>OU015497.1:58059315-58121815 GCA_907164885.2 Dolomedes plantarius | reverse complement strand
ATATTGACCTCATAATACAATCTGAATCTGAATATATATATATATATATATATATATATATAAATACATATATCTTTCTTAATTTTTTTAAATATATATACATAATATACATACCGTGAAATCTTGATCTTGTAGCGTCACGACAAGTAGGTAAGGCGATTCTCTCTGAGGCGTTGCTAAAAAATTACTACCATGGGATCCATAGCAAAGAAAGACAGAGTTCTAATTAACAAATGAAGGCCAAATTTTTAAAACAAACACTCAACAATTTTATAACAAAAAAAATTATATTTAAACAGTGCAACATATTCAATTAAAATCCCGTGCAGATTCACAACGTACGGAGCCTAAAACACACATCCGCACAGGCCGCGTTTTCTAGCGTCTCTCTCCCATGTCTGGATTTTCAGACGGGGTGGAGGGGGCGGCAGATTATCGGCTGACAGCTCTTCTTAGACGCCGAACTTTATTACCTTGCAGAAACATTAGGATGACAGTTTTACTGGCTGCATCTGTGGGACGAACGTTTATTAATCCCCCCAAGGGTTCCGAACTGGTGGAACCGAGCAACACACTCCTTGAAATATACGCAGCTATGTTTCAAGGTCTTGTGGGGTCTCGGGAAAAAATAAGACCATATTTCCAGTACGATACAATCTATCGTTTTTCAAAGGACCAACTGAACTGAACGATAAATGCGGGAAAACGATAGATGCGGGAACATAATAAAGCAATATGATCCTTGGAACTGGGTGAAATAAACGACACATGAAGGAAAACGATGATTCGGAGAACGATAATCGATATTCCACTGTATATATATATATATATATATATATATATATATATATATATATATATATATATATATATATATATATATATATATATATATATATTAATTATATCACCCAGTTCCGACGATCATATTGCTTTGTTATGTTCCCGCGTCCATCGTTTTCCCGCAATTATCGTTTAGTTCAGTCGGTCCCTTGAAAAACATTGGATCAAGATTCCACGGTATATATATTATGTATATATATTTTAAAAAATTAAGAAAGATATATTTATTTATTTATTTATATATATATATATATATATTTATCGGATATTTATATATATATTTATCGGATATATATATATATATATATATATATATATATATATATATATATATATATATATATATATATATATATATACAGTGGAATCTCGATCGATCGTTCCCCGAACGATCGTTTTCTCGTATGTATCGTTTATTTCACCCATTCCCGAATGAATTCCATAGAAAACAAGCAAAAACAGACCGCATGGATCGTTCCTCGATCCATCGTTTTCCCGCAATATTCATTCAGAATATCGCAGCTATTCATTTATCGGATCTATTAATTTATCGGATCGATCGTTTTTTCCTAATAACTGAACCTGAAATGTAAATGTCTTGATTGAGCTAGAATGACGCTCTAATTCAACAATGAGCATACCATTTGAGATCCATGGTCTCGTATTTTTATTCTCTCCTGTTTAGCCTGGTTTCGCGTTATCGTACCATTCCCATTATTTGTTCTTCGTTGGTGTTCCTTAATTCTTTAGCCCCTCGAGTATCCTATTTTCGGCAACTCATTCCAAATTCTCCGACTATTCTACATTTCTGTTCTTATCAGCAATGGCTCACAGTCAGCCGACCTGAGTAATTCCTGCTGCCCCATGGCTTTTCTGTTGGCCTTGGGATGGAGGCGCCTTGGTGTTTGGTCTAGGATGGGAGAAGTTTCTGATTGCTGCAGTTCTACACTGACCGATGAGGATTTTACCTGGAAGCAGAACTTCCTGGTGGTCTATATTATGTCGGACCCCATCCAGTGCAATGGAATAGTTCTAGTTACAAAACGATTCACGGCTGCCGCTCATTTAAACTCTCACACAATAACCGATAGCGAAAAGAATGCAATTTGCAACACAGAAAAAATATTGTTTACTTGTGGAGAGAAAACCGCCAAAACACAAACGAAGATTAAGTACTTTTATTTGAATCAAAATTCCTGTGTATCTACGTGTATTTCTCTTTTTTTATTATTATCCTTGATTTCAGTACAACTTTGTAAATTTATCTTCATTTACACTACAGGTATATATGCATTTATGTATGTGAGTAAATATGTTTTAGGGATATCAAACTTTAAGGTATGTTTATACTTTTTTGTATGTATTCGCATCTATCGTTTTCCCGCATCCATCGTTTAGTTCAGTCAGTCCCTTCGAAATTGATAGATCGAGATTTCACTATATATATATATATATATATATATATATTCAGATTCAGATTGTGTTATGAGGTCAATATGGATTCGTTATTCCATGAAAAGTGTTTACCTCGACTTTTGTTTATATTTAACAAATAACAATTTTCTAAACATTTAATGAGGTGTTACATTTTTGTTCTTCATTTATCATTAAATTATCAAATATATTTACATATGTACTACATTTTTTTTCTCTTAAACATTACTTTTCTGTGTAACTACATAAAATTTCAACTGAGAATGATTGCTATAGTTCTGTGACCACAGTCAAAGGAATGTAAACTCAATTCTCCGAAAATCTTAATTTGTCTCTATTGGAATGAATTTCAAATTGTACGGTGAATATTTTTAATGGGATTTTCAACTTAAATCGAGAATATGGAGGTATTTAAAATTTCTGAAAATCAAAAACTATTCAAAGCAAGATCACTATATATAGTTATTTAAATTTATGTTGTTTCCATTACATATTTAACTATTCGTTGAATTTTCTTTAAAAGGTAATGTTTCAAATCAATTATTTTATTTAAAATTTATTTAAGGTGTATCTTTCTTTTAAGGTAATATTTTTTACAACAGCGTTATAAATAAATGAACTATTAATATAATGGCCGTTTAAACCCTCCAACCTGTAAGAGAAAAGCGATGTTTTAACATTGCTTTATCAGACATATTTATGTGGAAACAGCTCAAATATTTTAAAACTACCTGCTTATGTCTAGCTGTTCGGCTACTTGCTTTCGTCTAGTTGTTGTAATTATTTTATTTAAAATTTATTTAAGGCGTATCTTTTTTTTAAGGTAATCTTTTTTAGAACAGCGTTATAAATAAATGAACTATTAATATAATGGCTGTTTAAACCCCCCAACCTGTAAGAGAAAAGCGATGTTTTAACATTGCTTTATCAGACATATTTATGTGTAAACAGCTCAAAGCTTTTAAAACTACTTGCTTACTTCTAGCTGTTCGGAGAATCTTACAACAAGCGGATTACATCTAAGTCCATTTCGATCACAGCTGCGAAAAAAAAAGCGAAAAAAACGCATCAAAAATCAGTCTAAAAATCCTATAGAACAGTCTGGCATAGCCTTAAAAACTGCCATGTTACAAAAGAAGTTGGAATACTATCTATGATGCTCTTAGAGTAATGGAGTCTTAGAGCTGGAATCATCCTCTTACGTAGCAAAGAGGTACTGAAAGCATCTGGTAGAAACTTTTATTTATTTAGTTTCATTTTCAATATACCTGCTATGTTGTCTACTTGAATGAAATAAATAATAGCATAAAAACTACTCCAGAAAGTTCTTTAATCGGCGGAGAGCTTGGTTTACGGAGAGGAAAAGTATCTTCTTGGTGTACGTTATCCACAATTTTAGCTTAGGTGGTTTAGGAAAGAAATTTTTCATGTTTTAATTCAAAAAACTTGTTTTAAAAGCGCTTTTTCTTCTTGTTGAAAAGCCTTGTCCCATTAGATTTCAAACGCTGTGGGGAAAGAAAGCTCTGATATTACGTTTAAAACTATACTGAAAGTTTTAAGTCAAGGTACTTTTTCTTATTAAATCTTAACAAAAAGCTGTATAACAAGACATGTAAAAATAGTATAATGAATCTGAGTTTTATGTTCAAAATTATATTCTCATATTTAGGCAAATTATACAGAAAGTCCATAAATTGTAGTAGTTTTTAACATATATTCTCAAAATTATGAATTTTTTACTTCAAACTACAATTTTTTCTTGAAAACCTATCTTATATTTTAACATTAAGCCCGCATTATGTATTTATAAGCATAGAAATATTAGTTCATAAAAAATATTTTCTCTCGAAATCAGTAAATTTTTTCAGTTAAAAAGCTTAATTCAAAACTTTTATAAGACTTTTTCTAAACAGAACTTTGGATTATAGGATTTTCTTATCACCAAGGTTACACTTAGTTTTATGTTGATTATTCAAGAATTTGTAAACAATCTTCATGATTTATATCTTAAATGGATGTTCCGAAAGCAAATAATATAGCTTCATGTGTAAGCATTGAGATTTACAACCGTGCACAAAGAGTTTAAAGACATTTTGGGGAGGTATATTGCAATAACCCAAGGAATGTGCCACCACTGGAACTGACCGGCAAACGTGGCAGTTACGAAATAGTCTCACATAGTCCTCGAGATTAATTTTCATATCTCCCGTATGGGACACTAGATGGCTCATTTCCCTTTGATCAGATGTTTGTTATACGATTAAAGCAGTGGTTCTCAACCTTTTTTGCTTTACTCCTCCCCCCTTTCATCATAGTTCAAAATAACATTCCGGCCTTTACCATATAATATTCCTATAATGTTTAAAATATTTTATATTGTATCAGTACTCATCCATATATTTAAATTATTTTTATAGTAGAAGTTTACAAATACAATAGCAATAGAAAATTTTGATAGTTTTCAAACACTGGAATAAAATTGGTTTTTTAATATATGTGTTTGCTGTGCAAAGGGTGAACTCCAAAATGGGCTAAAATGTGTTATCAAACCAGGCATGTTTGAAAAATCTAGGGCTACTGCAGGGTACAAAAAGCTAAGTCCAATTCCACTCCTAAATGTTTTGTTTTCATCGGTGAAAGTCCAATTCTACTCCTAAATATTTTTATTCGTCAGGGAAAAATTTAGGGTATGTGAAACAAACCACAAACATGTTGGTGTTAAAGGGGTTATGTCCCAATCAAGGACTTAATACTCTTTACTTAACAAAAATGAAATTGGAAAAAATTAAGTAAAAAGATAATTAAAAATTAAACTAAAAACTGACTTTACAAAAGTTTTTTTTTTCAAACCCGTTTTTTCCTCAAAACTACGATTTTTTACTTGACACTCTTTTCACTGCAAACAGATTTGTATGTTAGGACTAGTTACTTCACAGACTAAAGTTAACAACACACTAAAAATAATGTTACATGTTCAACAGATTTTAATCTGTGACATTCAGTAAACTTTATGAAATGTCGCGGATTAAATTAAAATCAAATTTCAAATTTAGAGAATGTACATAATCTACACGACTTAACACATTTTTAAACAGTGGTCCTAACTCATCCCCCCCCTCCCTAAACCTCGAAAATTTCCCCCAGGGGTGGGGAATTCCCCGCTTGTTGAGAAGTCTTGGTTTAAAGCAATATCAGTGCTGAAAATCAAAATCCTTCATACTATTAAGTCCATAAATTAAGTAGCCTAAATAATTACATATAACATGTTGTGTTCCTGATTATTTTAGTATAAGGTATAAATGTACGATGTATGTGGAAAATAATGAAATAAATAAATTAGTAACTAGAGAGATGCCAACATTTTTAGTTATTTTTCCCCCACTATCTCAGGGAATTGCAAATTTCTGAATAAATTCTCCCTTTGCGAGATAAAAATTTGAATCAATTTGCAGTAATATTCTTATCTCGGTGTGAACCGGGGGTAGGAAGTGCCCATCCTCCAGAATAATACAAAGGAAAGAAGTAGGAACAAGAGAAGATAGATACCAGTACAAATGTACTGTGCTAATCGATTTGTAAAGCTCTGTGTTTTTATTGTTTCGTGAAGTATTGCAGGGGATATTTCTTATCTAAAAATGCATGGTTTAGGAATAATACGGGATGGAATAACTAGTTCCGAAATGTTCCGGAAATTAAACCAAGTCTCCACTATTAATTTCCCGTTTGCGTGACTGCACCCGTAGCTAGTGTTGGCCGACAAACTAAGAATATTCCCATGTATTTTATATATTGAAAATATTGATCCAAGTCTTCCGACGTCTGATAGAATTTTATTCAAAACAAGTGAGGTGGATAATTTTTCAATTTAGGAAATAATGTTACCCTGGTTTCTTTACTTAATAATTGAGGAATTTTCGTATAAATAAAGAATTCTTTGGGGTATATAAGGGACTTCTAGAGGAGTTTAATCTTCTTAGGAATACATTTGCATACATTAGATAAAAAAGGAAATGTTTTTCAGTCTTAATGTTGGGTTTTTTAACATTATTATTTTTATTTTATGCTGCCATTGAAATTCAAATCAAAATGTGTTTGTTATTGATATGATTTTATTATTCATTTTCAAGCAACTTCTTTCACCTTTCGTACACGAACATCACTAGAATAAAGCATATTATAATGGAAATAAGGAAGCAGTTGTTTAAAAATATAAACCAAAAAATCCACATGTAGCAAATTTTTTAATAAAAATTTGCTGATACTTTCAAAGTGTTTGAATAAGAATTAAATTTACTTTGATTCGTAAAAAAATATTATTCATAGTGTTACAATTCCTATTAAATTTAAAGATAAATAGACTAATCCCTTATTCTATTAACATTTTCGTACATTTTAAAATGGATTTTAAACGATAGTTATAAAGGAAATACAATCATCATTTTCACTAAATAATTTTGTCATTTATTAATATTAAATTAATATTAATGTTAATTTAAATTAAGGTAACTTTTATAATATTAAGGTTTAATCAATATATTTTTTTTCAAAAAAATTCTTTGCTTACATTTTAAAGTGGATTTTGAAGGATAATTACAAATGAAATTCAATCAACATTCTCGATAATAAACTTTATCAAAAATTAAAATTAAAATAATATATTTTTTTAATTAAATGTTTATAATATTAATGTTTGAAATATTTCTCTTAAAATATTTTTCTAGAGAAACCATTGAATACTGTTACCATAAGTTGTATTTGATATACATTATCCCCTAATGCTAAAGAGAGAACTATTGTTCTAATTTTACTGATCAAAAAGTGAACCAACGAAAACGAAAGATCCTGTATGTACAATAAAATAAGATTATCTATATACAGCGGAACCCCGATTTTACGTTTTTCATGGGACCAACGGTAAAAAACGTACGAAATGTGAAAGCGTGAAATCGGGGTTAAAACATAATCTAAGCATAGTATAGGCAATTTTCACGGACCAGCAGAAAATGACGTATGAAGCGGGATAACGTACGAAACGGACAACGTAAATTCGGGGTTCTACTGTATATAAAACAGTTCCGTAACTGAGTGACTGACTGACTGACATACAACGCATAGACCAAACCGCTGGACCTAAAGGACTGAAATTTTGCATGGCGATTCTTCCTATGGTGTAGGGGTGCATTAAGAAAGATTTTTGAAAACATCTTAGATTTTTTTAATCTAAATTTTTAAGCTGTTTTTGTAACTTTTTTTAAGTTTGCACTTAAATTAATAATTTGAGGGTTATAAAATTTATATCACGAGAAAGATCATAAAAATTCCTTTAAAATGAAAACTTTTTCAAATCTCTACCTCGATTTTCTGATTTTTGGGGAATTTTTAAAGACTAATTTTTAGAATTTAATTTATTAAATGCTGATCACGTGATTTATTTTTCTAGTACTTTAAATATATTTATCGTCACGTGCATAACAACTAAATAGACAAAAAAATATTATTTTTTTTCTTTCTAATGCAGCAGACGATTGGATATTATCCAAACAAAATAAATATCCCTTACGATTGTTTTATAAATATATATATATATATATATATATATATATAATAAGTGTAATTATATATATATATATATATTACAAGTGTAATATATATATATATATATATATATATATTACATCATTTGTATACATTGATCGTCGCATTTATTATAAATATATATATTTAATTTTTTTTGGCATTAATTGCATACATTGACCGTTGTATTTAATTTGAATGTACTCCGTAGCGAAGTGCGGGTTTTCAGCTAGTATAATATATATATATATATATATATATATATATATATATATATATATATATATATATATATATATATATATATATATATATATATATATTGTGATAACTTGGGACTCAGGGTAGCGATTAAATAGTCAGAGTCAGTTTACTACATTAAAACACATTTATTAAAAATTAATTCGGATAGATTTTACAGACTATTTACAGATTGGTTGATCTACCTCTAGACATAGTGGAAACTGGCCTTCTTAATAGCCAAATAATTTCGCTGAGAAGATGTTGGCAAGTACAGTCACGACTGAAACTATAAGGTCGGCACACAGCCTCTAGAGCATTCAGTTCTGAAAAAAAAGTAGGGAAGTATCGTGGGCGAGAAGCCTATAGAGCGTATAGCTCTGAAATATAATTATAACTTCTTGAGGAAGTGTTCTAGCGGACGAGAAGCTTATAGAGCGTGTGCTCTGAAAAGATAAGACTTCAGGATGAATTCGGTCGCTCAAGGACCTCTCAGACGAAAGGTGCTCTCTGGATGAGAGTCTCGACCAAATCTGCTAAAAAACTGTATTTTTTCTCCCGGCTCCGGAACTCGCGCTTCCGGTCACGTGACTGAAAAATTTTTAGGTTGGCTGGCCGAATTTGTGACGTCATGTTCATTGGCTGTGATTCGCTTGACGACGACGCCACGTTGCCGGCTCTTATAATCAGCTGATCAGAAAATCATTAGTTCATGTCTACTAATCCATTTACGTTCTCCCGGGGTGCAGCAGATAGATGCGACTCTTTTCTCTGCTTCTAGACACATTGGCGCCGATCTATAGAATGTTCGCGGGTCACCTGTTGTGGGAAGTCGGGCTGTCTGGGTGACTTATTCGGAAGGTCGCAACGGATTCTTACAATATATATATATATATATATATAAATATATATATATATATATATATATATATATATATATATATATATATATATATATATATATATATATATATATATATATATATATATATATATATATATCTACAAAATAAGAGTAAATAGGTATTACAATTGTGTATCACGCTTTTGATATGCATTTTACTGTCTAACTTTGTATGAAGTAATTTTTCCTCTCCTATTTCAAAGCGAAAATACAGATGTCACAAAGTATCCCCACTAGGTGGGTCAACTTTCTGGCACATTTTAACTTTAATTTCTTAATGATAATTAAAGATTCGGGTTAGCGCAATACATTACTACTTAAGGAAAGGATGTACCAATGTTTTGCAATTTTTCGTTTTGGGCTGTTTTTAAAACTGATCGGTTGGCACAGGAAAACACATCCGTCACAAAGTAACCCCATCTTAATAATTTGTGTATGTGTGTACTTTTTATGTATATATGTCACTTTTGGGGCATTTGCGTATCCGTATGCTAGTTTAAAAATATAGAAATATCTATATGTAACAGTTTCAGTGGCTATAAATACAGTAACTTTCTTCTTTCATTCCTAAACTCCGACTCTTAAAACTCTCTCATTACCAGCATATCACAATTTCTTTTGTTTCACCACTCGAAGATACTTTATTGAATGAATGAAGGGGAGGGGGAGAAATCAAGAGAAATGGAAAATCGGGTGAGGTGCAGGAGGGCAAATCTTCAACTCAATTTCAATTGTTTGCCTCACAACTCCAATTCTCTATTCCATTCGTTAGCCTTTTTGTCTTCGGGATGTAGGATCGATTTGTCGACTGGGTATTGTTTACTCGCATCTCGTTGAATATGTATCCAGGGAGGTATTAAGGACGATATCGTGACCAGAATTTCCGTCGGGAAAACTTTCGGCTGGGATGCCGTGTCACGACTTGGCGTTTTTAATGGGTAGAAAAGGGTCTGTGGACGTATTTACCGAAGTGAATATGTCTCTGAGTTACGAAGAAGGGACTGTTGTGAAGGTAATGCTGTTGGCTACTGGAGATGGTAATACATACTATGTGGTAAATATTTGGTTTGTTCCTCATTTCAATGTCAAATTATGAAGAAATAAGTTTCCTAATAAGCAAACAAACACACACACACAAACAAACATACACATACACACAACACACACACTGTCTCACACACACACACACACACATATATATATATATATATATATATATATATATATATATATTATAAAAAATAATTATAAAAAATGTAAATTTTATACTTTCAACATCTTCATTACCAGTTTTATCTAAGTTAACTAGTCAATTACTATTGTTTGTAATATTTCTTCGTCAAAAAGTTTTACAGTAGTGAACTTTATTTATACAAATGCCAAGGCATTTGACACTAAGTCATTAGCCTATGTCTTGCCTCCCAGTATCTTTGTACAATGGAATTAAAAGAACCAAGTGCAGAGCACACGTCAATATGGCCAGAGTCCATGACTTGTCCAGAATCACATAGAGTACACAAAGGGGAGTCCTTCACACCAATTCTGAATAAATGGGCATTCAGACAGTCGTGTCCCGTCAGGAGTCGAAATGACGCAACAGCCGCTGGACGCGGGGAATCCGGAACAGTAGTGAACTAGTAGCTATTACATGTGCAAAATAAATGTGTCCAGAAAACTTGTCCAAATGTCTTGCGGTGATAATATTCAAAACCAGTAAGGTACTTTAAAGTCGAAGAAAATAAAAAATTTGTTGTATTGTGTTTTTTTACTGCAGGATGTCAGCCAACATGAGAAAGAAAGTTAAATCAACAAAGATTCGTTCGTTAAACTAAAAATCCAGAGTTGGAGCATCTGCATTTGAATATTTAAAGTAACTTGTTCAAAACTTATCGATAAAATTAAAAATTATAAGATAAAGTATTGAAATTATTCAAAAGGCCATTGAAATTACAGAAAAGTTTATGATTTTTTAAGAAATATATTGGTTACAATTTGAAGTATTTAAAAGTGATCAAAGTAATTAAAGAGAATTAAACCTCATTTATTAGCATTGATAGAAGAAAATAAATTTTTTGGATGATTTAAAACCTTTTTTATTGTATACATTAAATTAAATGAGAATAAATCAAAATAAACAAATAAACAAATAAATAAAAATCATCTAAATTCACAATAAATATTATCCTGAAAGTCTCACTATGACTTTTATACATGATTATAGGAAAACAAAATTCATATAAAGCGAAGTAGCCAAGGAAAATTATTAAAGAAAGATTCTTTCTCAGATATGCTTACAACATTCATCAAACTCTTAAGAAATCCCAAAAATGGGGGCTCAAAATTAATGAAACTTCTCTAAGTTCGCCATCGTAAATCACTTTCATATGCAGAAAATAACGAAACAAAATATAATTTCGTTATCAGATGGAACAAAAGATATAAAGAGAAATCGTAGATGTAATTTTGATAGAAGAACTTGATTGCTTTGCGAAAACACGTATTACTGCATGTTCAAATATTCCGAAGTGGTACAAGGAAACAGCAATTAGGCTTAGAGTTGAAAATGATGAATACACTACTTCCTGAAAATTAGCATCTGGGCTCGCTAATTATCAACTTAACTTGGCTAATATGAAAGAAAACCGCTTAAATTGCTACGTCAGGAAAGTCCCGTATTTTTAGGGGTGGGGTATGGATGAAGTTTAAATTATTTCATTAAATGTGCTTCTTTTACATATCAGTACAAAAATTTTGTCTGCTATGTAATTGATCAAATATTTGAAAATTAGTCAACGAATATCATACATGCAAATAAATATACGATATGAGAATCACTGGGATGATTTAGACAATTGAAAAGATGAAAAATTTCATTACAAATAGCATTAGTATTTCCCAAGTAAAATATATTACCAATTCAAAATATTTGGTTATAGAATTAAATAGTTATCCATAATTTACTATATGGAGTTTAGAGAAGGAATCGAAAAATTATTTTCAGACAATAGTCTTTTGCTTACATGCATGTACTCTTAAAATATTTTCTTCTTTATAGAAGTGCTTCATATTTACATAACTTTGCAAAACTATATTAAACTATTCAAATGAACTTATTTTCATTCCAATATATATATATATATATATATATTATACATAGTATATGCTAAGAAAAGTATATTAAATATAATATAGTCTGAAAACCTGATAAAAACAAGCTATTTAAATATATATATATATATATATATATATATATATATATATATATATATATATCACTTTTAAATATCACATCTTGGAGATACTAGTGAATTTAAATAGGTTCACACCGCGCTTTGTTATGCAAAATCACTCGTATATAAAACAATTTCCCATTTATGTAATGGAGGATTTTTTTGAGAAATGCAATATTCTAGATAACTCACATTCTCATCGGTATATTTAATATTTAAAACTCTTTAATATTTAAAGTTTACTATGCCTTTAAGCTATATATATTAAATATTTTTTTAATATAAAAGCGTCCGTTATTCTTTAAAAATCACAATTGAAAAGCATGTTTTTGGACAGTATATAACGCCTCAGTTCCCTTAATATAAATAAACATACGGAAAGTGGCAGATGTTATATAAATATTTCAAATCGTATCAGGAATCGCACACACTTAACTCTCTTTTTTTAAAGAGAGTTATAAACTATTATTCCAAAGGACGTAAATTACTGAAAGGACAAAATAAGATCTCGATAGTTCCCACACACAAGGAAAAAATGTAATCTGTACTTTTAATGTCCAATTATAATGCTGAAATCGAGCACAAATCTCGAAATTAAATCTAAAGTACTTATTTATAAAACAAGAAAGAATGCAAAATAATTCATCCTTGTATATTCTAGGTCTTTTGAGGACATAGGAATATTTTTTATGTCCTGATCCATTATAATATTTAAAATTGTTTTTAATGAGCACAAATCTCAAGCTAAAAAACATATTTATTTCACTGTAAAGAACACAAAATAATTCACGACTATTTATTCTAGGACTTTTGAAGACATAGGAATATTTTTTCTCCATTGCTGCAGCACGCACTTAGCGTGAGGAAATTCACCCATACACACCACGAGGTTTCTTTTTTCCTTAAAAATAATTTATTGCTCGTCTTTCCTCCACTCATTCAATTCTAGGAGGACTATTGAACACATTCGAATATTTTTTCCCAATGCAGCGGGTACTTATCGGGAAGATATTCACCCATACACACCGCTAGATTTTCTTTAGTTACTTTATTATGGGAACACTTATGCAAAGATAGTGATCGCTAACGTACCCCGCAGCCACGGACATTGTTTTCACAGGATATATTTCATTGAATCTTATCCCCTCTAAGCTATCTGAATTTTGAACCTTAAATTGTGGAAGACGATTGATTATTTCCGTTGAGGGCCGGATTGAGGGCAAATCGTCAGTGACGTGCTTATCAAATATATCATGGTAAGAAGCTCAGTGTAGTTGAGAGATAATGCAATGAGATTCAAATAAACAATGAGGCACAAGGATGTCACTAGAAATGTATTTGTATGATGCAAAAGGGCTCAGATGGTTGCTTCTATTTCCTTTTTATTTGGTTTTGCATTCTAATTTTCCAAGGTATATTGTTTTTATTAAATAAAAAGTTTTCTTGTAAAAATAAGTGTGAGATCAATATTCTCTTTTTCCCAAAATAACTGATGTAAACAAGAAAATATTTCTTTCTGGTGAAAAAATATAAATGATTACTGAAGCTCATATTCACTGAATGTTAGACAGTGTAAGGTATACACAAGATTCCATTCACAAGAATCGAACTTTTGAGTGAATGAATTAAAGAAGCTGCTTGAGATATGCTAATTTCGGCATACGCGCTTAGTATAAATACCATGCAGCGTCTTTAATAAAAAAGGTTGTTAAGGTTGAAGAGGTGTTGTTAAAGTTGATAGATAAGCGAGAGGGAGCTACGAGGTAAGCAGCTCCAGGTGTTAACCAGCGCTAGTGCTTAGCAGGCCCAAAGTTTACGTGGCAGTACTGCTGGTTTGACTCTCTACTGGTTTGTGAGTATTGAAATGTGTATTTCTATTGAATGTATATATATATATTCCGTACAAGTAGTACGTATGCTTATTGCTGTAAAAGCAAATTCTATATGTGCAACGAATTCAATAAACATTGTTTCACGTATATACTGTGTTTGTATGAAATTCATTTAGAGTGCCACTTCAAATTATATACACCCAAGTCTGGATGGAAGTGAGCTAATTTACTCTATAACTATTTCTATAAAGTGATAATTCTGGGACTGTAAAAAGACTATATTTTTTTATCAGCCAAATGCTTTCCCTATCTAATCTCATAAATACTGTCCATCTTGTCATATGATCAGTTTTAAATAAATCATACTCAACTATTTTAATAAAGTGATAATTCTACGACTGTAAGTAAAGACTATATTTGCTTTATTATCCAAATTCTTTCTCCATCTAACCTCATAAATACTGTGTATCTTGTTATATGGTCAGTTTTAAATAAATGATACTCTATTATTTTAATAAAGTGATGATTCTTCGACTGTTAGAAAAACTATATTCGTTTTATCAGCCAAATGCTTTGTCTATCTAACCTCATAAATACTGTCTATCTTGTTATATGATCAGTTTTAAATAAATGATACTCTACTATTTGAATAAAGTGAAAATTCTACAACTGTAAGAAAAGACTATATTTGTTTTATCCTCCAAACGCTTTCCCTATCGAACCTCCTAAATACTGTCTATCTTGTCATATGATAAGTTTTAAATAAATCATACTCTACTATTTTAATAAAGTGATAATTCTACAACTGTAAGAAAAGACTATATTTGCTTTATCATCCAAACGCTTTTTCTATCTAACCTCATAAAAAATGTCCATGTGGCTCTACCACCAGTTTCAACTAAATGTTTTTCTACTACTTCTATAAAGTGATAACTTTATGACTATAAAAAAGACTGTACTCTTTTATCATCCTGAACGCTTTTTCTATCAATCCATGTCATTCAAAGGAAACAAAAAATTTCCTGCAAAAATAAATGCGAAATCAATTTTCCCTTTGTCCCACAATAACTGAGGATGACGAAGAAACATTTCTTTGGGGTCAAAAGTATGAATTAGTATTTCCATGGCATTATCATTTTCATGGTACCAATTTGTTGTCCAGTATCAGTTCAGTCCTGGATAACAAATACTCTGTTATGTCTCAGAAAGCTAAAGTTTCATTCGCAACATCTAAAAAGGGATTTTCATTTCTTCTTCTCCTTCGACATAAAAAAAGAAGAGCCAAAAGTTTGACGCAGTGATCCTGCTCAAATTTAGTATACATATTTGGAAGAAATGGAGACCGAAAATTAATGTACACCTTAAAACTTCATGCGCCATTGACACGACATGGCATGAATAATTTATACAACATAGTGGTTGGTTGACTGGTTTATAAAGAGGGAGCAACTATTTCTTCCTTAAAAAACACAGGGAATAGGCAAAAAACGGTGGAAAAAAACAGATACATTATGTTACGTGAGTGATCGCTTTGTATATACATTATTCATACCCGTTCGCGTATGTCTGTAAAACCAAGTTCTGAATCCTCCCTGTTTCTCGAGGGCAGTTTATCTTAAGAATTTTATTTTTATCTTACTTTTTCAAGAAGTCTATGGGGAATATGATAAATAGTATTGTTATTGCAGGGCGAATGTGAATTATATTTGAAATTTCTCCTTAGAATAAAGGTTAAGCAACGCATTTTGAATGTTTTTTTCTTTTCTCACGGCTATTTCTTTGCATGTTAAGTTAGAAATTGCAAACTGAAGTTCAAAATTCATTCATTTTTTTAAACGCACAAATATTATATTTTTGAAAAGGACTCTCTTTTTTAATTAGTAAATTTTATCATTCATAACAGTATTGGAAAAAAGTAAATATTCATAGATAAAACATTTAAAAAAAAATTATTCGAGAATTGCGGTTAGGAGATTCACCAAATAATTTAGTAGCGAAATTTTTATAATAATTTTATTGTAGTATATTTTTTATTGAAAAATATTATTTGAATTTTTATTTGAAAATACATATTTATTTATTTGAAATATTTTTTATTTGAAAAAAAATTCGAGAATTGTGGTTAGGAGATTTATGAAATAACAAAGTATAATAATTTATTCTGAAAACAAAAAAATAATTCAAAATAAATAATTCCCCAAGAAAGAAATTTTTCCCGATTTTGTTTTTCAGAAACTATCGAAATAAACAATTAAGACCTTAGAAATCAGTTAAAACAACAATTTGGGCCAAAGGCATACAGAAAATAAAATCGTTCATATTGCAAAGTTAAGAAGGCATTTTATAATTTGTTTTCATATCATAACCTCAAAACATATTGCCCTGTGCGTACGAGAGGGAAAACGTGAAATCAGCAGTTACTATATAAAAGGTTACTTACATAAACCAATAAGAAACCCATGATTAAAAATACCAATAATTATAATAAAATTGTTAAAAAACCAATAATAACTTTTGCATCCTTATTACCTAAAATTATTATAAGAAAGAAAAAAACTAAAGTAAATATCCTGAATATATTATAACTGAATTTTTATCTACAACTTAAAAAAATATTTGTCAAACATGTCCAGCTTAATCAAATTTATTATATTATTTGCTCTTAATTCATTTTTAGCTCAAAATAATTTTAAACAGGAAATTATCTCGTGTTTATATCAGTTTCTAAATTTTTTTAACAGTGTCTGATTTAATTCGTATTTAATTAATTATGACTAAACTAATTAAAGTTATTTGGAATAACATCAATTAGTTGCTTTAAATTAGAAGTTTTGACTTTTTGTCAAACTCATGTCATTATATTTGGCATTTTATTTTAGTTTTCATTTTTATTTAAAAAGAATTTTTTAAGGTGGAACCAGCTTTAAGTAATGAACATTTTTATATTTATTTAATTTTATACCAAAAAGGGGTAGGACATATTTTGTTCTATAAAAAGTAGAACATTGCTCTTTGGCCTCCTAAAAGTGAGAATTAGAGCTAGTATTTTATGAAAACTATGATAAGTAAAGTTCAAGTGATATACAAAGAGTAATTTGTTTAGAATTTTTAGTATTGTAATTATAAGGTAAAATATGAAACGATATAATTACTTATAAAACTGATGACTTAGATGACTTGTTTTTAAGATAGCATAGACGCTTTTAATAAAGTCAATATTGTTCTTATAGTACAGTTTTCAAAATAAAATCAATCCAATATATATATATATATATATATATATATATATATATATATATATATATATATATATATATATATATATATATATATATTTGTACTTGAATTACATAAACTCATTTTTTCTATATAAAATCTATCCCTTTTCCTCTAAAAGTATGAACAAAATGTAATTTCTTATCTTTAGTTGAGATTTATTAAATAAATTCTAAGCGTAAATATTTGATTTTGGTTTTCGTTTCTTACTTCAAATATTTGATTTCTGTTTTTCAAGCTGCGATTTCTTTCAAGGGAATTCAACGATAAAAGATTTATCTAAAAATTATAAGAGTTTACCATGCTGCCGTAAAAAAATTGTAAGTTTCATAGCAGTATTCTTTAAAAAATGTATTTGTACTGTTTTGTACAAATTTCCTGTGTACCTCCTGCTGAGCTCATATTGCTTTGATCTGGTTCTCTTTAAAAAAGATTGCAATACCACGCCAAAATGTGATATATAATTTTTTGCCGTCAGAAATTATTAAAATTTTTTGGCTTATTGTAGAAATAAATTAATGGGAGTTTTCAAGGTTCTAAATAGAAAAGGTAAATAATAATAATAATATTATTATTAATTATTATTATTATTATTATTATTATTATTATTATTATTATTATTATTATTATTATTATTATTATTATATTTATTATTATTTAACAATAATTATAATAATTATACCAAATGATAATTTTCAATGGGATTTGGAGGGGATGCAATCTAGTAGTAGGGAACATTTATACTTTTAAGTTAGTTACTAGTAAACTGGCAACATTTGGAAATACAGAATAAAATTTAAATTTCTATAGCAGTATTCTTTAAAAAAAATTATTTGAATTTTGCAGTGCTAATTTCGTGTGTACTTCATGCTGATCTCAGATTGTTTCATCGAGTTCTATTTAAAGAAGACGCATAAATGTACTACAAAACCTTCACAAAATAGCATGTATAATTATTCACTGCCATATATATGGTTAAGTAGCCGCCCACATGGTATAGTGGTTAGCCTCGTGAGGGCTTAGGTTAAAATCCCGAATAACATTTGGTCGTTACCGTGTTGCCTCCTCATAGGGAGCAAAGCTGTGTAACTTAAACGGTGCTTCCACGATAAAGTAGGCATCAAGACTTCGAGGTGAACAACAAAAGGCGATTGTCTCACGACAAGTATCTTCCCATTAGGAATACATACATATAAATATAAATAAATAAATATATATATATATATATATATATATATATATATATATATATATATATATATATATATATATATATATATATATATATATATATTTAGCTTTATAATTTAGAAATAAATGAATGGCAGTTTCTGGGGTACTTTATATAAATGTTATAAAATAGTAGTAGTAATAAAAATATAAAATGGTAATTTAAGAAAAGACTAGTAAGGAAGGTAATCTATAAATATGGTTGTTTTTATACCTTGAAGTTACTAGTAAACTGGCAACAGTTGTAAATACAAAATAAAATTTAAGTTTTCGTAGCACAATTCTTTTAAAAATTCATTTTAGTTTTAAAGCTTAAAATTCCTGTGTACTTTATCCTGTAGTCAGGTTTCTTTAATCTATTTCAATTTAAAAAAGAAACATAAATGCGCTGCAACCTATGCCGTAATGATGATTTTCTACAAGACTTCGAGAGGATGTAATCAGTCAATATAGGACTTTCCTACTTTGAAGTTTCTTGTAAAGTGGCAACAGTTGAAAATTACTTGACAAACATTTAAGGAAGAGATTTCGATGTCCAAAATGTGAGAATTATATTTCTAAAATTTTGCTATAAATAAAACAATTTTCTATTCTATTGTTATAGTGACATAGACTCAAAAAAATTAATAAATAAAAGATAGAACATTGCAATGAAACTGTATTAGTTCCAATGGCAGAAGATAGCATAAACACTAATCCTATCGATTGAAAACAATTTGCATTATCTAATGGAATCTTAAAGTTCTGCCTTCCAAGTAATGCATATTTGATAAAAATCAAACATTTCTACTTATTCGTAGAAATTACGACTGTTAGTAGATCCGTCGCTTGAAATCGATTTACGTATTCTGTATAATGCGGTAAAATAAGGAAATTACTTTAATGAAATGACGTAAATAAAAGATTTTTCCCTATCCCCATTTCGTTATATTTAAAACAATCCTCTCCTATCAGCATCTTATTTTCTCATGACAGGCTCGCGAATAAACTGGGAGACACTTTAATCCTTAAACAAGAGCGAAATATTAAACAGGGCATCTCCGCAATTAAAATCACTGAAGATGAAAGGCTGTCGAAAGCAAGTAATTTGCTCCACATTTCTATTTTCAGACTTATGGTCAATTTGAACTAAAGTCATCTCATTTATTTAAATCCTTAATGACTAGTTTTCTTAAGTTTTCAGCAATTACTACCGTGAAATTTTTATTTCGATGCGTACTTATTAATGAGTGATCGCATCGTAGCAGAACTCTATTTCTCAACGTAATTTTCCTCATGAATTATTCATGATGACTAATCTCCGACAGTAAAAAAAAATATTGAACAATGGGTGAATACTTTTGAGATCTGTTTGATATGCAAACGGAGGTCCGATGATGAAATTAAATAAAAGGATTTTATCATTTGGGGAATGATATTCTTTGCCCTTTTCAAAAATACAGTTAAGAAATGGAAATTGAAACTATGCATGATTCCGTCTTTGCGTCTTTTAATTATGCAATGAAAGCCAAATAAGGGCATTCTTATTAAAATCAGATATATAAGCTCTCTGGATTTTGATTTAACATTTTTCAGGACCATGAATTAATATTCACATTTTTCCGGACCATGAATTAATATTCACATTTTTCAAGACCACTTTAGTAATAATCACAGTGAATCTCTGCTTGACTGTTTATAGTGAAGATTACTAAACGTTAATCTTTGTTATTATTAGTAAAACAGATCGTATAATGACGCCATTGTTATCGTAAGTAAATCAACGTTTTAATATTTGATTTCTCCGACAGTGACTGTAGGAAATATTTGTTATCTGTACTGGATAAGTGCATTTTAACAGGCAAATTAAAAATATCTCAAAGAATCCTTATTTATCAAATAAAAGACTTTTACACGAGAAAGGAGGCAATCCTTCGTTCAATTCACCATTTTTATGCATTTGCTTAAACGCGAATATTTGTTGATATTTATTGTTCGATTTCATTCTTATCCTCGGATATTTATACAATTAAAACAGAGTGTTTATACAATGTTTATACAGTGAAAACACAAAAGTACAAAATAAAACAAAAGAGTCGAGAATAATGAAGTGAACCAATAGATCGGATGCAATGGAAACAATTTGGATCGCTGTTTAGTGTGGTCTTTTAACAGGCATTATCGAATAATTGCAATTTCATCAAATTCAAAATACATTTTGTTTACTTACACATTAATTCTGCACTTACGCTCTCAATTAATTTTCCTAGGCTTCTATTCAGTCACAGATGTTGACAAAATTACGTCACGCGCAGCAAAATAGTTTAAGAGAGCAAACTGAATTGAAAGAAGGTCAGAGAGTTGTTAGAATATGTAGAAGTTTTTTTTCCAAAAGAATCCCCAGCAATTGTATAATTTTCAGCCAGAGCATACTATGGGATTAATTTGTGAAATTACATCTGTGAGAAATTCTTAAGTGTCTGAGTAATATCGTCCTGCTTTCAGAATCATGATACAAATGTAACTCTGTCAGTTAACGTAAACAAAATACAGCCAATCAATTGTATCAAGTGTCAACACAGCTGCTGTGAGACTATAAAATATGAATAAAAAATCATCAGGTGTATATGAAATGCTTAAAATGTGACGGAAAAACGAAAACATTTTCTTAATAACAAGTCGTAATCAAAAATACTGTGTGATTAACAACCAAAAATCAGGCAATATTTCAAACATTTTTTGAATGGATACATACGAGGGAAAAGAGAATTTTTGTAACAAATAATAATGTTAATTTATATTAACATTATTATTTGATAACAGTGATACCGATGTTATGAAGCATCATTTGAGGCGTTGAAGTTGAAACGAGGATAAGTGCCAAAATTTCCGAAAAGTATCTTTTCACTGATACAAGGATTTGTTCCAAAGCTAATGGCGTTGAAAAGAAGGTAAGTGCCTATCTCAGAACTATACCAAACTACCTACACACTTACCTTCTTTTCAACGCCATTAACCTTGGAACAAACCCTTGTATCAGTGAAAAAATACTTTTCGGAAATTTTGCCACTTACCCTCTTTTCAATGTCAACGCCTCATTTATTCACTAATGATTGAAAATTACCACCAAGTTTATTTTAATGAAATGCGGTCGGGTGAGGTTAAAAAGCTAATTTTTTTTTTTAAATTCAAGATGAGAAAACGACAACAAAGCAAATCAGCATGGACTTCATTGTTAGATTGAAGACCTTGATTGTTTTTAATTTTCCTTTTATTTGATAACATCGAGTGATTTTTTAATCCTACGATATAATAATAGTTTAATAACAATATGAATTTCTGTATTTTGCGCACATGTAGTCTTTCAAAATCTTCACCCTGTTTATTAAACACTTGATATAGTTTATTCTTAAGCTTTTAAAATAGCTTCACGTGATTTTTTCTTAACCTTCTTGAGTTGTTACGCTGTTGCATACACCTAAGGCGTTCGGGTCAAAAATGACCCAAGGCGTAATTTTCAATGTTGTTGTATTATAGTTACATTTTATTTATATTATTAATTTAATTATTTATTTAGTTATCATTTTATCTACACTTTTATGTATTTGTATATCATTTAACATTGTTTTACAGGTAAGTTTTCATAACCACAAGGAAGCTTGAATTTAATGAACCACTCTGTATTTATAAAATAAAAATGCTGTAATTCAATCCTTAAATCTGTCCCCTGAAAATCACTATAAACTTTCAAATGTAATACAATGTATCAAGGATTTTTCCTGTATTTATTACATATATTTTTTTACATTAGTTTGAAAAAAAAAGAAATTTCGCACCTGAGTATATTATTTGTTTATTTTCGGAAGTAAAATTACACATTAACGAAATATTAATGAAATATTCAGCTTACATCTAACAATACAATTTTGGACGCTTGAACAATCAATGAAGGAAAGTCATAGAAAATTTGTAAATTCGTTAGCCTCTAAGTTGTTCCGTTTATATACAATTGTTACACACTTGAATGTAATGTTTCTCACAAGTAAGCTCTCTACCTCTGAAACACCTAACAAGACTTTTGTTTTCAGTCTGTGTGCATAAGCGACATCTTCCCCTTTTGGCAGTAGTTGCTACATTTCCGGATTCTTCAGATTGGGGTTCAGGTTGTCCTGAGTTTCAAATACTCATCGCCAATACTCGGGCAGCCCTTGCTCTTGGCAGATGTTTTCTTCCTTAAATGTAGTGGGTAACCAAAGTCATGCCAAGCTTCTCAATGAAGATTTTCCTTTTGTGAAATGAGTTCATCTTGCATTCTGGGTTGATCTTGATGAATAATAAGAATGCTTTATACTCGGAAATTTTTAGGATGTTGGAGAAAACTACGACGGACCATCTATTGGTCTTTCTCCGACAAAGACCAATAGATGGTCAATCGTAGTTTTCTTCGACAGGTATAGTGGGAGGCTATTTTATCTAAAGTCTACTCCTCCTTTGGCGCTGTTATAATCTAGAATGATTTGAGGTTTTTTTTCGTCTGTATCTGCTATCTTTCTGTGGTGGTGAAGAGTACTCTGGAGGACTATGCACTTGCATCTTTACAGGCTATACGGCTGTATTTTCCAGACATAATTGGTAGCGTTGTAACAAAGTACCCAAAATTTTATGCCGTACTTGGCTGATTTGCTGGGCATGTACTGGCGGAAGGGGCACTTTCCTCGGAAAGCTACCGGTTGCTCATCCCCAGTAACGTACGTTTCAGGGTTATACAACATAGGCAAATTTTCCACCCACTTGTCCCAAAGTTCTCTTATGGCTGCAAATTTGCCGGTTACCCTCTTCTTGGTCGTGTCTGCCTTTCATCAAATCGAAGAATCTTTGATATCATTTTGAATTTTTCTAAGGACACAGTTGTCCTGAAGATATCCCGTCCCATTGTGGCATCCCAAAGACTCTCTGTAGACTCATTACGATATTTATATACCCCAGATAGCAGCAACAAGCCAATAAAAGCTTCCAAGTCAACGTTATTCAAATTCTTCCAACTGTCACTGAACACCTTTTTTCCTTCGACGTTACAATTTTTTAGTATGATATTCACAATTGCTGAACTAAAAAAAAACGACATGAATGCAGATCATTCGTCTTCAATTCTAGACGTAGCGTATCTCGTGGGCCCTGGAGTCGTGTTTACAACATTTTCTGCCTCACGCCTACCACATGAAGCTTGAGGTACATATTTCCATTTGATTTTACCATCGTTGATAAACAGAGTCACCTTCTGACTCTTCAACTGGTCAGATTCGTCGCTTTACATCTTCCGTTTACACACTCTACGAGATTGGAAAGGAAAGCGCAGGCAGCAATTACTGGTTATAGAAACTAGGAACTGCTAAGGACATTGCAGTACTATTCGTGTCATCTATTGGGCCAGAAGGAAACAAAAAATATATGCAACCGAGAAGAACGAAAGCATTAATGCATTGTCACAGCAATAATTGAATAATATATTAAAAATTGAGGTGCTCATGCTGCTATGCTCTGACAATTTCACATGGGTCAAAATTGACCCGAACGACTTATGTGTTACAATTTTTATTGATAAAAAACTACCATTTGAAAAAAATAATTTCACATAGCTCAATATTTACTATGACTATAAAAACAAAGTCACAATATAATTTTGAAAAATTCTCCAAATTGTAATAAATGTACACGAAACAAATTTGTTATGGGTGAAAAAAGACCCGAACACCCTAAGAAGGTTAAAAAAAGAACAATATCATTTAATAAGTGAAAATGGTTAAAATAGCTATCAATTAAATATTAATACTTTTTTTCATTTTATATTATACGATTATGAGTATTTCAGCATTTATCTTGACATAACACCCTTAACTTAAATTCAGCCTTCAACGTTAGCAAAGTCCTTCAAAATCACATTCAGTATTAAATCAGAGAATTTTCCCTTCTCCATGCCAATTGATTTTTGAACTATGCACTTTTCGAGGCGAGAAATTTTAAATACATCAGTTAAAGTCTCTTGACATGAAGTTCTTATTAATGCATATTTTAATGCTTATTTTCAAAAATGCAGCGAAACTGAAAGTTTAAAGTAAGTAAAGTACAGTAATTACGAATGTTCCTCATTTTCCATGTCTACTGTATTAAGAATTTAAAGGATAATGCGCTTTATCCGGAACAAATATTCCTGAATACCTTATGACGATGTTATAAACGTAATATCCTTTATATCGTTAACCGTATAATTGTTTACCCCTCCAGAAATAAAGCACAAGAGTTAAAGTAAGCAAAGGAATAAGTTAAGTCAAATGAACTTTTATTTCCGTAGCCTTAAGGAAAATTATCCATTAGTCCTGGGCAATCAATGCTTATGACAGATGCGTAGCGACTTACACACTATATTTTTATTTTAAATAATTTTAAGCGAGTTTATTGGCATCGCATTTGCGAAATTCAGTTATTTCAAAATACTTTCTAATTTCTTCATTTCTCCGACTCCCTAGAAATACGAAAGGATTTTTATCTTTATCCTTTCAAACATTTTCAGTTGTTTAAGTAGTTTTATAATGCGAGACATATCTGATTTTAGAACGTGACATATATCTTTTCAGTACGCTCTATATTTTAAAATTTGTTTGCAACGTCATTCAGAAAACTGCAAAATATAAATACGGAGTCATTTGCGAATAATACATGTTGTAAAGATTTAATATCACTTTTAACGGTTCTCGTTAATGGACAGCTAATTAACTGTTCGCTTATCCTTTTTTCTGAGTTTTGTTTTCGCACTTGAAAATTTAGGTTGAAACAAATACCACTCCATGGACATAAATAATTTTTTACTTGAGAAAGCTTAACAGCCTCAAATTAATTACAAATTTTACGAAATCGTTCAACGTCTTTATTTTGTCAAGATGCAAAGTGTAAATTTTGGATTAATTAACTAACACTAACACACACACACACACACACACATACATACATATATATATATATATATATATATATATATATATATATATATATATATATATATATATATATATAAAAGAAAGCGGTTACTGAAATAATGACGTTTTGGAACACACTATTTTTGTTTTGCTGCGGTATGTAACAGAAAATGTAACTTAAATACGGAATTTTTAATTTAAGGAATTCGTATTTTTAATTATTTCCCCTTTTTTCCGATAGAAACACATGCATGTGAGTATCTTAACTATTAAACTTCCCACGAGAAACGTAACTGTTTATTCTTTCAAAATACATGAGAGGGAGGATTATTTATTATTTTTCTTTGGTGGAAAAGTAGTTATTTATAGAAATAATTTGGAATATTCTCAGAAATAAATTATGAAATATTCAAAATATGTTTTCTATGTACTTCAATTCTTGAACATAAATTTAAGCAGCAAACAAATTTTTGAAAGTTTATATTACGCTGGTATTCTTTTATTAATTTTATAATGTTAAGAGCTAAATGTATTTAAACGAACAATGATAACGATATGACAGTGAAACAGATTAGAGTAACAAAACTTCAATTGATAAGTCACGTTCTTTAAACAATGATTTTTTTTTGTTTTGTTTTTTGCGAACATTTTCTAAATAAAGTTGACTTTCCTAAACATATCATTTAAATTTTTAGTAACAAAATACCTTTCATATTTTCTTAAAATCCCCTACTGTTTGTTGATGCATAACGCAAATTCCCTAAGATTCCTATAATTCTTGCCCCTATAAAAAATTGTTATTAGATTCCAACTAAAATATATTAAGGGTCTTATAAAGATCATAAAATTTACGATATTATCAGAAATTATATGAAAAGAAAGCTAAAATATTTTATGACACTTTCAATTTAATAAAGCCGTTTTTCTCATGTGTATATATTGTTAAAGCTACTCAATAATGTATGAGAAAATCCCTTGCAAAGATTTAATACCGTAGTAAAATAATTTTCTTTTGTTTTTAAAAATGCCATTAATGTTATCTATACAAGAATAGTTTGCTTGCAATAAGGTTATGATTTCAGTTCGAATTTTTTACGTTTATATAAATTTGTAATAAAGAGATATACGCTATATAAAAATTTTAAAATATATCATTCAGTCTGACATCCTATAATAAATGAATTTAATAAATAATGAAATAAATAAATCATATGTAATCAACACTTCTAAAATTCCACAGTAAATAAAAAAGGACGATAAATACGTTAACATAGAACAAAATTTCTAATTTTTCAAATACCGAGTTAAAATGTAATTATTATCTGATATAGCACAAATTTATATTTTATGTACTATATGTTCAAAAAAGAAGAAACATGTTTATAGAAATCATGCAGAGAACATGTTTAATAATTTGTTTGCAATACTTTTCGGGGGGAAAAAGTTTAGTTTTGAGCAAAACATTAAAAACGAAACCTAACAATAAAATAAAGATTCTAATAGCATTTTTAAAGCTTAATCATTTTCATTTTATTTCATTCCCAGAGGAAATCACTTTGAATAATTTCATGTAAATAACTAGAAAAAAACTTTTCGTAACAAAGAATGATATCGAGAAATGAATCTTAATTATGATTGACACTTTTGTTTTAAAATAATGCCATTTTAGATTTTAATAAATCCTTTAAGAATGATTAATCATCTGGAGCATTTCTGTAAATTTTCTGTAAAATAAAATAATAAGTAAAATTTGTAATTAAAAAACTGATTGTGTTGTCTTACTGTCATAGGGAATAGTAATTAATGCGGTGTATTTAATCTTCGTATTCGAAGAAAATTTCTTAGGTCACTTGGAGAAGGTAAAAAAATCAATCATATACTCAAAAACATTCAGAAACTTTAATATAATTAGTAATGTGGATGTTACTGAGAAAATGATGACTAATAAATTTATTCAATGGCTTTTTTTGTCAACATTACTATATATTTCCTTACTATATAATTCAGTTAGGATATATATTTTTCAGTAACATAATTTTTTTAATAACATATAATCCTGGATTAATATAACAGTTTTTCAATACAACTTATATAAAATTACTAATGAACAATTTTTAACACTTCTAATATTCACAAAGACTATATCTAATAGCATTGTACCTCACATTTGAACAACTGATTATCTTGAAGAAAAGCAAATTTCAAAAGCAAGTAAAAGTTAATTACTGAATTATAACATTACAATAATTTTCCACATATTATGGTAATTTTCGTTGTCTTTACTTTAAATCTTATAATTTTGGAAACTACTGTGCAAAACGACAAATTTATACAGAAACTCACTTAATTTCAAAACAAACACAAAGGGCATAATTTTAAATAATTAAATACAACGAATTTATGATAATTCTGCATAAGAAATTTTTTAGCACATCTAATATCAACAAAAGCTATATCTAAAGCCATTTTACCTTACCCTTACTTTTTGTTTCTACTGGTTTTAATGATCATCTTTATCGGTAATCCCCGAGTTAATTTTTTCTCATATGAGAGACTTTTATACATTACTCAACAGGAATAAATCTTAAAATATATTTTACTCAGGTCAAAAGATTTAATTAAAAAAAATCCATTATTATTCGGTAAATACCAACTCCTAGTATTCACAAAAGCTGTATTTAAAACAATTGTACCTCACTTTTACTGATGTGTTCTTTTGGTTTTCAATGATTACCAATTTAAGAAATTACCAAATTTAGATTTTTATCTCCTATGATACGCATTTATGTATTAGTTAACAAGAAAAATTCGTAAAATGTATTTTACTGACGTCAAAAGATTTGGCAAAAAATATCCGTTATTATTCGGTAAATACCACAAGCCGTCGGATTCATTCTGTGTAATTTATTTTGAACATGTATATACCTTCATGTACAAGTTGCATTTCCTTTTACACGTATCAAAGTAGCTATTTTTAACGCTTCTAATATTAACAAAAGCTATATCTAATACCTAACTTATTGTTTCTTCTGAATTTAATAATGATCACCATTATAGGTAATAACCAAGTTTCGATTTTTTTTCTCACATGAGAAACATTAACAAATTAATTTACGCGAAAAAATAGCGTAGAAAATTTTACTTATGTCAAAAGATTCGACAAAAAATTTCCGTTATTATGGCGTAAATACTACATGCTAACCGGTTCATTCCGTGTAATGTAACAATGTATGTTGAACATGAGCCTGCAGATACCTTCATAGACTGGTTGCATTTTTTTTTACGCGTATCAACGTAGATATTGTCGCCTAAACAATAACTCACATTCATGGTGTCGTAAAAGCCCCGGGTCGATACCTTTCTTTCAAAAGCTGAAATGTATCATTATACTGGAAAAACGTTATTTCTTTGCAAATTTGCCTGAGATGCGCCACTTTACCTGCGTTTCATTCTTTCATTCCGTCTCAGAAACTACGCAGATGGCATGCAGGGAACATCCTCTTCATTTGTACTTCGAGAGACGTAAAATATTGCGTGTGTACATGTTCGAGTTACGAGTCACGCGAACTCTAGAATTCCTTGAGTGCGATTCTCTTCAGCCCCTATTGGAATTTCAAACTCTGCGATGAAATTCCATGCGCTGGTAAAATTCGATTTACTTCCATTTTTCCGTCTGGTTCAGAGTTTAGTTATTTGTTTGGGAAATGGTATTTATAACGCTTTCAAAAAGTTACTTTAATAAAATTAGCTAAGACGTGTTGGAGCTTCGTTAAATGAACAATATGGGGATTTATTTTTGGCGGCTTAACTATACTTGACAGGAAAATTAAATGCAGGGAATTTTTAAAAAGTTAACGTTAACAAATAATAGAATAGTATTTCTGTAGTACGGGAATGCTAGACAAATTAAGTATTTAAATACAATATAACTCATTAAAAACTGAACGTTTTAATCACTGTTTATTTTCAGTAAATGAGAATACACACACACATATAGCGATATATAGATAGATATACAGATATATAGATAGAGAGATAGACATAGACAGAAAGTATCAAACTTATCATCCATACAGAAGTAAAATCACCTCATCTCTGAGCTGTTAGTCTCGTTCCCATCAATAAAATTTTGTAATAATCTTCAAACCAGGCATATTATTGTTGCTTTTTATATATTAAAATAATTGTATATTTATGATATATATTAATAACTGAATTTGTTTTAGACATTATTCATTTGTCTATAATGATTTGCTATAATGACATCTTTCTACATTTGTCTGTAATGATTAAGGTTATTTTTTTAATACTTAAGCGATAACCGGGAAAAATCATTTCTTGAGATTGCATTTATTGCCAATTATTCTATAACTGTAAGGATGAGTATATGGCGGAAATGTTTGATTTTTTGTTTTCAATCACAGAATGATTGTTAAATGAGTGTTAATTAAAAATTATTTTTTGAATCAATTCATCTAAATTTTTTTCTTGTGGCTCATGGCGGTGACTAGTCCTACGGTGACATGCACAAAGATAGCACGAAAATGAAGGATAGCGATGCATCAAGCTGTGCCTGTCTCACTGTTCGCCCACGATTGCTACAGCAAGGGCCTGTAGTCCAACGTCCAATAATGCATGTTCCTTTAATCCTCTTCCAAAAGCATTATGGTGCATTCACATTCGACAGAGCTCTCTCCCCGACTGTCCTGTCAACATTAGTCACGGTAATATTAGACACGGTATTTAGAACCACCCCCATTCCAATGAACACGTGTCTTCCAGATATTCCCCCATTTAGAACCCCCCCATTCAAGCCGCCAAAGACGTCGTGTTGCTTGATCTAGTGTGACCCGCCCCCACTGTCACCATTTGACCCCCGAGACCTCGAGTTTGCCTTTGATGAAATGCTCACGGACCGCTAGACCGAGCGATCTACGCAGGGAACAGAGTACAGGACACATAAATCACTGGAATAGGCAGAGAGCGCTGTACAAGTCTGCACGCGCTATTAGAGGTATCAGTGGAGCCAAGTGCCAAGACACTGGAACGCACTGGGATCCTGTTTTCGTGCAATCCTAGAATTAGTGTCATTACGGTAAGATTCTTTACGGTCTGTTGTTTGTTAGGAGATACACTTTAGATCGGCATATGGAGTGTTGCTATGTTTAGCGCTGTATTGGTCCTTGTCCATGCGTAATGGTTTTGGGTGCATTTTCAATGCATTCCCACTTTTTCCTGATACGCTTACAGTCATTAAGAAAATTCAAGTCTTGGTACAGCTGTACCTCCTCTCTTACAGACTCTCCCTGCTGTTATTTTTCAATAGGACAATGCTCGCCCCCATGTCACCAAACTGATTACGTTTCATCTGTGACAAATAAGTACCATTTCTTACTTGGCCGGCTTGTCCACTTAATTTGTACCCCCCACTGAATACGTGTGGGATAAAATTGCGGGAAAATTGGCCCAAGTCATCACCCACAGTAGCAACTGCGGAAGTGTGGATGCGTCCTCAGTCTTTGTAGAACATTTCACAGACAGATATCCCGAAATTTTTCGCACAGTGCGAAGCCGAGTTCAAGGAGGTTCTAACTGCTAAATGTGTACATTGAATATATTTATTTTAGAATGCTTCATTTCACATAGAGATGTGTAATTTCATTCATTTATTCGTCGTACCACATGCCATGGCATTGCTATAAATTGCATTGCTGTAACTGAGTTTTTTATCCACGTTGCAGCTTAAACAAACGGCAGTGTGTAAAACAAATTTTGTATTTTGGGGAAAAAAGGGGAAAATTTGAAGCAGTAATTCGGAAACTAAACCACTCAAAGTTGCACCAAACAAAAATAATAAAAATATGAAGCAGAAGAAAAAGTTATAGCATATATAAAAATAGGACCAAAATGCTTTTATGTTTTAGGGAAATGAACTATTGTACAATATGTTAAGAAAGAAAATGTTGTATGGCATAAAATGTAATGAAAGAAAAAATATGAAGAAAAGTTTACTGGAAAAATTATTCCTCTTTCCAGGAAAATTCCATACGGGAAACGTTTTACACTTTAGGGTATTTTATAACCATATGTATGATACACATATTCTCTAAACTAACTCTAGACTTACAGATTTCGATAAGAACAGAAAATCTTTTATCGATTTTGTGGGCTTCTGGGATTTTTAGGTTTTTATTTTCTGAAATATATAAACTGAATAGGCAAATGTTGGCATGTTATTTACAGGTGAAATTTTTATTTTTAGTTAAATGTTAGAGAAAAGAATGCAAAAATAATTTTATAATATAAACAATTTTATCAAACTTTCAGTTTGTATTTTCTATTAATCGTCTGTTCGTTTCATTGCGATGATTTTTCTAAATTCACAATTTAGAATGAATATGATTATTGGAAATGCATACATAACATTTCAAACATATAAAGAGACTGGAATTTTTATAATTCAGGGACACTTTTAGACTTGTACATCAATTTAAGTACACATTTTATTACCTAAGATACTTTTTGACTAATGAAAATTGTTTTTCATTGATGCTACAGGAAAATCAGTAATTTGTACTTTTTCATGCACATTTTACCTACCGCTATTAAGTTTCTTATTTTTTGTCACCATCAACTATACACAACAAAAGTAGTTGTAACCATACATTAATTTTACTCAATTACTAGCAAAGTATCAAAACCTTTTATACGACGTTTTCATAGAAGCTCGAAACGAGTCCTTAAAGGAGTCTTCAAAAACCGAAATAGGGAATATAGAATCATATAATTTCTCATATCAAAACTTTCACACGCATTTTCGTTATATATATTTTAGTATTTAAACAAAAACTATGCATATATGAGCGATGTAAAAGTATTCAAAATATAAATGGATTTTTTATCTGGTGAATGAAGCTAACCTTTATGTGAATATTATAATGGAAACTTATTTTACCCCTACTTTAATATTTAAAAGTATTTTCCACTCTTTAAGAGTATACTATTCACTTCTACATTTAAGCGTATATTTAAAAGAGTGTTGAAAAATGAATTTTAAATCCAACTAAACTTGCGATTTTATTATGCAACTCTACGCCTGAGAAAAAATAATGGAGCATTCACGAAATTTAGGTTATTCTACTCTCTCCATAATTTATTTCGCAGCACCAGTTCCTCCATATTTCTTTTTCCTTTTCCTCGCCTTACACACCCACTTTTTTTTTCCCACCCATGTGTTACGATCAGTAAATTTACAGACCGCCATAAAATCCACTACAGAAGTACATCTACACAGATAAGTCCGCCGTGAGTTGTCGGGGCAAAATCCAATAGCAACACTCGTAAAATACAGAATTTACCTGTTGTGCATTTTCCTGTGTTATATTACAATCCGATCAAGACTATAGTTTGTGGCTCGTATAAAAGGTTGATGTCGTGGTGGCAAGATGTTTTTCTTAACTCCTTTCTCGTCTTTCAGTTCCTTTATAATATGGAGGTGGCAACACCTTGAAGTCATTTTGAAAGCATAAACATAGCAATTTCTGCGCAGTAAACGAAGCACCATACGGGATTTATGGCCATTAAATATGTTTATTTTCTTTAGTCTAGCTATTCATACGGATTAACAGCGCTTTGTTGGAGGGTGCTTTTATTTTCGAAGAATAACAGCCGTGAATTTATTACCCCGCACTCTATGTTCTTGAATTAATATTTTCGGCATTATTGGCTAACCTGTTTTATAAGTTTCTGTTAAAAATTTCATTATCTGCTTTACATAATTATCCATGTCTTTATCCGCAGTTATTTTTTTTCCTTTATTCTTCAGAGGAGATTCTTATTTGAAAAATTGATTGCATACTTTATGGTACAGATAAAATGTATATAAAAGACAAAATATATTTTGTCGTCAAAATGAAAATATGATATTTTACTGAGAGATATAATGAAAATTGTTACGCTGGTCTCAATATATATATATATATATATATATATATATATATATATATATATATATATATATATATATATATATATATATATATATATATATATATATATATATATAATTTCTTTTGGAATATATATATATATATATATATATTCCAAAAGAAAATAAACTTTATTACATGAATTGCTAAATTTTTGTTTTAAAGAAATATCTAATATGTCATTCTTAGAATAAATTAACGAATGTCTGTGTTTAAGTTTTCTAATGTGTCTCATTCATGCTAATAAAAATGATTTTTAATTACACACTATCAAAGAAATTGACATATTTATAAATATTCAGTATTTGGTTTACTGATATAACAGATTTATTGGAAAATTAATGAATTATACGTGAATATCATCTTAAAGTTTTCAGATACATCATTTCAAAGAAATAAAATAGAACAAGTAATTTAATCATTAAAACAATTTCTTAAACAATTTGCATTTTCAATGGGGAAATGTATGATCAACTATGTGAATTCCCTGGCGACCCTGATTTGATTCGAATATATTGTTTGAAAACGTTTCTTGAATTTTTTAGACATAATTGAGCCATACAAAGTCCCCTACAATAAACATGATTTCGCAACATATTGGTCTAGCACAAAAATTGTATCTGTATCCTAAAAAAAATAAAGCCCAGACTCGTGTATTTTACACTTCACAATCATTAACTTCTTAAAATAATTTTTCAAATGCCATATTTTACTAATTTTAGTTTAACTAGCAATTAGCCACCATTATATTTATTCTCTAACTCTGGCGTCATGTAATTTACATTTAGTATTAATAACCTTCATAAAAGAAATTTTGAAATACAATATATTACAAATTTTAATTTTACTTGCAATTATCCCTAATTAGGTACATTACCTAACTGCTGCGTTATCTTATAAATGAGTCAAAAATTATAATCAATAATTATAATTATACTTATCTTAAATGCATAGGTTCTATACAAAACTATCGATTGTTATCTTAGTACTTCTTATATGGGTTATTTTTAAAACCATTTTACCACATGAAAGACGGCTGCCGTTGTAGGCAATTAATAACCTTAAAACAATGGATGCATACGTGTGTTGGAGCAAGCAAGGAAGACAGAGCATTGGCCTTTAACATACATTTATTTAATAAATCACAAAATTCATTTAAATTGTAATTGCTACAAGCACAATATTCCCTTTCATATTAACATTTTACATACGAGAACTCAGAAGCAGAGGCAAACTATATGGTCAAAGTAATGATTCTTAGAGTCTATGGGGAGGCACTTACTACAGCTGAAGTACGCAGCGATGAAAGATGGAATCGACGACAGGAACCCAAAATTACGTCATATACAGGAACATCTTAGAGGGTTACTGGCACTTCTCCTAGACTCTCTATCATCTCAGCTCTAAGAAAAAAGTCTGAGATAAATCTGGACATCCTCTCATGTTCCTCTCGTACTTGGAGGGGCTGCTGTCCGTTTACAGGGGAGCCATTCTGGCCCGCCCCTCTTTTTTATTGGGTAGTGGGCTGTTTTTCTCTTCAGTAGTTCCTGCCCCAATTGGTTCTTTATTATACTGCCCCTGTCCATAGTCTACGGAGTACCTCCCCACTATAATTTTCGTGCGCAATACCACTTTGACCCTTATCACCTGAAGGTTTTACTGTGGGTCATAAAATAACGACCATCCATCTTGCAATATTTATAGACTTTAGATCGCTGTCAATGGCCACCCCGACAATTATTCTTCTATTTCCTCCTGGTTTACAAGCCCCTATTTACCCCTGCCTCTGCAGCCTTTACAATAGATTCGTTCTTGGCCACACACCATGGGGAATTATACCATTCCGCTTCTACAGCCGTCATTTTGACGGTTTCGGACATACTGTTGCGCTGTGTCTGTATTTATGACCTCAAGCTTCTGAAATTTTATGACTTTTTTACGCGAACTGTGCACACACATTTACAAAATTATATTCGATAGTAAAAAGGGGATCAAAATGTGTTGTATACCTACTAAGACTGAAAACCGTCAATTTGAAAGCAATATAGAAAACAAGCAGAAATTATCAAAATAATACCGGAAAAATTTTAGTTACTTTCCGTCTCTTCCCTCTTTTGAAAATAACAGAAATAATATTGGCTCTTCGGAAATATTGGTGTTGAAAAATAAGGACTGCACAAACCATGCATATATTTTTACGGATAGACCGTACCAGGTTATCAGCTCGGCATACATGCATGAAAATATATCTAAATATATAATGAGTTATTATATATTGATATGAAATAGTTCAAAATTTAAATTATTTAACCATTTAAAAAACCATTAAATATTTTAAATTCATAATTTTATTTTAACCGACAAACTTTATGACGACGTTCAGCCATTTTAGTAAGGAAAAAATACCCGTCTTTCTAGTGTTAACAATATTATAAAATATCAAGTAGCATTTAAATTTTTACACACATGATAAATGAAAAATTAAGAGCTACTAAGAAAAATTAAAATGCACACTCTTTGTATTCCCTAGCGCAAAAAAAAAACTGCTGAAAATTAGATTTTATTGTATAACATAAACACAGAACAATGTTAAATTATTTCAGTACAATGAAAGCTTCATTAACACGTTGTCATTTTCTAGTTCTTTAAAATCAAATTTAATATTCACAGGAAATTGATAGGCTTAGCGAAATTTCAACTACATTTTTTTTCTCAAAAGGAAAAAAAAATGTACAGCTTTCGTTCCCCATTCTTTTTTTAAAATTTATTGTTTTAACGTTTTTCGTGTACCATACGAGCAATTATTAATGAATATTACAATAACGTTCGAGGCACTTTTACGCCTGACAAGCTTAATTTACAACTCAAGAGATAATTTTTCACACTTTTCTCCGCTAATGCTATTATTTATGTTTGTTAGAACTAATTCTAATTAAAATTTTCGGTTACACCATCTCGCAGAAAACTCTTTTGCGCCCCGAAATATATGATAAACATTATTGCATCAAACACTATGTAAATACACCCTAACAGGATGATCACTTTAAACATTCATAAAGTTACGACCAGCACAGTAAATTACAATTACAGCTAATAGAATTTTACGATGTTCGCTTGATGAGCTATGACACCCCTTTTCCTCTCCTATGCCTGAATCTCATGAATATTGATTAGCCAGACCATCTCAATAAAGGGAAAGACATAATAAGATGCAAATAGTCACGGGGACGTGAGGCGGTAAATGTAACGATAAGGTGGAGGCATAAAAAAAAAATGACAGCTCAGAACGATAAAGATTTTTGCGTTGATTGTCTCTCTCTCTGCAGCAGCCGTTCGAAATCGAAAGAAAATTTTCAAGAATAAATATATCTATGAATGTGTAATGAGCTGTCAGAACAGTTCTTTTCCCTGCGCGTAAAGAAGTGTAATGGTTTAGAGGGAAGCTGGTGCGCATATAAACTGGATGATGAGTTCGAACTAATAGAATTTTTCCTGGTTAGAATATAAATGGAGGGCTAAGCAGTTTGGATGATTAAATAAGAGCGCGTCAATATAAAACAAGAGGGAAATGTGAAAAAGGCCTTTCATAATGTTTCTATTGTAATAAATTTAAGTACATCCCGAAATTGCGAATAGTGAATATTTATTCAATTTTAGGCTAATGATTTAAAAATGATACATAAAGGATGAGATAAATTTAAACATATGAAAGGATTCGATGAATAGGAACAGCCATTAAGTAAATGGTTATGTATTGGGCAGGCCGAAAAGTTCGTTCGTTGCTTTAGTTAGATGGCTCTAGTAGCACCTAGCTGTTTACAACATAATTTGGTTAGATTTTGTTGTGACAACTGTCATATCAGCGCTTAACCATGTACTGGTCGCGTGGCGTCTCACAGACGCCAATAGCACTTTGTTTACATTTTGCGTATTGGTGGATGCCCAGATGATGTCAGTACCTTCGAAGTGTTTATGGATGAGTCATAGCTAGCAAACAAAACTCCTTGCTATCATTTTGTTATAAGAGAGCGTCAATATAAAACAAGAGGGATATTCTGAAAAAGGCCTTTCATAATGTTTCTATTTAAGTACATCCCGAAATTACGAATATAGAATATTTATTCAGCTTTAGGCTAATGATTTAAAAATTATACATAAATGATGAGATAAATTTAAACATATGAAAGGATTCGATGAATAGGAACAGTCATCAAGTAAATGGTTATGTATTGGGTTGGCCGAAAAGTTCGTTCGTTGTTTTAGTAAGATGGATCTAGTAGCATCTAGTTGTTTCCAACATCATTTTGTTAGATTGTGTTGTGACAACTGTCATATCAGCGTTAAACCCTGCACTGGTCGCGCGGCGTCTCACAGACGCCAATAGCACTTTGTTTACATTTTGCTTATTAGCGTATTGATGGATGCCCAGAAGATGTCAGTACCTTCGAAGTGTTTATGTATGAGTCATACACTTCGTTATGTATGAAAAAACACCCGATTGGCGTTCACAAAATTTGTAAAAATTGCTTATAGAAATGCATTTTTTTTTTTATTAATCCTATGAGAAAATTACTTAGAATTTTTTTTTCCATTTGATTGGTTTTCATTTTAAAAAATTGCGGTTAAAAATTCTTTTCTTTTAAAATTTGCTTTAATTTATTACATTGTAAAAAGTGCATATAAAATTACATTAAAAAATATGATTGTTCTTTATTTGCATCCATCATGTCTTTCTTTCACTGTTTAAATAAATAATTATTTTTACAAATAGAATAACTAAAACCCAAAAAGATAGTGTGGCGTCTATCAGACGCCACGAGACCACGCCTGCAATTTTTGAATACGTGACCAGTGCAGAGTTAAAACAAAAACTTTTCGAAAATGGGGATTTTTTTTATGTATTCATTTCAATATTCAAGAAATTGACTTTTTACGCTTTATTATTTCAAGAAAAGTAAAAACGCAACTAAAACGAAAAAAAAAAGGTTTAAGTTTTAGGAGGATGGAATTATGTAGTTTCTTTCAAAATCACAGAAGGTAATGTAGCAAAACGGTGAGCATGTTTGCAAAATAGTTATTGGGGAAATAAAAAAAATTAAAAAAAAATATTTTATTTTTACTTAAAAACCGAACGAAATTTCTGGCCAACTATTATCTATAGAGAATAAATAGGGATATTTTTCCCCATCATGGCACAAGACAGTTGACCATCAACAGCGCGAAATTTTGCTCGCTATTTTATTATGGAAGCACCATCTAGGTACCGCTTATCACTATATCATGTGGGCCTACAAATCGAAAATATCATCTACTAGATTTAAATTTCAATGATTTCATTTTCTTGTACATATTGCTTTTGAGTAATATAAAAACCTTTTTCCGAAAGATATTTTTCTTTTACTGTTATAGATCCCAATGATGTTTGAACGTTTCTGTTACTAAACTTTAACAAAGATAGGGAAAAAAAGTACATGAATATTTTTGAAATTCGGTGTATGGATTTACACACGTACTGTTCTAAGTATAGTGGTATATAGATAATTTTCAAGGAAAAGTAACTGAAATTTATTAGTAAAAATTTTAATAACCAATTTCAATCAGTTTTCTAAAAAGTGCTTTATAAATATTTGATTGGAGAGACTGCTTAAAATAAATTAAAAATCACTTTACAATTATGAATTCTGAAGAATTTTTTAATGAAATATCTGTATACAGTAGGTTCTACATACACACACTTTATTCATAAGTTTGAGAATATGTCAGTGTACTTTTGTAAGTCTTATTTTTTATTAATTAACAATGACTAAGTTTCAAACTTCCAAAATTTTTACCACGTAGTTTTCTTTAAAATTTCCTAAAATGATAAGAAATCCCATTCACACTAATATTAGTCAATTAAAAATGCTACGTTTCCAATTAAGAGAAAACTAAGCTGTAACTTACAAGAAACTTGAGCAAACGAATTCCACAAATACATAGAAGATGTGTGTGCCCGTTAAAAATAATCTGTGGGGAAACTTGAAATATTTTCTACTGTTTTAAACAAAATTATTTTTATGAATATTTTACATCAAAAGATCCTTGACATTTGTTTAAAAAAATCACACATAGTTTTTTTGTTTTTTTTTAATATCCTACGCTCGTCTTCGGCATTTCTGCCATCAGTCGACGAGCAGCCCAATATAGAGATGAAGATTCAGAAAAGCGAGAAACAAAATTAGCCACCACAGAGTTGTCTGTAATAAACTTTAAAACAATGGGACAGTTCTTGAGGTGGTCACCATCCATATCACCCTGGTGGCACAGAGAGCAACAAGCTGAATCGCTGAAGACTATCCGATGCAAATGTTTTTGTAGCTAACCATGTCCAGTTGTCATACGAAGGCAAATAACTCCAACAGACCGATGCAAGGAACTAGGGATTTTGTTACTCTTGTTGAGCAGGATTTTCCATCTCTTACCCACAGCTGTATCAACATGTAAGGATAATCTATTAGCTTTCATTTTATTGTAAATATATTTTTAATATTTCGTAGAGGCAGAGGAGAATCAGGCTGGGCCATAACAGATCCAGCCTTGGCTAGTTTATCAGCCTGCTCATTTCCAAAAATATCACTATGGCTCGGAATCCATTGAAGAGCAATGCCTTTTCTGGTTTTCTTTAGATCGAGAAGCTTCATTCTACAATAATGAACCTGGGCATTTTCGTTATAGTTCAAACTGGTAAGCGACAAAATAACAGTTGAATTCGAGCAAAATAATTTAGCTCATCTAAAAGTGTATACGCATTAAATATTTTGTATTTGACAGAAGTTGTATCATTTCTTTCCCATTCTGAGTCGAATCATATCCCTTAAATTGTCTATGTTGCCTGGATTAATCATTTCAGAATGTTGAAGGTCTTGACACTTGATACATAATGAGACATCTTTACGCATGAAACTTTTCGATTATTATTCAGATGAAACATATCGATGTTTAGATACTAAAACATACACTTATACGTGCGAACATATACGTGTAAATACTGTTAGAGTAGGCATCAAAATAGATCTGGACTAGATTTATTGATTCTAACGGTATGTTCACATATAATCCGTCAGCGTTAAAATTTTTAACTAATCATATACCAATCATTCACCCATTTAACCAATCACCACCAACTTTAACGCTGACGCTCACGAATTCTATGTGAACACGCCATAACTCGAGCATTCGACACAGAAATAAACAAATCAGGCAGAAATATATAGAAAAATTATACGTGTTTGTATTATTGTACTGTTAAATTTTCTAATCATGTAAACGAGGTAACACCATAGAATGAAGGTTTGAACAAGATTCTTTAAAAATGACCAAAATAATACTCCTTACCTGGAATTTCAATTTCATTCTTTAAAATATATTTTCTTAATTAATTAATAACTTGTGTTTGTATACATAAAATTATTATTATTCCTATGAATACAATTTCAAAATTTAATATAAAATATTTAGTCATATAAAAAATGTGTAACAATGATTGCGAAATATATTTATATACATAGAACAGAAATTCATAACAAGAAAAATGTGAGTAAATTTTTATTGAATTAGGTCAAGATGCAAACTTGTAGTAAAGTAAAATAAATTGAAGCAATTGAAAACATGTTTAAACAATGGAATAATTTATTTTTACTTAGAAAAGAACTGAGAGTTTTTAAAATTATTTGACAGAATTATTTTTCTAATTTTAAGATTTTTTTCTACAGCATAAATTAGTAGAAATTATTTAAATTCAGGACCTCAAGTTTTTATTGCTGTTATCTGACTTTTTTATCACAGTCAAATTTACTTGTACATATCTGTGTTTGCTGTGCAAAGGGGGGTTGAGTCCAAAATGGGCTACCAGACATGTTTGAAAAAGGAAGGACTACTGGAGGTACAGAAAGCTAAGTGCAATTCCACTCCTAAAAATTTTTATTCATCAGGGAAAATTTGGGATATGTGAAACAAAACACAAACATGTTAGTGTTAAAAGGATTATGTCCCAATCAAGGACATAATACTCTTTACTCAACGAAAACAAAATTGGAAAAATTTACTTTAAAAAATTGAAAGGTTAAGCTTAAAAAAACTGACTTGACAAAAGTCGTTTTTTTCAATCCTTTTTTCCTCAGAACTACGATTTTAGACTTCTCTTTACACAACAAACACAGATATTTGATTTGAGGATTTTCATTTTCTATTTTTTAAGGTTTAAACTTCAATTTTGAATTCGTTAAATTTAGTCTAAAAGATTTAATATTTTATATTAAATGCTTCTATACTATATATAGATTCTTACGTTTTCAGTAATTTCAAAACGTCAAAAGGAAAGAAAAAGAAAGAAAAAAGGAGAGTCATCCAGAGTATACAACATGATTTTTGAAAACGGGAAAAGAAATATGTTTGATTTGCGAATAGCATCCGAGTGAAATTTATGAGCGCCATTATAAAAGCATCGACACAAAATCACCTGACTACTTTTGAAGTTTCGCACCATTAAATTACTTTCTATAAGCATAACACATTTTTATTCCCTTCTCTCACTGATTTATGCCACACATCATGTATTTACGGCATTATTATCTTGTTGTAATAATAAATTTTCGTGAAACAATACCTTTAGCTCAGGAACTAGGTTTTAATTTTTGAAGCTCAGATTTGTCAAGTTCACTTTTGAAGATTGTGTTAAGAATTTATAAGAATATTTCAGATATTTTCCACTGACAACATGCGATGTATTTTAATTTAAGTAAATTAAATGTAGTTAAAGGAAGATAAAAGTTGGATAATCGTGTAAATTGTTATTCCGTTTGTGATTAATTTATGCCCCTTATCACACATTTTACAACCTTTCTAAACTGTTTTAACAATAAAAACCTATATGTCGGAATATAGAAGAAAATATGGAAAAAAGCAGAATGTTTATCAGAATAAAAATATTGGTATTAATTAGAATAAATACTTCAAGTACTAAACTACAATAGAAAAAATAATACGAAATTGCTTTACTTCAAGCTTAACACTGTCTATGATCAAACGAGAAAAAAATAGGTTTTATTCAGTCGCATATCGTAACTGTTTGACGACACGAGTAAATTAAGCAAAAACACTGTTTCCCAGAAAGTAATACTCATAACATCCTTGTAACTATAAATTTTCTAAGGGACCCAATGACAACTTCATTGTGTTCCCAGGTCTTTCTATTTCTAGATATTATAGTTGTATCGCTGTAAATTTACATACTTCATGATCCTTTTTCTTTATTTTCTCAAGCACAATATATATGAAGCTACGAGGATATGATTTATGTTTTATTTCCTCAAGTTCCATTACTCAGGGCGATCTATGGAAGTGTGATCTATTTATTATCTGTTTACCTGTGTATGTTTATGTGCGTTTGCGTGTATGTGTGTGCATAGAGATATATATCGCATATAAATTCTCAGGAAGAGTTAAATACTCCCAGATTTTCTTTCAGAAATTTTGGTGTTACAGGTTTGACATAGAGGAAATTTTATAAATTTTGAATCTTTATTTCTTTACATGACAATTATTTCAGTTCCATCTTCTGAACGTTATGCTTTCTTACCCGTTTAGAGCTGCATTATGAACCTTGCTTTGGAAACAATTGTAACTACACATTGTACTTTGTAATTCATTGTAAGCTTAATAAAGAAAAAAAAGTCAATATTACGAAAATTATGCCGCTTTGAATTAGCTTAATTTATCAATTATGTGCACGAATATACTCTTGTAAACAAAAAATGCCTCAATTGATTCTAGAAAATACACAGTTGTTTATTTTTGTTTCTCTAAATGGTAAAAGTATTTATCTTTCATACGCCATTTGCATGCAACTATAAACAATGCACAATCTTCTTTCACAAACTGATTTATACCTGCACGCGATGTCTTTACAAAAATACAAATATACTGCGGGATATATAGGATACACAGGAGAAATAGATAATATCAAAAATGAATAATATTGTTTACTATACTTCCCTATAACAAGGGTATATATTTATTGTTATACACATGCGGATAAATACCTTTATATTTACTCGTACTACTGTACATATTAATGAGGATAAAATGAAATAATATTGGAACTTTAAAATGTTTTGTTTATGTATCTATATCTATATCTATATCTACATATATATATATATATATATATATATATATATATATATATATATATATATATAATTGACAAGGCTTTGAAATTGACCACACATTAGAGTATAAGCCAAAACATAGAGCCAAAACATAGATGAACTTAAATCAATTAGTATTGGACATTAAAACAAATTACTTTCAAGTAAGGCGCTGAATGCTGCTCTTTTAATGAAAGAAAATAAATAAATAAGAATAAGATGAAAGAGAAAACCAGTAATAGCTCTAAAGCTACTTTCAGCCAGGAACAAATAACATGAAAAGAAAAGTATGAATAAGGTTTTTGACAGCATTTCTTCATCAGCGGTGTCAATGCTGTCTAAAAACCAATGGATTGTTTCCGATGAGTATGATCTATACAATAAACACACTCAGACACCGTACAATCCATTATTAACAGAAGAAATGATTATTAATTGAATTAAGTTTGAATAAAAGTACTTAACCAAAGAACACCAAGCCTGGCGCTAGTCAGAGTGGAAGTTAAGAACTTGTAACCGCAAAATGACTGACGTACAGAAGGTCGTTCGCACTTTATGGAAACGATTTTGATAGTTAAGTTTTATGTATAAATGCAACATTTTATTCGGTGGTTTACTTCTATCTGATAGCCATGGTTCTTGACAACAGCTCTAGCTCGAATGTTCCATGAAAGTAAATTTTTGCTTAGTACTGTCGTGTCAGTTTTATCTCATTCCTCTTGAACCGTTTTCCAAAGTCCGTTCAGTGTTCTTGTATGCCGTTTTCCTAAGACTCGTATTAAAAAATCGAAATCGCAAAAGTCCATTGGAGAAGAGTCGGGTAATTTTACAGGTATTTCATTAAATGGGATACATTTTATTCCTGTTTCTGATTCTTTCTTTGCTAAATAAGCGGTAGTTAATTTAGACGTGTGACAAGAGGCTTTGACCATATGAAGCTTAACTTTATCAATGTCCTTTCCGTATAAGGCTGGAATTTCTTCTTCAAAAATTGGTTCTAAAATATTCTGCTGATAGCACAGTGAATTAATTTTGGCTGTACTTGTGACTTTTTATATTTTTAATTTGTCGTTGTAACAAAATCCTGCTACTATCATGAACTCCGTTGAGAACTTTACTGTACACTGGCATAGCCATTTCGTAAGGTCATTCCCGTCAGTTGAGCAATAGAGAATTGATCTTTTTTTTACTACAGTCACTTAAATACGCTCATACCCCATCGAGTATTACCACAAATTTTCTTTTTTCAGCAGCTAGGTGTTTTTCATATAATTTTCTACAATTTGTTTTTCTTTCAGCAATATGCTTTGGCAAAAGCAGATGAACTTTATGTTTAAACATCTTTTTTAACTGCAAATCTTTATGAAGGATTTTACTTACAGTGCCCGAAGACATTTCTAGTTTCGATGCAATGGATGTTTGAGTCAGCGTATTTTCTTTTAGGATCAGAGACTTCACTTTTTTTATATTTACCTGCGTTTGAACAGTCTTAGGATGAGGTTTAGAGGTCATGTTTTCATTTTTACTTCAAGTTAGACGTTTTGCCCTTACAAATTTAATATATTATAAATACCTATTTTTTTAAATGCCATACCCGAAAATTTTTTCACCAATTTATAATTTGTTGATACGAATATTTCTCACCGGAAAGTGCAGTTACGTAACCTTCGAGCCATCTGTCAATTTAGTTGTCATTTTCAAAATAAATTTTTTATTTTACATTCCAATGAAAGCAAAACAATAGCAGACGATTATTCTGAAGTTGCCAAATATTTATCTCGAAATGCAAATGCCAAACACAAATTACAAAATCGCTTCCATAAAGTGAGAACGACCTTCTGTATATATATATATATATATATATATATATATATATATATATATATATACACAGTGGAAACTCCCTTAATGGACACCTCTAATTAACGAACATTTTTACGAGTCCCAGTCCTTTTATATAGGACAATCCATGTTATTCCCTCTGAATAGCGGACACTCCAAATAGCGGACAGGTATTTTGAAAAACTTTCAATTATTTTGGCAAACATTTCAAAATTAGAAACTTTTAACGCCTCAAATGGATGGATGGAAAAATTCTGGACACGTCAGAACATATTTTTTAAACAGATTTGTGTTGAATAAAACTCTGTAAATTCAAATGAAGTAACAGATTGGATTAGAAAGCTTAAATATTTGTGCAAAGGATATGGTTACAGAGACATTTTCGATGCCTATGAGTCTGGCCTCTTTTGCCGTGTCCTTCCAGACAAGACCTTATGTTTTAAGGGTGGAAAATGTAGTGGTGGGAAATTTCAAAAGAGCGGCTCACTCTTTTGCTGCGTTGCAACATGCTGGGAGACTTCGAAACTCCAATTGTTATTGGAAAAGCTAAGGAGCCTAGATGTTTCAAGAACATCGATGTGCGAAAATTTAGTGTTTCATGGAAGTCAAATAAGAAAGCATGGATAACCACTGAGATAATGAGCGATTGGTTGGTGGAGTTAGACAACAAAATGAAAAAAACAAAAGAGAAAAATCATTCTGTTCATGGACAATGCTACAGCCAATTTCAGGGAATTATCCGCAGCTTTAAAGTACGATACAGAAATCTGCTTCTGACGCAGATTATCTCCTGCAAATCCAGCGAAGAGTTGGCAAAATCCGTATCTGTTTTGGATGCAATTTCCTGGACTACGTCAGCCCTTCAAAAGATGGAACCTGGGTGCGATCTAAAATGTTTTAAGGAGACGGGATTTTTCAGTACAAGCGAAGTGGCAACTGACAGCACTACCGAAAAAAATCAAAAATCAACTTGCGGATCTAGTAGCCAATTTGGATTTAAATGTCAGCGTTGAAGAGGAAGTCAAGATGACGACGATTTATCCATTGAGGAAGAAAACCTGCGTGTTTCCAATTTCATTCATCGGGCCACCACTGAAGCACTGTCCCTTTCTGAGGATGATGATGAGAAATCGCCAATGGAAGACTGCAAAATCAAAGATTATTCGGAAGCACTGAAATACAGCGAACAATTCAAACATTTCTTTCTAAACAACGAAGATTCGGAGGGACTAGCAAAGCTAAATCCTATGAAGATTCATCTTGAAAAACGGGTTTGTTGTGAAAAAAAAGAAATCAAACTTTGTTAAGAGATTTTTTCAGCAGTAATTAAAATAATTTAGCTCCAATACATTGTATTTTGGGATTATTTAATGCAAGATAAAAGGATTAGCACACAATTAAAAGGAAAAGTAGTAAATAGTTATTCAATTCTTGCCTAATTAATTTTTCCTTTTAAATTAAAATTGCAGCCGTAATTTTCAATCAAATGTCAAACAAAAGAGCATACACTTTTTTATAAAAATGTTGTCCTCCCCAATAGCGGACACCTCCTAATAACGGACAAAACTTTTGGTCCCGTGACTGTCCGCTTTTCGGAGGTACCACTGTATATATATATATATATATATACACTCTATCACAAAAAAATATATTCAACCAGAAGAAATAGAGCTACTATCACGAAACTTGGCAGGAATGTAGTCTGGTAAGAGATATGCAAATGATTAAAATTTCGACACCAATAAGAAAAGGAAAAGCGCGCTATGCGCATATGGGTTGTTCAGCTGGGAGAGTTTAAAAGCATGATTGCTCTTGCCATAGGGTTATTCAAACAAATCTGTCGACTTGGATGGACGGTATTGTGAATAGAGATGCCTCTGAGACGTAACCGGTGACAGTACGAACAATTGTCGGACTTTTAGATGGGGCGTATAGTAGGCCTCAGACAAACAGGTTGGTTGAACAGGCGTATCGGCCACCACCTCAGTCGGAGCGATATGGTATATGCTTGGTGTTGGCAACAATGGATCACGGAAGGGACAGTCTACTGTCGAGGAGGGTAAGGGCACCCTAGGAACTCAAAAGCGTTCGAGGATCGCGCAATCATAAGAGCGGCCACGTCCGCACCAACAATGTCGCTAGAATCTGTTCGACGCCATTTACCATCTTCCAGACATCCAGTGGTATTAAGGGAAACCATGTAGAGACGACTGGCCAACGCAGGTATAAGGAGCCGACGTCCATTAAGACGCTTACCACTGACCCCACATCATAGGCAGTGTCAATTGGATTTTTGCCGACCTCGGGCAAGCTGGAGTGTGACCGACTGGAGGCGTGTGATCTTAGCGATGAATCCCGATTCAGTCTCAATGATGATGACCAGCGCATACGCGTGTGGAGGCGGCCAGGCCACCGGGCCACCGATCCGATCCGGCATTTGTTGTCGAGAGGCATACGGCGATTACACAAGATGTGACACTGTGGGGATTTGTTGGGATACATGATCACCAAAAGTCGTCCTTCAACGCACTTTTACGGCACGAAGTTACGTGGACGAGATTTTAACGTCAGTTGTACTGCCTATGCTATGAAGTCGCCCAGGTGCCATTTATCAGCAAGACAACGCTCTTCCACATACTGCGCAACTCCCATGGTCTGCCAGGTCACCAGACCTCTCGCCAATAGACCCCGTCTGGGACGTGCTTGGAAGGCAACTGCAGCCATCCCGGAATACTGATGAATTAACTACCCAGTTGCAAAGATTATGGCATTATCTTCCGCAGAAGGTCATAGGTGACCTCATTGATTCGATGTCACGTTGTGTTTCGCTTGTATAGGTGCCAGAGGTGGATTTTCTACTTACTGATTTGTAACCTTTTTATGCCATATCTTCTTAATAAATCGGTCTGTCCTTCTGAATTTGCAATCATTTGCTTATCTCCTCATACACTACATACATGTCAAGTTTCGTGATAGTAGCTCCTCTCCTTCTGGGTGCATATATTTTTTGTGACAGAGTGTGTGTATATATATATATATATATATATATATATATATATATATATATATATATATATATATATATATATATATATATATATATATATATGTATATATATATATATATTCAGTGCTAGATTTCTAGAAATGGAGGTGCCGGAACGGTAACCTTCCGGGATGTGTGTGTGGGGGGGGGGGGAGGGGGTATTCCAAAGTATAGCACATACGCTTTAAGAGAGGTACCTAAAGAGAGGTACCGGAACGCCATTCCGGAACGTTCCTCCTCAAATCTATCCCTGTATATATATATATATATATATATATATGCTTAAATATTAAACATTAAACTAAGTTTTCTGTATGATCTTGCCGACCTTTCAGTCGTACATAAGCAAAAACAAGTTCAAATAATCCATAGCTATCTATAAAGGTTGACGATAGTTCATAATTTTTGGACTGTGTTGTATTTTTATGAAGTTATCGCGCCATCAATTTGGATTAGATTCCAGTCCTACATCCAGTACAAAAAGATTGAACAGCAGTATTTAAGGGGTGTTTAGCAGTCTGTAGATGAAATCATACAGTTCACAAAATCTTCGTCTGGTAAGATATTTTATGTAAGTTTTAGCACCAAAATGAGACTCCTTGCTGAAAACTGTCTTTCACTAACTCTTGTGGACACAAGATGTAAAATTTTAGCTCATTCTAACAGAAAAACAAAAACACGCACGTCTTCAATTTTGATAGGATATCTTATCTGTTGTAAAAAAAAAGATCTGTCGGCAGTATTTAAAGGGTGTTTAGCAGTTTGTAGACGAGATCATAAGGCTCACAAAATCGTCATTTGCTAAGACATTTTACGTAAGTTTGAGCAGCAAAATGTCCTTCTTTGCTGAAAACCATCTTTTTACAACTGCTGCTGGGACACAAAGATAAAAAATTTTAGCTCATTTTGACGGTTAAACAAAAACGCACAGTTTCTAAAAAAGCAGGTTTTAAATTTAAGAAGCTAAGTATTTGTGTTTAGCATCCTCACGTTTCACGCTAGTAACGTCCCAACAATTTTTACTTCTTCGTGACAATAATGTCCACTCTGATCCCCTTTTTTGGTCTCTGGTTCCCGTTTAAAGTTTTTGCACATACGCTTTAAGGATATGTTTGAACTCCAAGAGGCCAAATATTGCTTTGAAAACCATTACTTGTCTTTGTGAAATGAAATTTATTGTTTTTATGTGCAATTTTAAGAGATCTGGAAATAGTTTTTTCCCCGTTTTTCTTCCTCTTTTACGTTTTTTTTTAATGGCGATGGTTTAGAATTTTTTTTTAAGAATACCTAAGAATACCTAAGAATTTGAGTATACCTAAGAATAAGCCTGATTTTTTTAAAAATAAAATCATTACTGGCTGTAAGTGCAGTATCCATGACTGTCATGTGTATGTAATCATTGAGAAAGTAAATTTCCCAGCTCATGACATGTCAAGGTAGATAAATAAAGTTTTAAGAAAATCTATCAACTTTCAAATTCAATTTAAAATTTAAAGGGATTTGGAGATTTTCATTTTTTTAATTCGCTATTACTCTATGTTTTTATGAGCGTTTAAAACGTACAAATAATATGAACCTTAGTATAACTATGTAAATTTTAAATACTTCTTTATGCGTAAATTTGAAAAATGTATGGTTCAAGAAACCTAATTTACTTAATTTGGAATTTTGGAGAAGTTTTTAATAAACATTTGACAGTGAAAATTTTATCACAAATTTGAGTGGAAAGTACAAGGAATTGAGTCAAAATACTTCATTTTCATCATATCTCGATTTAGCCAAGCCCAGATATATCTTTTTCAGCTGAGTGACTTAGCTTTATTTCTTTTGAAAAATTCAAAAAAGGATATTTTTTTAAGTAAAAAATTGTCTAAAAATGTATATATATAATGTATCTGTTAAAATGACAATTATTGTTTTTAATTAAGATTAAAGATATCTATTAAACCAGAGAAAATGTACTTGAAACACTTTGGACAAAAACAGAAATATGAAAAAAATTTATATGCCTTTCTAATATATTGATTTTTTTCTAATTAGTTTTGTATCACCTTGTCACTTTCTTATAATGGAATTAGATTGAGAATACTCAAATATTCGTTATTCTCAAATAACGAATATTTGGGTCGTTTATAACACATAAATATGCCTATAAGTATTGGGACCATATAAACGACCGTAATTAGAGCCAAAAAACTCGAATAATACATGGAACAGGTATCGGTTTTTCTTAATAGCTACAAATTTTTCAGGTCTTTTACACATACATTGTTATATCACCATCCATTAACTGAGAAATACACGCTTAACTGAAGTCTGAAAAAAGAAAATCACATAAAAATGCACTTTTAAATTTAGGTCGTAATGCTTACATATAGCCCGCAAAGATTTTTACATACATTTAAAAGACTACATTGGTAAAATATGGTTGTAGAACCGAAAACAACGGGAAATTAAAAAGGAACCGAATCTATCACGGGGGACAGTACACGATAATACACGTTTCACTTTATGTTTCTAGTGTTATTTGAGAAGGTGGTAATCTATCTTATTAATCTGAACTCTCCTATTATTTTGTTTTACTGGTGTACCACGAATTTTCTACTTGTAAAATACTTTTCTACTTGTAATCTTGATTCATTAGTTGTTAATGACGAAAAAATTATTTATCTTGATTTTATGTCTAAGTCAATTTCGTTAAACTTCATTGAATTTCAAATGTCTAAAGTGCTTATAAAGTTTTAAAGTTTTTTTAAATTAAAATAACTGCTATTTAAATTGAGTTAAACTTGCACAGACATAGCTCAAAAGCGCTAGATATAACAGAAAAACCAGTTGTACCCAATGTTCCTGGTTTGAGACACAAGCGGAAAATGAATGTGGTTTTTCGAAGGACATAATATGTGTTCATTTTGGAGGTCTATTTCGAGGTCGTGTCTCTTTTATCCATTTTGTGGTCATGTGTCATGGTGTCATGTTTAGTGTCCTAGATGCTTGTATAATACTCAAAAGTCAAATGCTGATAAGCAAATAACTGCTAAAAAAAATTAGGGGAGTAAGCAAAGAAGTTAAGAAAACCGTGCGAGACAGCCACGTATTGGCATAAAATGGATAGTACACGCGTATCAATGCGCAATACAGAAAAAAAGACGTAAAAAATTTGTAATTAAGCATTAATTCTTTGAAAATATGGAAAAAAAACATGAAAAGATGATTTAGGGTAACAATTTGGTTACATGTAAACGATAAAAAAAAGTATTATTTAGAAATGATGCAAGATTTTTAATATGGCGTGGGGTCTCCTCGAACAGCTAAGACTGCTGCACACCTGTTTTCCATGGATACGATGATGTTATCGATAAGACTTTGGGGAATACTGTTCTACTCCTCAAGAAGTGCAATCTCCAAGTCACGGAGGGTAAAAGGAGGCCTTGGTTTCGCAGCAATGCGTCGTCCGAGCATGTCCCAAACATGCTCGATTGGATTCAGGTCAGGAGTGCACACTGGCCATTCCATACGCTGTATTGTTTCAGCTTCAAGCATGTTCTCTACAAGACGAGCTGTATGCGGTCTGGCATTATCATGCTGGAAAACAAAGGAATCTCCAATGGCTGCAGCGTAAGGTATGACATGAGGTCTCAGTATCTCGTCTGCATACCTTCGGGCCGTCAAAGTACCATTCCGAATGATATGCAGGTCCGTACGTCCACTTATGCTGATTCCACCCCATACCATAAAACCAGCTCGTCTGTATTGTGACCTTTCACGAACGAATGTGGTGTTATTTCAAGTGCCCCTTTCCCTCCATACCAAAACACGTCGGATGTCACACTCCAGACTAAATCGGGACTCGTCTGTAAACAGCACTTGGCCCCAATCATGTTGCTCCCAATCTCGATGTTCAGCAGCCCATCTTCTTCGGGCCGCACGGTGGCGTGAGGTCAATGGAATGCAGACCATTGGCCTACGTGCATATAGACCTCCCTGATGAAGCCTATTACGTACTGTTTGGCTGGACCCCCTTCGTCTTGTTGCCAAGAGCAATTGTCTTTGCAGCTGAGCATCATTGTCTGTTCTGTTTCGACGAGCTGTTAACAGTACACACCGGTCATCAGTTGCTGTAGTGGCGCGTGGCCGACTTATCCTTGGTCGACGTCTAACATTCCCTGTTTCTTGGAATAGATTCCACAGCCTTGCAACGACACTTCTGGCGACTCCAACAGCGTCCGCGACACTACGTTGTGTTTGCCCGGATTCAAGTCTGCCTATAATACGTCATGCCATGGATTCCGGTAAATCACGTTGTTGAGACATTTTCAAGTCACCTTTTCTCAAAAAGAATAACTAAGCAATCGAATTTCACAGTTAAGGCAGTGAAACAGACGTTTCTGCAACATCCCGATTTCGGCCCTTATGTTCTTTTTCTGGTTTTTGACGTCATGAACTTTGATTTGCATATGAAGTTTTCTTCTTCTGTTTCCCGCTAGGCTTTAAATTATGGATGATTCATTTTATGTTACTTATCGGCGTAAGTATTTGCGTAATTTCGTTAAAACCATGTGCTCCCATAATTGTTTTGAGCAGTATATACTAACGCTAACAGTAATACGACTGATTTCTTTTTTAAAGAAAAATCTTGGTTAATTTAAGACTCTAGATATCATCTATCCTATAGAATAAAATATACGTATTTGATAACAACAAAAAAAAAAAAACCCAAAAAAATCCCATGTTGAGAACACAGAAATTATGAATTTCACCATGAATTCTGCTTACACACTAATACAAAGTCAATGTATCAAATTTTAAATCTCCTTGCAAGTGATCCGATATTTAAAAAAACGCGTCTTAATAGTGAGTGAGACGTACTGATAGAATGTCAGTTGTTGCAAATTGAAACGATATACAGTTGATTTCGGTTAATCGAACCAGCCGCTTAACCGAATCCCGGTTAGACCGAATCCCGTCTTGTAACATAAGACATGTTCGTTTAATTGGACCAGCCGGTTATTAGGACCAAAATGATCGCGTCCCGATGTGTTCCGATTAACCGGAATCGACTGCATTTTGCATGGGCGTTGTAAGGACTTCGCCTAAAACCAAGACTGACAGCCTTTAATATTTACAAAATGCTTTATTTGCATCCAGATTAAATATAGGCTTTATACAATAATTACAAAAAAATAAGCACTATCTGAGGCTATTTCGCGGGGTTCAGGATATCATAATGCAACACGGCAGGCTCTCCTTCTCTGGCACGCGTTCGACGACGAGGGTTCTTCACACCTGTAAAACGAAGTCAACTGCCCCCCATTTACATCAAGGTGGCGAATATATATCCTCGCCCATCTCTGTGGGTGGTTGAAGCGAGCTCCCTTTGAACCCTTTTTTGTAGACCGTCTTCAGACCATTCCGCGTCTTCCGCTAAAAGGCTAGGTGATTATCCTCTGGACAGGCTTTGTCTGCAAGCAGGGGGATTTCTTACAGAAGACGGCTTCCTAATTGTCCGATGGCGACGCGGCGTCTGCCACAATTTGGGTTACAAAGCGACTGTCACCGATGAATACGGTAGATTGATAATGGACGTCTTGCCGTTAGGCTCTCTCAGGAATTCCGAGTGTGAAAGGGGCGTAAGTCATTACAGCGTACAGGTAGCGCTACTTGGTTGCTTCGCGGTTTGTGCGAAGCATGTATTTGTTAGTGTTACTCTTGAACGAACAAAAGTATGACGCTCGAAGCCTGATTCATGAATTCTTGGCTATAACGCATTTCTTAAATTTCATCATCAGTCCTTGTCTGTCTTTCACAATTTTCTAAAACAGCATTCCTACTACCATACATTTCTGAATTTTGAGATTTGGCACGTTTTACATAAGTCGCTTATAGTAAATTATATTTGTTCTAAAGTAAAAATGGATAAGCTAAGGTTTAGTCTGTTAAAGTAAAGCACGTTTTATCGTATCAGCTTCGTGAAAAAATTTGAATGCGAAAATTTGTGTACGAGCATATTAGAATTTTAAGCGTTGACAAAACTTTAAAATGTCCACTAGACTTTAGCGAGGTAAACTTAAACAACAGCCTCCGTCGTAATATGTACTTAATTGTTTAAGCGTTCTGAAAAATTACTTTGGAGATAGTGTTTAAAGCGAATTTCAAGCATTGATCTCATTTCTGAATTTCTTCTTGTATTGAAATTAATATGGCAAAATAATAGAACATATACCATTGTACAACGTGCCATTTTTGCTTTAACTTAATGAATGATGTTTTATAAATGTAATTCGAAAAAGATTTCGAAAACACAGGCTAATTACCTTACTTTGTCAAATAATGAGTATTCATTATTATCTGTTTCAGATATTTGGCCTTTGATAAACAAACATTCATGAAAAAAGAAAAGATTTTAGGCACGGGATCATTTTGTTTTTGCAATATTAACTTCTGAATATTAGCAACAGACGCATTTAATGTAACATAATTACCTAATACATATTATTAATTTATATGCTATTATTTTAATATTTGAGGGAAAATCTGCCTTAATACACCCTATTATATTTTTTATTGATTCCTTATGAATTATTATTTCTCTAAATATGTAAAAAAATTCTTCTCGTCATTGTTATAATTTACTATTCCACCTTCTTATAGTTCATTTTGTTAAGAAACAATATCCATTAAATTTCTATAAGGTTTCCTTAAAATCATGTTAAAAATGTCAAACTCAATTTTTTATGGATATGGATTTACTAAAAAGTCATTTTTTACCTTGTTGATTAAAGTAGTGTGTTATAAAATTTGCTTTTGTTTGACTTTAATTTATTTTGTATTGTTTCTATGTTATTCTAGGAATTACTTAAGTGATACTTCAATATTTTTGAAAAAAATTCCAAAAATTCTTTGACATTATTTTTATAGCTTATTTTAAATGTATGTATTATTAAGTAACCATAACGTAATCCTATGGACATAATCTATATTATGTAATTAAATGTACGTTGATCAGTTTATAGAGTTTCTATGCTCACTTCTACCCAGACTTGGGTGTATATAATTTGAAGTGGCACTCTATTTGAATTTGAAGCAAACACAGTTTATACATGAAACAATGTTTATTGAATTCGTTGCACATATAATTGGCTTTTACAGCAATAAGCATGCGTACTACTTGTACGGAATGTATAAACACAGCTTTCAAGAACAATATATTTTTATACTCACGAACAGTAAGTCAAACCAGCAGTACTGCCATGTAAACTTCTGGACCGCTAAGCACTAGCGCAGGATAACACCTTTTCAACCTTAACAACTTCCCCTCTTTTCATTAATGACGCTGCGTGGTATTTATACTAAGCGCGTATGCCGAAATTAGCATATCTAAAGCAGCTTCTTTAATTCACTCAAAAGTTCGATTCTTGTGAATCGAATCTTGTGTATACCTTACACTGGCCTCCCTCGAAAAAAAAAATTAGGCAACTGAGGTCTGAACGGCTTCAGTTAACTAATTGAAAACGCGTGCTGGTCTGACTTTTTACATAATGGGTGGCAAAGTCAAAAAAAAACCTTCCACACGTTGTGTGGAGGAAAAACGCCACTACCATTTTACAAAACTAACCCCGAAGGGTCCAGGTGACACCATCAAACAGTGGATTTGCAGAGTTGCGGATACTGGGATGCCAACTGCGCCCTAAAATATCTATTTTAATTAAAAGTGACAACACAATTGCACAGCATGACATTTCTTGACTGTATCTGCTCTCCCCCAATTTATAATGTACATGTGTTATTTTTTTGTGAAGTTAGTACATTAGTGGTTAATTGGTATATTGTGCAGTATGTATTTTTTTCCTAGTCACTACATGTCCCCTTCAAAAATTTATAAAACAACAGTATGCCGTATTTTTTTTTCAGTGGCTCACCCCTTCCCCTCAAAATGTTTACACAGTATATACACTGGGGAATTTCAAACCAATTTGGTTCGGTTTTATTAAAGGGTGGGAGTTAGAATAAGAGAATTGATACAAGACTTGTTCCTCATGAATGCAGCAACTTCCTTGCACCAGTCTGTCCAATCCGTGGAACCTCTCTTGATGGTCGCAGTCCTAGTAAAGGGGTTCCTTGACCGTGTGGGCATCCTTCGTGCAGCAGGTCGTAGGTCCTGAGGCGCTGGTCCGGCTTGACGATGGACAAGAGGTCTCTTGGGAGGAGGCCAACCTTGCTGGGCGGCAGAAATCTTCCGTTTCCTGTACTTATGCAAAGGAACTTTAAAATTGTCATTCTTCCTTTTTATAACCTTGTGTACCTTATGTGTGCCACGTTCATCCTTAGATGGAGGTTTTGTAGTGCACACTTTACCTTTCTTCGTACTTTTGCTTGTATCGGTATTAGAATTTAATGCAGATTCTATTTTGTCAAATTTATACGCCGCACCAACGTGTTTAGTTACTGGCTTTATCTCTCTACTTGTGTCATGTTTTTCAACAAACTGACTCTGTTTTTGGTATTGGTGCTTATGCAACTTCTTGTTTACCGCTTTAATTACTTCAGTATTTGCAGTTTTAATGCTGGAACCTGAAGGCGCTTTTTCACGTTTTTTATCCCCCTTAACTTTAGTTTTATCCTCTTTTGACGAAAAAGTCTCTTTGAAACTTGCGATATCAGAATCGTTATCATTTAAATTCTTTAACACTGCTTCAGTTTTAGGAAGATTAAGCTTTTCGTACTGGTGCGTTTTAATGCAACCCTCGTCTATAACTTCCGAAGCATTAGCTAAACTACTTACAGTATAACTCTGTGTCAACTTTTCATCCTGACTCTCAGTATGGTTTTCATGTACTTTATTTAAAAGCATATTATCAACCTGGCCTACAGCATCCTCATTCGGATGGAAACTTGAAATAATATCATCATTACCTAGCGAGTTCCTAATATCGTTTAAATAATTTTTATTATCGTCAACTAATAAGTATTCACTAACTTCCGTAACGCATACTTCGTCATCTACTAAATTTCCTTCATTAACAGATGTGTGAATATCATCTAAAATATCAGGTATAGCATTAATAGAAGTGTCAGATGATTTATTTTCTAAACCACTAGCATTAGTATCGGCACTATTTTCAGAAATATGTACTGGAATTACCGCATTATTCCAGCTAGACTCACTTTCTTTATAAGCCACAAAAATACCCTGACTTTCACTATTCTCAAAATAATGATTACTACTCGGACAAAATAATACATTTGACCACACAGTTTCAACAGGTTGAACCATATCATGTGAATCAACTTGCCAGTGCAAGTAAGGTGCTTGCATATTATTTTCTTTAAGTGCACTAATTTCATTATAACGCCGTGCGCTTCTATTATTTTGCCTGCGGTACTGCTTACGCTGCTGGTTTGAAACTCGCGAAAAATTTTGGCGCGGCTGTATAAAACTTCTCGTACCTGAATGACGGTACGGGGTAGCGAAGAAATGTCTATTGTCATGTTTAGCTAAAGCTTGAAGGAGGGTAACCTTGCTTGTAATTGTTTGATTATCTAAAAAATCTTGAACACTTGGCTTCAAACGTTGGATAACTATTTTTAAGATTACCGCTTCCGTTACCCCTTCTAAATATTCCTCACACTTGGAAATCTTTTCCGTAGCAAAATCTAACGCAGACTGACCTTCACGTTGCCTTAGCGAATAAATTTCCGCTTCAATTTCACTTTGATTATAGGTCTTTGGAAAAACGCTAAGAAACTGTTGCTTGAATGACGAATAGTCAAAAATCAGATTACTGCTTTTCATACACGTGTACCACTGATATGCACTACCTCTTAAAGCGGCTAGAGCAATTTTAAGTTTATCCCCCTCTGGGGTGCATTGTTGCTGAAAGTAATGCTCAATTTTCTTTAGGAATTGGCTTGAGGGGCCGCCATTGAATGTGGCTTCGAATGGCGCAATTTGCTGAACCATAATTCCCCGAGGAAAATTTCCAGCAGGGTTTTGTTCTACAACACTCATTTTCAAATAGTATATAAGTACTTGCAACAATTTTATCAATATAAGTACACAGTACACAGTTTTTAATTTCAATTATGTTGTTCGTTACAAATGTAACGCTAACTACCAGGGTATACATATTTTCGGGCGCCAGTATAGAGATTCTATGCTCACTTCTACCCAGACTTGGGTGTATATAATTTGAAGTGGCACTCTATTTGAATTTGAAGCAAACACAGTTTATACATGAAACAATGTTTATTGAATTCGTTGCACATATAATTGGCTTTTACAGCAATAAGCATGCGTACTACTTGTACGGAATGTATAAACACAGCTTTCAAGAACAATATATTTTTATACTCACGAACAGTAAGTCAAACCAGCAGTACTGCCACGTAAACTTCTGGCCCGCTAAGCACTAGCGCAGGATAACACCTTTTCAACCTTAACAACTTCCCCTCTTTTCATTAATGACGCTGCGTGGTATTTATACTAAGCGCGTATGCCGAAATTAGCATATCTAAAGCAGCTTCTTTAATTCACTCAAAAGTTCGATTCTTGTGAATCGAATCTTGTGTATACCTTACAAGTTGACTTCGAGCACCTCTCACAAAAAATTGATATCGACTTTCAAGGTACGTAGTTTAGTCGACTTCGAGTACGTTTCACAAAAAAAAAATAATATATATTTCAAAGGTACCTTCTGAATTTATTATCCTTTAGAATATAAATAATTTTATATTATTTTTAAACAATTTTCATATTGTTATTTTGAGGATTTTCATCCAATTTCATCGAAGGTTCACCAGAAAAATATACTTTTTCATAAAATATAATTTGCTTTCTTCTCATGTAATTTTCTTTTCTATAATGTCAACAAAATTTTCCTTAGAAAATCTAAGAAACCATGCGATTTATTTATTATGTTACATTTTTAATGACAACTCACATTTATCGGTGAGCAAGCTTTACTTTCTATATTTTAACGTGGTTATCTAAAAATAATTTTTTCCTTTAAGAGCTCCATAATAAATGTCTCATTATAGGTTGATAAAAGAGAATAGAATATTTTAACCATATGCTGTCGTTCTATTTTCCATCTATTTGAGTTGCCACTAATTATGAAATGTTTTGTTGAAAATATATATAAATAAAAGTTAGAAAAAAAGCAAATTTCAGTTATTTTGCATTTTTCTTTAAATTTTTCCAAATATTTTTGTAAAAGTGGAATAAAAAGAAACATTCCATTAACGTATTTATAGCCAAACATTTTCAGACAGTGGACATAAAAAAAAAATCTGAATGAACAGGTATTTAAAAATTAAATTCGCATGGAAGCATAATTTACTTACAGCCATCCATGCGAGTTCCCACAATAATTCCATAAAAACAACAATAACTTACCTTTATATAAAGTTTTAATAATGCGCATTCCTGCCTTATCACTGAAATGAAAGATGATGATTTATTTTCTACCATAAAAATCAATTCTTTACATTCTTCGCCACACTGAAGTATCTGATATTCAGCAAACCATTCAATAAAATGAGAATATTTCCCTTACTGAAAATAAAGGGAAATAAAGGCTTGCGTTAAAATTTATTTTGACACAAGTTTAAAATAAATTCTTAATTCTTAAACAATGGAAACGTATTCAAATAAAGACGATACTATATTTGGAAACATTTTACAGCACAAATAAGCTTGCAAGTAATGATATCATAAAATTATACACTAAAATTAAATAAGGTTACTGTAATCACTATGGATTTTTCCATTTCTCAAATTTTGAGTAGGATCACAATTTTCATGTGTTTCAGTTTAAAAATTTTATAGCTCAAATAAACTCTGAACTAAAGGAACCATAAAACTATATACTTAAAAGTAATGAAGGTCACTTTAATAACTGTAGATTTTTCCATTTCCCAATTTTTGCGTAGGATCACAACTTTCGTCTGCTTCAGTTTAAGAATTGTGAGGCACAAATAAGGTTGCAACTAATGATAACATGGAATTATACACTTAAAATAATAAAGGTTAAACTAATTTCTATAGTGTATTTTGCATTTCTCAAATTTTGCGTAGGATCACGCCTTACGTATGTTTCACAATTTAAAAATTGTGTAGCACAAATAAGCTAGTAACTAATGATACCATAAAATCACATTTAAAAAAATAATTTACGTTACTCTTTTTCCTGTATATTTTTCCATATCTCAATTTTTTCGTAAGGTTACAACTTTCGCGTGTTTCAGTTCAGAAACGTTTTTCTAATGAGTTTTTGCATGCATACAAACAAGCATGCATGTTTAAACGAATTTCGTCGTCGACAGTAAATTTTTTTTAGATTTTATTCAACAGTATAATTAAACCTTTTTTAAAGTTTCTACTGCACTATGGATCACCTTAAAACAAATCCTATTGCAATAAATTTCAAATTATGTATAATTTTCCCAATTATAATGTTGCAATTGATTCAATTTTTTAAAAATTTTATAGGCTATTTTTCAAGTTAGGTTAGTTAATTCAGAGCTCAAAGATTAGTAAAAACAAATTGAGAAAACTCAGTATTATTTTAAATGGCAGCTGTTATAAGATTTTCCAGTCAACTACTAGTACACTGTTACTTAATAATAAATATCCAGTCGTCAGCAGTGGATGATAAATGGCGATGAATGAAACGAAACAAATATATTTGATGTATATTTTTATAACTAACTCAAGGAGTAAAACAAAATGATCAAATTTTTTTAAGTGCATTATAATTTTTTTCAGGTCTGGAATGAACCATCGGTTGTAATTTTTTTTTTTAAATGTGTTATGGGGTATATCACAATTTTGAGTGGTATTATGGGGACATTGGGTACGTTATTAAGATGTCGTATAAGTTCCTGCATGGTCATTAATCACCCGCCATTTATTATATACTGACAGTAGCATACGTTATATATTAACTTTCAAAACATGAGAAAACAAGGGCAAATATATTCCTTAAATCTAAAGAAAAAAATTTTCGAATTAAAAATAGTTTATATAATGTATGAAGTTTAGAAGGTAGATTGTTATGCACAAAATCATTTTCCCTCGTCGTAATATGTATTAAAAGAGTCTCTTAAAAGAATTTTACCTTTTTTTAAAAATATCATGCTTCATTTGTGGAAAAGCTAAGTATATTAAGTGGATATTATCTTCCGCATTCACCTGCCGAATGATGCATATTGTTTCCTATTGAGTTTGGAATAAGCAATAATTATAAAAACTCGGGATAAAGTTTCCTTTGAAAACTTTGGGTGAAACTACTCCCAAAGTTAAAAAACTTTCAGTTAAAAACAAAGTTATAAACAAAGTTAAAAAAGAGTTAAAACTTTCATCCATAATCCATTCTGATTATATATATTTATCAGTTTGAAACGGAAACAAATATATTTAAAAAAATAAAAGTGGGGACACCCTAGAGATTATTTCTATTAATTTTATCATAAACGAATATAAATTAATTCCCCTTATCATTAAAATAACTATGAAAAGTCACTTAAACTAGCATTTGTGCGGTGCTCTACCGTAACCTTTTCTGATTATCCATATATGGGATTGAAACGGAAGCATAAATTCAATCAACAGAAACAAGTATTAATCAACGGAAACATTAATGATTGATATTAACAGGTAATGATTGTTCAGGCAGATAAGATTACATGAAATGCCTACATATTAGGGAGGAAATGTCTTCCTTAATTTCTATATTTTCTAACGTTACTGAGTACTATTGACTGTATGTAAGTTAATTCCTCATACTTCCAGGTTTCTATCTCCAACGTCATACAAATATTAATTCAGCTCATTTCTTAAATCAAAAAATAAAAATTTAAGAATAGTTAAAGAATCTTATCTCCCAATATAATGTATGCTTGTGTATATGTGCAACGTTCATCC
>OU015497.1:58026815-58054315 GCA_907164885.2 Dolomedes plantarius | reverse complement strand
ACTTTATAAAGAAAATCATACTCGTGACTTCATAAAAATAATTACTGATAACTTCATAAAGAAAATTTTTGATTTTGAAATTTCCTGACATACTTTCCGTAGTTTTTCACACTGGGTATCTTCATATTTGACGTTTTTAAACGTATTTGTTATAAATATTTCCCACACACAAATATTTATAACTAATACGTCTGTACATACGTTTGCCAAATTATTATAGAATAAGATAACCCGAAAGAAAAATTTAATACCAATAATTACCTCAATATTTTGATTACCTTAAAAGTTTCTCCGATTCTATTTCATTTCCATATAATTTGTTCGTCTTACTAATGCTTTATTAATGAAAAAATATTTCTTATCAGATTCTTATCAAAATCTAATGACATAATAGAACCTTCCAAAGAAATGGATTTACTTCCTCCGAAATCCTTATATTTTCATTCAGATCAAAGTTTTAAGGAGCGTATTCCTTCCCATTTTCATAATCAAATAATCGTTAAGGTTTTTTTTATTATGAATAATGTATTCTAATGTCTCTTAAAATATGGCTTTTAAAAGTGGATCTCTGATAATAAATATACTAATAATGCTTTCGAAATTAAAAGACTGGCCAAATCACATTATCCCCCGAATAAAAACCTCATACCCTGACTCATGTTATTTCTCTTCTGAGTCCGTAGACCAACCATACCGTCTAAATTGAACGCAAGATCCATACCCATTCCTTTAGCGTATGATTATCTTAGAAATTTCACAAACGGGAATTGATTTTTCCATTAGCATGGTTCTTCTTTAACTCCACGAATGGAAAAAGAGAGAAAAAATAAAACGAATAAAACAGTTTTCAAGATTAAAATGAAGAAAGAAAAAAAAACATCATGAGGACGGAGAGATGGAAGGAATGGGAAGACGAAAAAAAAAACGAAAGAAAGAAACGAACAATAAAAACGAGAAAAAAAAGTTTCAAGAAATGGCTCGTCTTTTGAAAATGTAATCGTTGATTAGCACTGAGGAATATGGGTGGTGATTCTGCTACCACGCTTTTAATCTAGCCTGTGTCATTTTACAGACGCCATTTCATAGAGATTATGGAGGATATTAGTGAAAACCCTGTTCCTAACACTGAAAGAATATGCATATTCGTGCATACTGACTCCATAACCCTAATTACAACTCGCTACATGTGGAGTAAAAAGAAACAAAAAAAAAGATGGGAAAAGAGGAAAAAGTTTCCTTTAATGTGCAAATTGCTCTGAAGATAAAAATATCTAGGTAATATATATTTTATCCCAAGAATCATACTTTATGACACTCTCTAAATCATTATAAATATATAAGAGTATCAATATATGCATTAAAAGTAAAATTACTTTATTTAAGGGCTGAATAATAAAGTAACTAATCTTAGAAAAGGAAAAATCACAACTAGCTGTATAAATATATTTTATAAAAAGTTTAAATCTGAAATTAAATGCGAATATTTTAATATTCTCCTTTTCGTGTTTGCTTATTTTGAGCAAATGATTAGTTAGTTACAGTTTCAATAGTCTGTTGTCAAAATAATTAAGTTCGTTTTAATTAATTAGATAGAACATTTTAATTATAATTGGACAGGATCTGTCAATTATATTTTATCCCAACAATCATATTTTATGACACTTTCTAAATAATTATAAATATATATAAGAGTATCAATGTATGCATTAAAAGTAAAATTATGTTTTTAAATGTGGAATAACAAACTAACTAATAATAGAAAAGCAAAACCCAACTAGATGTATAAATATATTTTATAAAAAGTTCAAATCCGAAACGATATATGGTAATTTAAATGCTCTCCTATTTCTGTTTGCTCATTTTGAGCAAATGATTATTTAGTTGTAGTTTTGATAGATATTTTGTATGTTCTCAAAATAATTAATTACGTTTAAATTAATTAGATAGGACGTTTTAATTATAATTGGACAGGGAGTGTCAATTATATTTTTTCCTAAGAACATATTTTATGACACTCTCTAAATAATTATAAATATATAAGAGTAACAATGTATGCGTTAAAAGTAAAATTATTTTTTTAAGGTCTGAATAACAAAGTAATTAATATTAGAAAATGCAAAATCCAACTAACTGCATAAATATATTTTATGAAAAGTTCAAATCCGAAATTAAATGCGGATATTTTAATATTCTCCTTTTCGTGTTTGCTCATTTTGAGCAAATTATTATTTTGTTATTGTTTCGATATGTATTCTGTCTGTTTTCAAAATAGTTAATTTCGTTTTAATAAATTAGATAGGACATTTCAATTATAATTGGACAGGCAGTGTCATTTATATTTTATCCCCAGAATCATATTTTGTTATCCCCAGAATCACATTCAGTTATGACATTCTCTAAATAATTATAAATATATAAGAGTATCAATGTATGCATTAAAAGTAAAATTATTTTTTAAGGGTGGAATAACAAAATAATTAATCTTACAAAATGCAAAACGCAATTAGCTGTATAATTATATTTTATAAAAAGTTCAAATTCGAAATTATAAATGGATATTTAAATGCTCTCCTTTTTCTATTTGCCCATTTTGAACAAATGATTAGTTAGTTATTGTTTGATATATGTTTTGTCTGTTGTCAAAATAATTTCGTTTTATTAATTAGATAGGACGTTTTAATTATAATTGGACAGGAAGTGTAAATTATATTTTCTTCCAAGAATCATATTTTATGACTCTCTAAATCATTATAAATATATGCTTTAAAAGTAAAATTTTTTTAAGGGCTGAATAACAAACTAACTAATCAGAAATAATATATAATTAAGAATACGTAATTTTCGTATTTACGAAATAGATGCAAATAATTGCGAAATTTGCCGATATGAGCGAATAAATACGAAAATTATTTTTTTACTTCTTTTCGGTGATAAACGGCTTTTTAAGCGAAATTAGGTAATAATAGCAATAATTTATTAACATAACAAGTACTAAAAAAAGTGTAGAAAATTAACTCTTACTTACTATTAAGGTATTATAATGCAATTAATAACATTTTACTATGATATCCCAAAAACTTTTGCCGCTAATGTTTACATCTGGTAGTTGCAGCTGTTGCCATTCGGAGTGTAGAAATATCGTCGATTTTTGTGCAGCATACCTACGCGTTTTATATATATAGATTGCTTAACTAAGACCATCCGCGGTCTTTAACTGAGAAATCTCACTATCCTTCGGATTTGCTCAGAATTTCACAATGAGAGATTGGACGAACCGGAGTTGAACCTAAAAATCTAACTGTAAAAATCATCCATGAAGTTTTGTGGAACAATTTAGTAGATTTAAGAACGTATCTTGAGCGCCAAAGTCAAGGGTATTTCAGCTACTTACAGTAGTCACCCACGAAAAACTCTTGTCGATGCTATACGGATTTTAATTGTAACGAAATGCTGCTACCTTAACTTTTCAAAGGCCTCTATAGTCCCGTTAACAGAATAGATGCTGAGATATTTTAGTATGTAGAACATAGTAATTAATGACTTATCCACTTAAGGCAAAGCCTTAAGTGGATAAGGGACCTTGAATCTCGCTTTTTAAATTTTCAATATCTTGCTTAATATACAACATGAGTGTAATTAAGATTATTTTTTACTGCATTGAATTCCTGAAGAATTCACAAATAAGTATTTTGTGGAAGAATAAGACTTGTTTTTCAAAAAAATCTTCAAAAATTCCAAAAGTTTTCAAAGTTATCCATGCTCATTGATTGTTTCAAAATTTCTTCCTAATTTCTAAGGATTGTTAACTGAAGTGTTTTTCATAAAACTGTGCATAGTTCTTGAAATAAATTAAAAACATTCAAAAATGTAAAAAAATAAGGGGCATAATAAAAAAACTAGTTATTTAAGACTTTGGATTCATACAAGAAAAGAATCAATGCACAATTCTGTTTTTAAAGATATGGTAAACTTATGTTAAAAAAATAAGGTTTTTTAAATTATATAGAATGCGCATGGAGCATTTTGAATAATGTTAGGATTGTTTGAAAAAATAAATGTAAAACAGGCAATATTCTGACAAAAAATCTCTATTTTGAATTCTAATGGTCTTCAGTGTAGTAAAAAAGATCATTAATTATTGTAATTTTGTACATACCAATTGAGATTTAAAAAAATTGAGGTAAAAGGTTCCTTGTCCCCTTAAAGAACATAATGTGGAGACTAATAGGATGTTAGCTTTAAAATAAGAATTCTGATACTTACCTATCCAAGTAAGCAAAATTGTAATTTTTTTTTAATAAATGCGAAATTTTTGAATTTATATTTTTTTTACGAATAAATGCGTGATTTTATATATTGTATTTTCTTTTGCAGCGAAATTTCGATATTTTTTTATGTGAAATTTACGTATCCTATATATAATGCAAGTACAGTCGAACCTCCATATATCGAAGTAGCAAAACGCCGGAAAAAAATTCGATATATAGAAATTTCGATATATAGAATTGATCTTATTTTTATCATAATTATCCTAAAACATTAAAATTAAAAACTAATTTTCGTATACGAAACTCCATTTCCAATTTATATGCGAATCACATTAAATGAAAGTTAATAACTAAAAGCAGAATTAATGTGAAAGATTTATTGAGTACTATATACCTTTAAAAAAAAAACAATAATCCAGACAGTGGTTACAGTGATCACAGTTACATTCTTTAAAAAAAACTACGAATATCTTCCTGAACAGCCAGAATTGCGGAAAGTTCAAAGAAATGCTCGCATTTATTCAGTCCATTAAAAACTTCATCAGGGACATTTTCCACGAATTAAAGTCCACGAAGTATTGTTTCAAACGCCAAAAATTGGGATATTTTATTCTAAAGTGGAATAAAATCTCCCAATATGTCGTGAAAAAAATTTCGATATATAGAGATATTTTTTTCGATATATAGAAACAGTTTTTCTATGTAATGAACACGGAGATTTGCTAAGAGTTCGATATATAGAAAATTTCGATATGTGGAAGTTCGATATATGGAGGTTCGACTGTATATATGTAGTAATATAAAATGCTAGTTCATATTACTGAACAACGCTCAAACCAACGACCGAATGTTTTAGCAGCATTTGCAGTTGTTCACCTCGTTACTCATTATAATTATTATTAACTTTTTCATGAAAACCCTACCTTTCAATTTCTACTCTCGCAATAATGATAATTAACACACTTTATTTCATTCCATTGCAAATAAAAATAGTTTTTTTAAAAATATGTAATACGAAAATTTTTGTTGTACTGGACAATCAAACATGGATCTTCGGAAAAGTATTTGACACCCAACAAAGCAAGAGGAAAAAAAAAAAGAAACACACGGAATTTAATTTAGCTTGCAATCTCCTAACAACCAGAAAATAAACAGCGGCTACTTTCTTTGTAAGCGACATCCCTGCAATTAGAGAGCTTAAGCCTAGACAATAAAGTACCTCCGACGTCAGATTTCCTGCTGAGACAATATCCCAAACCAATTCGTCACAGTGATACAACACCATGTCACAGAGAATTTAAGTCCCGCATATACGCGTCAACACTCAGCGGGGTGCGAATGTCTGTTATCACCATCCTGGGGTAACCTTGTACCCAGAGCTGACACTGGCAGCTATTGATGTGGGGAACGACAAAAGGGACGGGGGTCAGCAGTGAGGCTTACGGGATGCAGGATCTGGCCAATCAATCATTCGAAACGTCAAGAAGTCAGGGCGGGGAGGGGGGGGGGGGCGAGGTTTCGGGAACGTCGAACGCTGGGCGAAATGAGAGATAATGATGGACCAGAAACTGGAGACAAAAGCATCAGAGACACAAAGGACGGATCGATTGCTGTGTAGCCAACTATTTCCGTGACACACAATGGAAGGCTGTGTCCAAAAGTCAAGTGAAATGGATTATTAGTAATTTTTACAGAATGTTATCACCGGTGTCGGCTTCGGGAGAACTGCAGAGATGGATTCATAAAAATCAGTGAAGAGGGAAAAGCTCGGGACGGAATCTTAGAGATGGAAAAAGAGAAATAAAAGAGGATTCTCCAAAGCAAAAAGATACACGCTGTGATGGATACATTATTTATTGGTTATTGTTATTATTCTGTTCTAAGGTATTCAGAAGTCTTAATGAATCATAACTGAAGTGGTGTATTATGGTATGGTTGAGAGAGAGAGAGGAAGATATTTTTGAAATTGAAAGCTATTATGAGACTGTGCTTGAAGTTAGTGGGGTGTGAGTAAAAAACAACGTTTTGTTTAAAAGTTGAAAAATAAATTATCGCGGAACTGATATTAACACAAAAAAAGGACAGTTAATTTTAAAAGAAAGGCATGATAATTCAACCAAAACTGTTTTCATTATTTTGACTGATATTTTCTGATAAAGATTGTATTTTTTTTTTCTAATATTCCACTCGGGCATTGAAAAATAACAAACTTAAAGGAACTCTAATGTATTCTCAATGAATTTGGTTCTTACAAATAAAAGGTTGTTTACTAGGCAGCGCACAAACTGAATATTGAGTATGTAGCAAGTGAAAAGAAAATGATATTGACAGGTCAGATAATAAATTACAGTTTATGGTTTTACTGATTGATATTTTGAAGATCGGTGAAATAAAAAAGGAAAATATGAATGAGTTTGATGATTTATCCATTCCCTACATTTTTACAGATGTAGCACTGAGTATTATTTAACATTTAAAAACAGTAAGCTCGATTAAGAAATAAATAAATTTCCGAGTTTTTAAAATGTATTTAACGTCATATGTTATCAGATTTTGAGTGACTTGACGAAGTCGAAATTAAGGCATCATTGTTTTCTTTAACCTTTAACTTACGGAGCCCATTTTTCCGATTCCCTCTTTAGAACGGGAAATTTCATACCCCCTTTGTGAGAACGGTCAATAAGGGGATTTATATATATATATATATATATATATATATATATATATATATATATATATATATATATATATATATATATATATAGCTTACAAATGTAAATAGATAATTTTAATAATTCTGGTAAAAAGCTAATTAAGAAAGAGTAAATAAAATTTAGGCGCTAAGCTGCTCAAAAACTTTTTTTACATAATATTAGATAGTTGAAAAATAACAATCTATAGGGGGATGTAGTGACATAATAATACGGTAAACCCAGATATCAATAATGTAAAATAGAAAAGTACTATAACAGAAAGGAAATGGAGGTGTTATAGTTGATGACTGGAGGGAGTTGTGACCCTCCCCCCCCCCCATTCCAGGTTAAACATGTTTTCTAACACACACAAATATATATATATATATATATATATGTGTGTGTGTGTAAGTAAATATATATATATATATATTCATTCTTGGGCCCGTATTCTTGGGATGCATGCTATCCCACCCCGTAAGAAAAAGGTTAAAATGTTCGCAAAAACACTCCTTCAAGGATAAATTTTGGGCTCGAAGCAGAGATTCCCCCCCCCCCTCTTAAATAAAAGCTCTATAAATAATAAAATAAAATTTAATGATAATGTTTTCAATAATGCCAAGATCACAATTGATTCTTTACACTAAAAATTTTTACTACTAGAAAAATGTTGCAAATTGCTGAAAATTTTATTACTAGCAATAAATGGGTTATGTAATAATGTTGTTCGCTGAAAATCATTATTTAAAGGAGTACCAGCTAAAAGAATGTGAACGATCAAACTAAAATGCGTTAGTCGATGAATATCACAGGCCTGCGATGGAAAAATTGTCTATAAAGTAAATAGTGTTTTTTTATGGTTTTTTGGATTCTGATTACAGGAAAAATAATGAAAAAGTCCATCGTGTACACTTTCACGAAAAATCAAATCTATTTTTTATGAATTTAGTACATTTAGGAGCAAGAAAGAATTAATTATATGAGTATGATAAATATATTTATGGACTTAAAATAGTAAATTGGTGCATTAAAATACGAAACAAAAAAGAAAAAATATATTGTTATTTATTAATTCTGAATATTCCTCTGATCTCGTGCCTATTAAACCTAACGTACCGTTTGCCATATCGCACCTCTGCTAGACGAGTGCTACATCTCAAAACAGACATATTTTCCGGAAGAGCTAAAGAAGATATATGTCGAAATTTCATTTCTTGTTTTATGAATGCCTATGATATTTTGGAGAAAACTTATTGTTCGAATCACTTCAGAAGGCAAAACTGTATACTGTTAAAGTTGTTTTAAATCTTTAAAGCATGATTTTTAATTTTAATTACAAGATATAACCCTCTTCTAGTAACCTCATTTTGTCAACATGGACTGAAAAGCTTGAGGGAATACTGTCCTATCTCTATGCTAATGCGCAATCTATCTAAACTTTTCACGATACAAAGAAAAAACCTTGATAACATGAGCAGCACCTTAGAAAAAATGCAAATTTATTTTCCAAATAGAAACATTTATTTTCCAAATAAAATATAATGAACATTCTTATTACAGGAACATTTTAATACAACAACATCAATCACTGACACAAATCTTATTTTCATTCTTCGCGCATGAGCATTGAGCAAGTTCCCCCTCCTAGTTGTGGAAGAGGGTAATAAGCGCCCTCTAGGAGATTGTGTTGGTACTAGGCTTATAACATTATTCGGGAATGAGAAGCACTTCTTATGGAGAATTGTGTTCAATTATCTCAAAGTCGAAAATTTCGGAGATATAACACTCTTCTAGCGGAGGTGCGATATTTCCTGTTCCCGATGAACACGGTGTAACGGTTAATCCCTCCCCCCCCCCCCACAGATACTCTGGAAAACATTTTTGATGATTTAGATACAGTATCTGAATGAGAAATTGATGATGATGTTCATGAAGAATATGACCCTGGTAGCGTTGAACCTAAACTTTTCACACAATCTGAGTAAAATGATTTAGCCAGGAACTTAAACCTTACTAGTTGATACGCGTCAAAACATAACGGCTGGATAGTAAATAAATGTACTAATACACAAATTATACTCAACACATCATTGCCAAATGTTGAAAATCATAATAATGCGCAGAAACAAATTAATGTGTTTAAACGGCATCGTGTTTAGTAAGAATCTAAAGCCAGATTTAAAAATATCGCTGAGCATGCTCGGAAAGCAATTTTTTAATTGTAAATTATCGCTAATTAAACAGCACGGAATAAACAATTTCCATGAGATTTTATCTTAAATTTCGCAAACATTTTTTTTTTTTTTTTTTTTTTTTTTTTTTTTTTTTTTTTGCCAATGCGGAGGCACTTGTAATGAAACATTGGCCTATACTACACCGCAATTTTACTGCCCATTTTATTATGGGGGCACCATATAGGCGGACAGCATTACCCCCTATGAAGGGACGACACGAACGGAAGCATTTTTTTTCGTGGCGCCACGCCGGGATTCGATCTGAGCACCCTCAGCACCGTAACCCAGCGCGCTGTACCACAGGGCCGCCACAAGCCCATTTCGCAAACATAATTATCATAAAAATGAAAATGGCAGAGAGAGATCTAGAAAGACTCCTCGAAATAAATGTTTGATTAAAACGTGTCACTGAGCATGCGCAGAAACAGTGAGTTTCTAAAGACAGATTTAAACATGCCACTGAACATGCGCAGAAATCAATTTTTAATTGTAAATTATAGCTAATTAATAGAAATTGCGGTTACAAAAACCAAAATTGACAAATCTACAGATTACAATCTTTCGTTTAAGACCAAAAGAAAGTCGATTGATGCAGTAGTTTTATCTCACGGACTGCCCAAAAAGTCGGCTTAGCAACTTAAATATATAGATTAAGGATTCGGCATAATTTCCTGATTAAAATAAAAAAGTTTGCTAGTACTTCGTGCATCATTTTCTTGGTTTGGGAGCACAGAAAAAAAGTTCATTCCTTTACCTTCCCCCCATAAGGTGAACTTGTTTATTGTAGTGATGTTCCAGGCGTCTTAGCAAGTTTCAAAATCCAATACAAACCAGATAAATGGCGACTTTTTATTGATTCATCAAAAAGAAGTCTGAAAGCAGTACTATTGCATAACGGGAATGAGTATGCTTCTATACCTGTTGGGCATTCAGTTCATTTCAAACACTGCTTTGAAAATCTTGCTTTGATCCTTAATAAAGTCCTATTCAGACCCCAAATGGATACTTTGTGGTGATCTGAAGGTCATTTCTATGATGCTGGGTCAACAGAGTGTGTTCACGCAATTTCCGTGTTTCCTTTGCGAATGGGACAGTCGAGACAGAAAACATCATTACATTGAGAATGAATGGCCAATCAGGAAGTCATTTAATCCTGTAGTCAAAAATACTGAAAGGGCAAGTCTATTGGATCCAAAAAAGAGATGTTTCTCCCGCCGCTTCATACAAATTTAGGCTTTATATGAAGCAATCTGTCAAGGCGTTACCAAAAGAAGGAAAATGCTTCAAATACCTCTGTGACCAGTTCTCTGATTTATCCCAAGCATAACTGAAGGAAGGTGTTTTTGTTGGACCAGACACCAGGAAACTGGTGAAATATGAAAATTTTGATAATAAAATGGCTACAAACGAAAGAAAAGCCTGGAAATCTTTCGAATTAGTGGTCACTAGTTTTCTTGGAAACAAAGGGACCCAGACTACAAATCTATGGTAGAAAAGAGCTAAGAAACTTCAAGATTTTAGGATGCAACACGAGCTTACAAGTTCGTTTTCTTTATTCGCACCTACTTTCCTGAAAATTTAGGTGTAGTTAGCGAGAAGCAATTTGAAATATTTCACCACGATAAACATGAAATGAAGAGGTCATATCAAGGAAGATATAATAGCAACCTGATAGCCGACTACTGATATATTTTACAATGGGATGATCCTTACAAAGTTTACAACAGGCAAAGTGGCAAAATAAGTTTTGAGGGAAAGAAAAAACGTTACTATAAGGATATATAACATATAACATAACTTATTTATCATTTAATAAATACTTGAACTAGGATAAAAAAACGTAATTTGTATAGATTTATGAATTAATACAATTAAAATATCACAACTAATACAATAATACAATTAATGCAATTAAAATGTCATTTCTTTCCTTTAAAATATGTGTTCCCTTTGTGAAAAAACCTTAAGTGATAGAACATAGATTTCATTTTTGGTATCAGCACTAAAAAGAACGTAAAAATCAGAAATAAAACAATTTTCATTTTTTTTTCCAGACCTGTGTATCATTTATCAAAAAGATAAAATAAAATAAATAAATGTACATATAGCAAATGCGAAAATAATCTTTAAAAATCAGCAAAGAACGTAAAGGGCAGATCAAATTTAAAGAAAGTTCTTTTTAAAGTAATAGGGATTAAAATATTATTTCTTTCAGCAGAAATTTTTCACAGGCAATGTGACATATAAAACGAGAATAAATCTTTCTCATATTTACAAAAATATTAAGTTTTAAATATATGTAATTATTTGTATAGGTTTATTACCGGGAGATTCTGAGAGTGTTGGTGGTGTGGAAATGAGAAGAAGGAGTTTTGTTAAACTGCTAGTATGCATAACCGATCCATAGTCTCACAGTGATATTTTTCTATCCATGTTATTCTTTAATTTTTAAAATTTTATAATCTTTACTCTCGTAGGATGTGAGAGTTAATTTGATGTCATATTCCCATTTAAATTATCTGGACATCCGTTGCCCAATTAGTGAAAATAAACAGCATAAAATTTTGGCCTGTATGAAAGTGTATACGATTTCTTTTTTACACATTTATTTGAAAATATCCTTCCTTTCTTAAAATACCATACGAGCATTTTACTGAAAGAACATCACCTAAAATTTTATTTTTATACTTTCAAAAAGATTTCTCTTTATCGAAAACTACAATATTTTTCTTCTTTCTATCATGATTTTCTTTTTCTTTTTTTCCTTTGGAAGCAGAAAATTATTGAATGGTAGTTGGGTTCAGCTGTTTGTTAACAGAATGCTATTTTTTTGTGCTCTTTACTTCAAAATCCGCTACATTATATTACATTATTTTGTATCTGTAGTTGCAATGAAATACGAGTTGTACGGTTACGTCCAGAAATACTTGACTGTGCACTATAAACAGTACAAAGTGAATTTCAAACAAAAAAAGTATGAAAGTGCTCTCATATATGCCCCTTATCAACGAAATTCTAAGTCAAAAGATTGATTTAAGCATAGTTAATTAAGTCTGTAATGGATCTGTCGATAAGCGCCATCTACTCCTGATATAAACTATGCTGGAATTAAAATTTTCCTGTAATAGACGGCACTGGTTGCTAACGTCGTTTGTAGTTGTGTTAGAATCAGTTGTCAGTGTTGAAATTGTGTCGGATATGCTGCACGCAAATTGTATAGCTTGCGAAATAATAGCGCGAAAATTGTATAGTTGTCAATAAGCGCCATCTACTGCTCCTAACAACTATGTTAGAGTTAAAATTAAAATGTAATAGGCAGCGCTGGTTGCTGGCGTCGGTTGTAGTTGTGTTCGAATCAGTTGTTAGTGTTGAAACTGTGCTGGATATGTGCTGGATATGCTGGAACTGTGCTAGCTCCAACATTGAAAATATATGTGTGTGGCTCATTTTCTAGTTCAAGTTAAAGGAACTCAAAGAGTATAAGTCGAAACAAGCTATTCAATGATCCCAATTTAAAGTGCCGTAGCAGCCTCTGTAAATTGAGTGGTGCCATGGTTTGTGTAAATTATGTATTAATTAACACTAGAAAGACGGCTGCCTTCATTTTGACAGTTCGGACATACTATTGAGCGCTATGTCTGCATTTATGTTCTTAGGCTTCTGAAATTTTATGACTTTTTCTAACTTCACGCGAATTATGCACACACATTTACAAAATTATATTCGATAGTAAAAAGGGGGAGAAAATGTGTTGTATACCTGCTAAGATGGAAGCCGTCAATTAAACGACTATATAGAAAACAGGCAGAAATCCTTAAAATAATACCGGAAAAAAGTTAGTCATTTTTCGTCTCTTCCCCCTTTTGCAAAGAACAGAAATGTTGGCTCTTCGGAAATACTAGTGTTGAAAAATAAGAACTGCCCAAACCATGCATATATTTTTGCGGATAAACCATACCAGGTTGTCAGCTCGGCATATCTGCATAAAAATATATCTAAATATATACTAATTTATTATATATTGATATAAAATAATTCAGGATTTAAAGTGTTTAACCATTTTAAAAAATAGTTAAATATTTTAAATTCTTTATTTTTTTAACCGTCAAAATGACGGCGTTAAGTCTTTTTAGTGAGAAAAAAATTCCCGTCCTTCTAGTGTCAATATATATTGGGTTGCGCACATGTATTCGCACATGCCACAACAAATCACCAACAATCCCCCCCCCCCACAATGCATTGCCATGCATATTGCTGACAGTCAAATATGGAGGATTTTATAGCATATAGCGTGTTATATAAACATATTTATATTCTACGATTAACAACCTACCATATCGGAACTGCCACACTGCTGAGAAAACTAATAACAATATCAAAATGAAAGAAAAAAATATTAAGCAAATCCCACATCCATTTCTAAGGCTTATGAGGTTTTTCTTCTATACCAGGAATTAGATGAGCTAATGCTTCACCAGCTTTGCTAGTTCTCATTACCCGGCGTCCACACATGAACAATAACATCGAAAAAGCGGAACAGAAATAGAGAACGCTGAGAAATATAGAGGCGTTTTCTTTCTTATTTCCCCTACTTTTTCCCTCTCTGTAATTTTTTTATCTTTCTCTTTTTCCCGAAGTCTCCAGTGTGCCACAGTTTTGATTCTCTATTATCCCACTTCATATGCTACGTCTGCAGCCAACATCAGATATGACCTTCGTTGGCCAATAGTGGGGGGACTCGGTATTGATTCTCAGCAGGATTTTTCATCCATATCATGGGATTGTGGTTTTTATTTCCCGCTTGTATCAAGGTGTTTTTCATTAGGGGGAGGGGGGGGGGAAATTGAGTTATTTAAAAAAAAAGAAAATGGGAGTTTTGTAGTTATTTGATATTTGTTCAAGGGAAATATAAAGGTATTTTATGTGGGTGGCGTATCAGTTTTATTGTACTATTGTTATGCTGAGGATCAGTAGGGACAAAATCTTCCTGCCATGTGATAACAGTTGTTGCAAATCATCTTTTCAAAAACATTTATCTGATGGCATAACGGCTGTTTTAATGGGAGAAGTAACACCAGAAATTTAAACAAAATAGTTTTTTTTTATATTTATTGGAACACGAAACATCAAATTTATTTACAGTCCTAAAACTTATTTTGTGATATCTTTTCAAAAGTCTAGAGATTAATAAAAATAAAGAAAAATTTAATGAAATACAAATAAATAAATAACAGTTGTTTTGACATGCGATACAACACCATTAATTTTGACAAAATAGATTAAAAGTCTGTAAGAAGAAACATCAGAGTTATTTTACGTGCAACTATCTTGTTTTTTTTTTCTCAAAAGTCTATAGAGATAAAAAATAAATTGAAATACAAAAATAAATAATATAAATTTCGAGATTGTTTCGAATTTCCTTATTTCAGCAATAAAATGTTTATAAATGTCGAAATAAGAAGATCCCAATGTTTCTAAACGTTTAGTGTGCATATTCAAAAGAATGTAGAGTAAGTTTAAATATTTAAACAGGAATAATAACTTTTTTTACACGATTATAACATTTTCTATAAACCTTTTCCATCAGAATTATCTGTCAAATGAAGAGCTTTCTCCAATCGTAATCAGTTCAAAGCCTCATAATAAAAAATAACTGCAGATATTAGCTTAACTATTCAATTTCATCTTTCACTATTTGTCATTTCTACAAATATTAATTTTTCTCGGTGTTACAAAAATGTGTTCTCTACTGTCTTTGAAATAAATTATATCACCATCTCATATATTTCCTTCGATCAGATTCTCATAAAAGTTTCATAAGCACGTTCTTCAACTGTCATAACTATCGAAATGTATTATTATTTAAGCTATTATCTTATTTATTATATAAAATTTAATAGTTAAGATATTAGCTGAGCTATTAAATTTTATTTTTCTCTGTTTGTCACTTCTACAAATAATAACTTTTCTCGGTGTTACAAAAATATGTTCTCTACTGTCTTTGAAATGATTTGTATCACCATCTCACATATTTCCATTGATCAGATTCTCATTCAAGTTTCATAGTCAAACACGTTCTTCAACGGTAATAAATATCTAAATTCATTATTATTTAAGCTGATATCTTAACTATCATATAAAATTTAATAGTTAAAATATTAGCTTAACAATTAAATTTTATCTTTCTCTTTTTGTGATTTCTACATATAGCATTAACTTTTCTCAGTGCTACAAAATATATTAATCTATACTGGCTTTGAAACGAATTATATCACCATCTCACATATTTCCATCGATCGGAATATCATTCAAGTTTCATAGTTAAACACGTTCTTCAACGGTAATAAATATCTAAATGTATCAAAATGGTACTATTCCTTCTGAAACTCATAATAACACCAAACTATAAACGATAGTTAACAAATCCCCGCATTCATTTCGAAAGCTATTTAGATTTTTTTATGCCAGGAATTACACAAGCTAACGGTTTCTTACTATTACTAGCTCTTATTACCTAGGCCCTTAGCCAAAAATTATAACATCGTAAAAGTGGAAGTAAAATTAGAGTACGAGAAAAAAGTAGAAAATGTTTTATTCTACCATTTTTCTACTTTTTTATTTGTTTCCAGGGTAGTAACGTTCTGCTTCCTTACTCCACAGCATGTGTTATGTCATCAGCTAACATGAGAGATAACATTTTTAGCACAATAAATAATCTTTTATTTGTATTTTTGCAATTTCGTTCTAATGTGTGTTATGCATTGAAGCTTCAGATGCGTTAATCAGACAAAGCCGTTTACGCATGCAAACGGCTTTGTTTGATTAACGCATTCTGCAATGTATGCGACGTAAAACTTATTAGAATGAATTCCACGTATATTGTGGAGAAAAGCAAATATATTATTTTCCTTTTTGTTGTAAATATATTTTTATTGGTATAATTTGAAGTCGGCGTCTATGTTTCTTACCAATGATTTGGTGTAAATTCTATGTAATGCCGCTATATTATGAGTGCCACTTCTTTTATTTTCACATGAAAACCCAATCGTGTTTTTACAGTAATTTGTCTAAACATTTCATCGTAGAGTTTAGATGTTTTCTCTAAAGCATGTTTTGCAAAGTGGACTTTATTTTAGTTTGATAGTGGGACCTTGAAATATATTAAATATAATAAAAACAATGCAAAACAAGATGCGTCAGCAACTATGACGAATTCTTTGATGACAATACAAAGCCATATAAATGACCATTATTATCTTATTGCTAGAAAAGACCACAAAGTAATCCCAGATCGAAAAACTCCATGGGGAAGACAAGAAAATCTGTTTTATTGCGACAGTCGCACTCGCAAGCCAGGCATACATATTGGGGACTGCTTTGGAAAGTATGACCTTTTGAAAGAATGTAAAACCCACATCATTTTTTATTTTTTTATTCTGAAATTATATTAAAAAATTTGCATCAAAAACAATATATTTTCTTCAAATCTATATATATAAAAGAGCTTGTCTGTTTGTTTGTCCGCTATAGAATCATAGACTGTTTCACCCATAGGGACCAAATTCGGCACAGTTAATGTTTTGGACCCGAGAAACTTAAATCAGGAAAAACGAAATTTGGGGCTCAATTTGTTTTTTTTTAATTAATTTTTTAATGTTTTTTGTGCCCAATAGAGGTGCGTCTACCCCTGTGGATTCCCCTCGACCAGCTACGTTAAGAGGGGTGGTTTGAGGATGACGGAGGGGGGGGGGGGGGCAAATTCCAATGCGCGGGAGAAAGAGGGTTGGGAATGACCTTAAAATGAGACGAAGGTCCGCAGGCTCAAAGTTTCTTTCTTTCTTATTGCTTGTATATCATTTCAGTAGAAACGTGCTAAGCGAATTCTGTCTGGCCAGATGAACATGAAGAGCAGGAGTGCAGCCCAGTATTTTTTTGATGAAATGCATGAAATATTTTATATCTATATATCTACCCGGGCAACGCCGGGCAATAATGCTAGTCTTATATAAAAGTTCTTTGAACACCCAATTAAATTTTTACAAGATATGTTTCAGACTCTACCGTGCAAACAAAAAGGGTATAAAAAGATACAGTGGACATGTGAAAATTAGAGATAGATTGTATCCAAATATACTTCATAAAAAACGCTCATTTTCGTATGAAATTTAGATTCGATCGAATGAACTTGAATAAATATGCAAGAGCAAATCCACAAATCTTATTTTAATTATGCTTATACGGGTTATTTTTTAAATTGAAAAAGTTCGGCCGTCAGAAGTGGTTAAAAATAAATTGAAATTTTATTTTGTTTATGCATATAACATTCAGTATTTCAAATAACATTCAGTATTTCAATGTCACCAATACACACTAAACATGCCCGTTTGCTGCTGTTTTTCGGTGGCGAAAAATCCCTCTCGTCACTGAAAATATTGAATGACGATCTTTCTACAAGTATACCTTGAATAAAATTAACGTCTTGAGTTTCTTTTGTTTCACCGATTTTGAATAAGAATTCGGTTATTAGACGCCGTGATTTTGTTTTTGTTAGTTTTTTATAGGACTCTTCATAAATTGCCATCATTATTTTTAAATCACGTTGGGATGCCGCAGCTAGTTTGACATTGTCATTGACAAGTCATTGACATTGTCATCAAGAAAATGAATTCCGAGTTTATTGACTAGCTGGAGACCTTCTGGAGTTATACCGGGTGGGCAAAAAGTCCGTATAAACTTTAAAAATTCATAAAAACAGGAAAAATAATCAAAATAAAAAAAAGGTTTGCAGGGTTAGCATCACTAGGTCATGGGATTTTTTTAAGACAGGAAATAAATTAACTAAAAAAAACAGCCGACAGGTGTCACTGCTAAGAGCGAATTCTGTGGAAATATGCAAATGAGACGGTTATAAGAACATGCGCTCCTAATCCACAACCAGTTCACCGTTGTTCCGCGATCCGCCGAGAGGTGTCATGTATACATCCGAACCTGCTGCACTCTGCCGTTGCTGGATTTGTGACTAGCCTGCAATGCCTTATCCCCTGTGGTGGGGGTCATGTGGAACACCTACTGCTGTAATAAACGATTTAGAAACATTCTTTTCCTTATTTGCGTATCTTTTCTTTGACTTGTGTTAGTCAGCGCCACCTGTCGGCTGTTTTTTTAGTTATTTTTTTTATCCTGTCTCCAAAAAAATCCCGTGACCTAGCGAAGCTAACCCTGCAAAACTTTTTTTTTTATTTTGGTAATTTTTCCGGTTTTTATGAATTTTTGAAGTTTATACGGACTTTTTGCCCACCCGGTACTTGCAGATAGTAGAACACCAACTTCATCATCAAAACCATAAACTGCCGTGGATTCATCTACATTCTCTGAAATACTCTCTGATAACATTGCACGCAATATTTTGTAAACTTTATTATATTTTAAAACCGTGTTAAAGTAAAACAAACAGTGTAAAAAAATAATCTGTTTTTATTTTCTTCTCGGACTGTGTTATTTCAAAACTATGAAAGAATAATAAACGTGCAACTTAATGGGGGCAATTTTCTCATTGAGTTGAAAAAAATTGAAAAGAAATATACATGAAGTTTAACAAAAAAACTACGCAATGCAGTCGAACCCCGTTATAGCGAACCCGGTATATAACGAACTCACGGATATAACGAACGGAAATTTTGGTCCCGACGTTTTCCTATTGTATTTAATGCTAACTTATCATTTATAGCGAACCTCCGAATCTTAAGAATCGGCTATAACGAACCTTTTTTCAGTCGACTACTGAATTTTTTTATTATTCTTAAACTTCTTAAGATTGTTGAAGATACAACGAATGCTGAAGAAGCAAAGAATGTTGAAGAAGATGATGATGAAGTTTTACCTAAAACGATGTGGGTAGAAAACCACAAAAAATCTTCTTTCTCAGATTGTGACATGCAATTGTTCGAAACATGTGATGATGAAGTCATTACGTGTGAAAATCCGACTGATGAAGTTATTGTGGAAGAAATTTGAATTAATTATTCTGAAATCGAAGATTCTGAATCAGATGCTGGTGAAGATGAGCACATAAATGACGAAATCCCCACCATCTCAGATGCTACAGCAGCGATGCGTGTAATTAATACGTTTCTGTCTACACGAACAGTGAAATAGTGTTGGAGTCATTTGATGTATTGGACAAAGAAATTCATAAAATATTTTTGAAATCGGCATCATGTCAGCAGAAGCTTAGTAATTATTTCTGTATCGAAACAGCGAGCAACAATTAAAAGTAAAATGAATTTATTTCCCTTTGTCTTCATTTTTAGTTAATTTAATTAGTATTGTGTCAGTTTAATGTAATCGATTTTAGATAATTTAATTCATTAATGATTGTTTTTAATAGATTTTATAATTTTTTTAAATCATCATTATTGAATACACATAGCAACTAATGAGTTACACATTTTGTGAACTCTAACATTTTTCTTAACGGTTCGGATATAGCGAACCACCGGATATAACGATCAAAACTTTTGTCCCTTGAAGTTCGTTATAACGAGGTTCAACTGTATAAATAATCCCTAAAATTATTCATTTTAATACAGCATTCATTATAATGCAGTATTCATTATCATACAGCATTGTGAATTGTCCAGTATTTTAGTAGGGTAACCAAAATATTTTACTTAGAAATCCAAGATCAGGACTAAAATTTGTTAGATGAAAAGAACGTAATAATTCAATCAACATACTATGGAAGAAAATAATTTCTGTATTACGTGTTTCATAATGCAAAAATGCAAGAATATCATGATAGAACTGACTATAAGACTCTCACCCCTTTTTATTGGTGTAGACAGCATAACTCTCGTCCCCCCCCCCCCCCAGTTCTGCGTTCACAATTCTAGTTACCCATAGCCTGTGGCTATGGCAATAATACAAATATTGTGAAAACAGATTTTCAGAGGTTTGTTGGATCGATTAGTAAGTCCGAGGTTTGAAAGAAAGGGGAAAATACTGAGATTGAGGCAAGACTTGAAGTACTGCGGAATCCGGAATGTTTGGAAAATTGCTGTCTAGACTGGAATAACATAAAACTTGTGTTTTGTAAGAGTTTCTTCTCATAACACTTGTTTCTCCACATAAGATAAGAAAAGAAAGCAATCTATTTAGCCTGATTCACTAAAATTACCCATTTCCTTCGAATATTCGAATAAAATCTTCGAAGGCTGTTATATTTGATTTAGACAGTTTATAGAACTGCATTTTTCGGAATCTTCTATCAATTTCTTTAAGATCATAATATAAATTCAGAGATGCTTAAGGTTTTATGTTTCGTACGTTTTTATGAGTTTCAAATAATATTGTAGCCGAAAAGAAAACTGATAATCCATAAACTGGGATTTTTTTCGTGGCCACTGGACTTTTGTTAAAAAAAAAGTTGTAAAAAAAATTCGAACACATTTTATATTTATCAACATTTGATGGAACAAACAAACAAAAAAAAATCTTTCTCTTTTCAATTTTATCGCATCATATAAAAATCCAATTTTGGTTAGAATTTACGTTAGAGATGTCTGAGACCACTATTCTCTCTAATGTGGATAAGAAAGGAACCACTTTTAACCATCGTTGCTTTACTCACTAGATGGGAAAATGTCACTCATTCGTCGTTACACTATGTTCTCATATAAGACTATCATCATGGGCTGGCGTCAGCCTTCCTAATTGTAATCTAGTGTTCAACTTCTTCGCTTATCCAAATTTTAACAAACACGGTTAGCAAATAAAAAAATCAACATAGTACTCAGTACCATACAATTTCTGACCTATTATTTTTAGTTTGATTAATTAAAGATAAAAAAATGCGTTGGTCAGTTTTTTTTTTACAAGGGCATCCATTTTCTAGTTTTTGTGGAATTTATTGGTCAAAGACATTAAGAATATCACACTACATTATTTTCTTCTACATAATTTCTGAATTAAACGTTTAGCTAACAAAAACAATCAACACAGTACTCAGTATCATACAATTTCTGACCTATTACTTTTAGTTTGATTAATTAAAAATTAAAGAATGCAATGGTGAGTTTATTTTCTTTTAAAAGGACATCCATTTTCTAGTTTTTGTGGAATTTATTGGTCAAATATATTAAGAATATCCTACTACATTATTTTATACTACATTATTTACTGCATTAAACTGTTAGCAAAAAAAAAAAAAATTCAACACAGTACTCAGTATCATACAATTTCTGATATATTACTTTTAGTATAACTAATTAAAAAATGAAAGAATTCATAGGTCAGATTTTTTCTTTTTCAAAGGTATCCATTTTCTAGTTTTTGTGGAATTCATTGTTTAAAGACATTAAGAATATCTTACTACATTATATTTTTTATTTGCAAGCATTATAACCCAATCCATAAATTTTGAATTTTTGTTAGTTTGAGTTCCGTAATTATTGAAATTTAAGAATCAGGCGAGCATTATAACCCAATCCATAATATGTTTTTTTCAATTCCAGAAACAAAAACCATTTAAATAATTTTTTCATATTTTATTAAAATTAATTAAAATGCTCATGCATAATGTTTCCTATTTAAAATATCAGTTAAATGAAGAGTATTTCCACAAAATGTTTTTTAAATCATCTACTTTTGTATCAGTTAGTCTCCTCTACGAGAAGTTAGCCAGTAAAATGTGGAAAAGCAAATCTAACTCATATATAAAAGATAAACACTTCTAATCAATACTTGACAGATTTCTTCCTCTTTTGAAAAGTTAAATTGTCATTCTAAATATAAATTTTGCATTTTTGTTAGTTTGAGTTCCCTAATTATTGAAATTTAAGAATCAGGCAAGCATTTTAACACAATCCATAAAATGTTTTTTCAACTCTAGAATCAAAAACCATTCAAAATTAATTAAAATATTCATGTATGACGTTTTCTATTTAAAATCTCAGCTAAATGACGGGTATTTCCACAATTTTTTTTAAAAAATCATCTGCTTTCGTATCAGTTAGACTCGCCTACGAGAAGCTAGTCAGTAAAATGCGGATGAGCAAATCTAACTCACATATAAAAGATACATACTTCTAATAAATACTTGCGTCAGATTTCCTCCTTCTTTTGAAAAGTTAAATGTCATTCTAAATATAAATGTTGCATTTTTGCTAGTTTGAGTTCCCTAATTATTGAAATTTAAGAATCAGGCAAGCATTATAACTCAATCCATAAAATGTTTTTTTCAATTCTAGAAGCAAAAACCATTCAAATAGTTTTTTCATGTGTAAACTAGTTTGCCAGCTGTTCGTTTCAAAGAACGCCGAAGTTGCTTTAATTGATAGTTAATTATGTATAACGAAAGAATTAGGTCGTTAATTATGTTTGTTGAAATAATTAACGAAGTATTTAATTATTCATGTTATAGATTATTAACATCTTGATAAAAAGTCTTCCAAAACTGCAATCATTTACACAAACTTTATTTTGTTTAGAGAACCGAAAGAAGCAATTTTTTCATGTATATCTATTTTAATCGGGTATGTAAGGAGTGAAATGTTTGAGTTATATCAGAATATTCAGAAGAAATATTTTGGGGAATTTCATAAGGTTTAGTACAGTATATGTAAAATAATTTTTTATTAAAACAGTTATTGACTTAACATGAATATTCAAAAATATTTTAACATATTTTTTGTAAATATTACGTAGTCTTATCGCACTCTTTGTGCATATAGTTAAATACGCATGGAAATTATTTTTAGCACATATATTTTTATAAATTACTAATAAGAGTTTCTTTTATTCTTATTAGTAATTTACAAAAAATGAATAATACTATATTGAACCTAAAAACTGTACTAAAATCGGATTGCTTCAGTACAGTATATTTGTTTAATATTTTGAGTTACTATGATGTGAACTGTATTAGCAATTAAAACGAACTGTATTACGATATCCTGCAGATATTCATTGTGTCCTGTCTCCCCTTAAAAGAAGAAACGACAGTGAATTACACTGACCTGCAAATCACATTTATTTAATCTAAAATAAGAGTATTAATGGAATATGTCGACACATAGTGACTAACAGGTGAAATGAAAAATGCGATGGTAAGTCAAAAATTATCCATGCTTTCGCTGTAGTGATCTGTCGGTTGGCTGCACTGATTTCTGAGGGCGCAGGTCGAGAGTACCTGTCTTTGTCGTCTATGGAAAGTCTATCCTTGATCAGTCCGTTCGCCTCGCTGCTGTTGCACAGATTTCGGCTCCCGATACTGCTTCAGACCGGAAAACCGGATCCCATAGCGCTGCTCATCTTTGGTGGAAACGAAGAGTGGCGCGGCCATGCTTTCTGCGCAACAACTACAAAACGAACTGACCGACGAAAGTCAAACTTGTCGTAGACGACGACAAAGGTATGTACTCTCAACCTGTACGTTCAGAAATATGTGCAGCCAACAGAAAGAACACTACAGAGAAATAATAAAACATTTTTGACTTAACCTCGTACGTATACACACAATACGTGGTGCAAGCAGGTTAGTAATATGGATAGAAGTAAATATATCTAAGCTGTAAAATCTTTGAATTTCAAGCTTTTATTTAATAAACTTCTGTACTTTTAATGTTTCAAAACTGTAGTAATTTATTGAAAATATAGCACACGTTTCATATTTAATAATTAGTACAAAGTCAAAATAATGAAGTTCCTAAATTAGAAAAGTCAATGTCTGACTGTTCTTTGACGCATTGCTGTAATCATAATATTGTCCATGTTGTACATTATAAACGTATATATGTATATATATATATATATATATATATATATATATATATATATATATATATATATATATATATATGTGTGTGTGTGTGTGTTTGTTTGTGTGTATTACTTTTAATAAATATTCTAAAAGTTATTATCTCAGACAATGCGTATTTAAAATTACTTTACACACTTAAATTTATAGTACAAATTTTTATTAAATATGTGACCGCAGTTTATTAGAGTTTTCGGGAAATGTCATCTAGGTGTAGATCTTGTTTAGTGTTTTTAAGCTCTAAAATATATATCTTTCGGAACCATTTGCATAAGTTTTTCCCACTTTCCCCCCAAAAAAGGAAGAACATTTTAAAAAATTACTTCAAAGAATATCAGAAGACATTCTTGGTGAAAATACGTTTAATATATTCTCTTTCTGTAAATGCTTAACTGCTTAGTCCCTGAAACTGCGCCAACAACTACACTTCATCTTCTTATGTGTAAGAAAATTTTAGTGCCAACAACAGCAATGTGTGACCTCCATTCCGACGGCCTGGAACTGGCCAATAAGCGGGTATAGATGACTGTGACGTCACAAGCTGTTATTGATCCCTTATTTTTTTTTCCTCTGAGGGATGTTTTTTTTCCTTCCCTTTCCTCTATTTTTTATCATCTTTTTTGCATCCCGGTCTTTCCTTCGTTTCCGGAGATGTGTGTTTTGGGTCATTCAGTACGGGTGCCCGTTCAAACATGTTTATTTGATTTCATTTAGTATCTTGATATAGAGTTTTTTTTTTGTTCCCCCATGAATAATGGCCTTTGAAATCGAGGTTAAGATAAACTTCATATCGGAACGAAATGTTTGATGGTTGAAAAACAATTGTTGTTTTGTTTTCTTCCCTATTATTTGTTTGTGAAGGTCACTCTCTCTCTTTTGGCATTTATGATGCAGGCATGCAAGCATCCTTTTGTTTAAAATTGTTGAATGTTAGTTTAAGATTGTGTTTAGAGTCCATTCATATACGCATTTTAAAAAACTTATAAAGTTTCGTCCTTATCAGTATGCCAGATGGGTCTTGACCACGATGAACGTATATTTTAAACTTTCTCGCAATTTTAGACTTATCTCTTATGTCTACATTTTTTTAATATTTTATCCAGTAACTATATCTAGGGACAGAAAAATATTGTAAAAGCGTATCGAATAGAGAGAATTTTATTTATTTTTTTAAGTATGTATACATGCGTGTACATAAAGGAATAGGGACCGTTCAAATATTACGTAATCACATCTTTAGTCATTTTAGACCCTCTCTTTCCCTTGTAAGCAAATATTAACAAATGTTTGACACCACCTCCCTTTGCTTCCGTAAGAGTTTGGAAAATTTCTTGTCGTTATTTCGAAGGCCAAATGATTTTTTATAATCATTGAATTCATCGTACAAGAAAAAGTGCATGGATGTTAAATCATTAACAATAAACATATTGAACAATAAAGGAAAACAGTCAAAATTACACCAATGTTCTAAAGGTTTTACTAAGTATTTTAAAGTAAATAATATAAAACGAAAGTAAATAAAGAAGGCAGGACAGTCCATATCGCAACTCAGTCCCTAGCGTACATGTTTTCTGTCTTACGTAAGCATTGCTATGATCCCCCTTCCCACATTGTCAGCATTAGTAAGTAAGGCTTGAACTTCTCCCCTCCCTCGCTTACGTAACACTTGAACGCCCCCATACTGTTTAAATGAAATATAGATAAATATTCTTTTAAGTTGGCTTTTTGGAAGCTACTATTAATTTATTGACTTTTTTTTATGTTGTTACTGTTTTTCTCTGCATGTTAAATTCATCACTATGTATTTGGAGTTGCATTATTTTAGTCACAATGGATATTCGTAGGTGTAACTTGAGTCATTTTAACGTAGGATTACGTTCCTACATAACGGTCCTCCGGAAAGCAAAATTTCAGATGTCCTTGCCCAGTCTGTATCGTTTGGGCAAGCAGTAAACAGTTAAACAGAAAAGTACCAAAATGCGTCAAAATTTTGATACTGACACACACACACACACACACACACACACACACACACATATATATATATATATATATATATATATATATATATGTACATTATATTATATACATAACACATACATACATATATACATACAAAAGAGGTAAGCAACGATAAGTAATCCTACGTTAATAACCGGGGTAGTTTCGTTAGAAGAGACTACTTTAAATTTGTTTTAATTTTTTTCATTATATCTTTATTTTAAAATATATTTCTAAATAATATAGTTAGGAATTTTACGCTATAAATACTGTAGAATATCCTTATATATGTTTGATAAGTGGGAACCAATTGCTATATTTCAGTTCCTTTTGCATATGGTGTGTAATATACTTCCAACTTTCTTTTGAACCGTTGCTTAGAAGCGGGTGGCTTGCTCTCCATCCCCTGGACCCCACATATTGATCGAACCTGGTGGTAGAGTCGAACTGAGTTCGCCTGTGGTGATAAAAGAGCGTGTGCGAACATAACAAGCTGTTCGAATTTTTTCAGGGTCATCTCCGGTGTGAACTAATCTAGCTGCCTGATCTTTCGGAGAAAATCAATAATAAGGCCTTGTTCACATAGCTTTCAGAGTGCAGCATTGTGCTCCTACAATAATGCCGGGATTGCTTACATGACCTGTAATTGATATGAAGTATCACGTGATCTTTTTTTTTTCTTTTTTGTTCTTGGATCGGCAAATGTTTTTATCTCTGATGCACTGCCCCAGAAGAAATGTGAACAAGGCCTAAAAGAGTAATCTATGTTTTTGACTCGCAGATTCCTAACTTTATATTTCTGTATATATCGTAAAGTAAATAGTATCAGTAATAAATATGACTCCTGCCTTTACTGATCTCAGTACATTACAATAGTGCTCTAAAATAAATTCTTTTCAGAAATGATAGAGGAAAAATTAACTTCAAAATCAAGTTATAATAGAAATGTTGAATTTTTTTTAATAATGAATATTACAGCGGCGATGACTTCACACATTCTCACTTGTATTATTCACATTTTAACTTAAAATAGCTAATCCTCAAACAAGACCTTCTTTCCTGTCAGATGTGATGACCATTTTAACCCTAAAGACGTTTCATGATCTTCAACTACGAACCTTTTAACTTACTTATATACATTTTATTTTTTTTCCGTTTGACGTAAATAACTATGATATCCTTCATGATACGCATTTTTATAGGCGTTTCACCTCACAATCTGATTAACAGTTTGAATTTCTTTAGAGTTAAAAGCTGGAATATGTAAAACCTTTAAACTTAGAGTATATTTTAAGACTGTATAAAGGCAGTAAGAGGGGAAGCATTAATTATAAATGATAAAATTAATGATTATGTTGTGTATATCTAGTGATCTTCGAATATGCCTCTGGCGAAAATTTAAATAATATTTCATATACAATATATATTTCACATCACTCTCTCATTATAATTTATATCAATATGTAGGAACAATGCATCTTTGCATAAT
>OU015497.1:57929315-58024315 GCA_907164885.2 Dolomedes plantarius | reverse complement strand
ACATTCAGAGTGCATGAATAGGGGTAATAAAAAATGAAAAATTTGAAAAATCTTTATCTATTGTTCAGACGAACAGGGACTTAATAGCATTCATGCGAGATAGCGCTATTAGGCTAATTTTTGGACTTTATATTTCTAGAGAATGTTTAACGGGTGAAATGTATTAATGTTTGTACCAGTTTCTATTTAACTAGCATTATATATTGTTGTTGTAATTAGAAAGTTGTATGCATTCTCAATAATGTGCAGAACATGTGCATTTCACTAAAGTGCATGTTTCATCAAATCTTCACTAACTGTGCAGGAGATTTGATGAAAATATGTTTTTATTGATAAAGTTTTAGAAGAATTTTAAAGTTATTAATACTTTCAGAGTGTATGAATAAGGGTAATAGAAAAGAAAAATTTGAAAAATATTTATCTATTGTTTAGAGACGAACAAGGACTAAATAGCATTCATGCGAGATAACGCTATTAGGCTAATTTTTGAACTTTATATTTCTAGGGAATGTTTAACGGGTGAAATGTATTAATGTTTGTACCAGTTTCTATTTAACTAGCATTATATATTGTTGTTGTAATTAGAAAGTTGTATGCATTCTCAATAATGTGCAGAACATGTGCATTTCACTAAAGTGCATGTTTCATCAAATCTTCACTAACTGTGCAGGAGATTTGATGAAAATATGTTTTTATTGATAAAGTTTTAGAAGGATTTTAAAGTTATTAATACTTTCAGAGTGTATGAATAAGGGTAATAAAATAGACAAATTTGAAAAATCTTTATCTATTGTTTAGACGAACAAGGACTAAATAGCATTCATGCGAGACAGCGCTATTAGACTAATTTTTGGACTTTATATTGCTAGGAAATATTTAACGGGCGAAAGGAAATAGTATTTGTACTAGTTTCTGTTAAAATATCATTATATATGTTTGTTGTATTTGGAAAATTTTATACATTTTCACTAATAACATATATTACTAAATTATTGAAACAATTAGTAAAATAAATTTGACAAATATGATTAGATTAAGACCATATAATAATTTTTAAAAAATTTTATTTATGGACAACAAAAGGAAGATAACACATAACTTTGTACATAATTACAGCATTCGTATACTCAATTACACATTGAAACCTGGTGTTTTTCGAAATTTTGATGAAAATCTTTACTGAAATTTCAAATTATATCATCATATTATATTTGTATCTGTTATTTTGAACTTCATAAATTATTTAAAAAATAATCAAATTTGTCAAATTTAAAATCAAATTTAAAATTAATTTGACAAATATGATTAGATTATGACCATATAATAAATTCCAAAACAATTTGATTTATGGACAACAAAAGAAAGATAATATATAGTTTTGTACATAATTACAACATTCGTATTCTAAATTGCAGATTGAAAACTGGCGTTATTCGAAATTTTGTTGAAAATCTTTACTGAAGTTCCAAATTATATCATCTCATTATGTTTTTATCTGTTATTTGGAACTTCTTTGTCCTAAATTACAGATAAGCTTTGTCAATATGTAAGCATGCAGCTTAAAACAAGTTAAGTTTAAGACGGTTTTTATGTTTTGATTAGCTTTTCGAGGGTATTTTCAAGCATAAAACATTAACATTCTCCTGGTCTTAGAAAAAAAATGCACCCTTAGGAACCCATTCTCCACACAAATCATTTATTATAAAACCCTAAACACAACAATTACACATTTAACATTGTAAGGAAATCGCTGGATGGTAGTTTCCTAAGCTTCACGTTCGGTAAGAAGCAAACATGCAGTGATTTGAATGCCTAAGAATGACTTAGTCCCGTAGAGACTTAATGACTTCACCTCAGTGAAATTTACAACATTTTTTTAGTCCATAACTCAGCATCATTTGCTTTTCACGAGAACCTTCTAAAAACAGTATTTCCCCAAGAAAAGATGAGAAAGGGTGTGGTAAGCCTATAAATACATGGTATCCCGACATTTGCTGTTAGATTGATGAATGACAATTTTTGATTTAATGGGATATTGCTTATTGCTGTTTACGTTATTTTCTTTGATACACGTGATCTGTACATAAGAAGTAACACTATTGAAGGCGTCTTTTTTTAAAACTAGAACCTGTGTGTAGTTTTGATGTCCAAGAATTTTCATTCGTTCCAAAAAAATATAATAATAGCAATATTATATCAACGATATTAAATGATATTATATTAGCATTCGCTAATTTTTTTTTGCTCAAATGCAGTGGAGTTTCGATAATTTGAAATGATTAGGACCAGACCCTTTTCGGATTAACGAATTTTTCGGATTAAGCGAAATCACCCTTAAAATAAACTTAAATTACATAATAACGTGTGATTACGGAGTTTATTTTATAAGGTCTATCTATACATAACCAAATCTCGGTACGAAATGGGTGATAAGAATGTGGAACGCTGCCTAATACAGTACAGCATAATGTAAGATGTTCTAACAATACGTCACAGTGCTCGACAGTTGGAGAGGTGCGTCGTTACTGTTAGTGTCTGTTTAGCATTAGCATAAACACGTTTTGTTTATTCTACTGTGTTCTACTTATTATACTACTGTTATATAACTTTGAATTTTCTTGTAATTTTCAGAAATATACTTTATATTACTTAGTATCACTGTAGTTTTATTGTCACCTTTACTCTTTTTTACTTTTGGTTTCGGATTAAGTGGACTTTCGGATTACCGAGTGATATGTTAGAATTATTGGGACTCCACTGTAATATAAAATATGTCATGTGACAGTAATACAAGAAAAGTCATTATGATAAAATTTATTTATTTCTTAACTTCTCCAAACCTCAGTTTATTTTTGTGCTTTGCTCTAATTGGATCAACGTTTGCTATGAGCGAATTAAACAGCATTTGAGCTGTTAAACAATCTTCATTGAGTTGACTTTCAGTATTGTGCCATATCATAGGTATTTTATTTTTTTTCAGGTGACATGGATTCGCCGGCGTGACTTCCACGTTCTTACAGTAGGTCTTGCAACATACACAGCAGATGACAGGTTCGGATCTGTAAACATAGAGAGATCCGACGACTGGATGTTGCAGATCAAATTAGCTCAACTTGCAGATGAAGGGTTGTACGAATGTCAAGTCAACACTCACCCACTCATAAGCTTCTTTGTTACCTTGACAGTGCTAGGTAAGGAAACAAACATTGAATGTGCTTTCATAGGATAGTTATATTAAGGAAAAGTGTCATTGAGTATGTTCTTAATATACATGTCATAATAATGTTCCACCATTCATTAATTCTGTTCCTTTTATTTTGTGTACCCCCTTCTGCAACTACTCTACCATCCCTATCTTTATTTTTCCCTTTTTCCCTGTCCCCACGGTGCCTAACTATCGCTGTAGATCATCCCAGGTATTGGTCACGTGTACTAGGGAAACCACTATTCCATAGTGCAGGTAGGATAATTCAGTTGCACCTGTTATCATCTTAGATAAGGGGTAGAGTAGCCACACTGACCACCCTGTCCTCTGTTCTATGTAAATACCTTTCAGCTTTTGTATTTATTATTATAAATATGTTAGTTAAATAATTATCATAGTAGTGGAACCTCGCTTAACGAGCACCTCGCATAACGAGTATTTCGCATAACGAGCAAAATAAATCGTAAAAAAAAAATGGCTCGCTTAACGAGGAGCATTTCGCATAACGAGTGACGTGGAAGGAAGTCACCTCTTCACGTAACGCAGATCTTCACGTCACCAGGATCATCAACGGCCGAAAAATAAGTATTTAAGGGTAGTCATGGATGGTTCGAGAAGCAAATATCATGGGACTGGAGGATAACAATGATATTGAGGAGCTTGTGGAAGAGCACAGCCAAGAGCTGACCACCGAACAGCTAATAGAATTGCAGCGTCTTTCACAGCAAGCAGTTGTAGAGGAGAGTTTGTCAGTGGAGAAGAACGAAGAAACAGCAAAGAAACAATCTTCTGGCGCAATAAAAGAAATGATGAAAGTATGGGAAGGTGTTGCATCGAAAGTTACAATAGCATCACCCTGATAAGACGGTGGCTATGCGCGCTATAAATTTATTCAATGACAATGCGGTGACACATTTTCAGCAAATTTTGAAGCGCCGAGAAAACAATTGTCGCTAAATAGCATTCTAGTAAAAAATTAGGTATGTGTCATAAATTCGTAAATAATAAACTACATATGGATGATTTTGCTCCTTAAGAATTTATGCATAAGTCATTTTCTTTAAATGATAAACGTTACATCTAAAAAATTTTGAGTATTTTTTTGGCATGGAATGCATTATCGTATTTTACATTAATTTATATGGGAGAAATTGTTTCGCTTAACGAGTGTTTCTCATTACGAGTAAGATTCTAGAACGAATTTTGCTCGTTATGCGGGGTTCCACTGTATTGTCCGTAATGTCACGAAAATAAAATTGTTATTCCTTTGCCAAATTTACTGAACTCATTGAGATTAATGACCGCTTAGGCCGATATCGCCATGTTTGCTTCTTGTTTTGGAGACGTTACATACATATTTAGACTAAAGATAGTTTACAGATAAGTATGCTCTCCAGATTCTGATATATGAAATATTTTCTTCTTTTATAATCTCTAAATCAGAATTAATGTAGTGCTCATACTTTACCATACCATGTGCGTGGTTCCTTTGAATCAGCAGGAATATCGACAGTTTTCTATGATATTGTATTCTGATGAAGGACTGTTGGGTTTGTGACAGGAATCCTCAAGGGATTTTTACGAAATACATGGCCATTTGAGATAGGTACGGAAACATATATATAAGATGCAGCCAGCGTTTTATTTTCTCACCAAAAAAGTAATCCTTCAAACAACCAGTAGGAAGCAGGATAATGAAACTAGATAGTGATTTTGGTCTCAGTCACAACGCTATAAATCATGAGACACGAGGAACCTGCAAAGTCTACCTCGTTAACGTTAAAATATCCTATATGGGGAAAAAAATTTCTAAAATAGTAATTTATCAAAATGCTTAAAATGTGCAATACTTGTTAGTTAATTACTTACAGAGCCCCTAACGTATTTCATAATTACCGAACATGATAGATTAACATCATAAAATTTTAGACGTGTCTCACAATTGCTATCTATATAAACATAAATTGTCATACTAACACTTATGAATTATGTCTCACATACTGCAAATGAAAATAACTATCTTAAAATATGCTAAGTAAAAAAGTCGAAGAGATGTTAAATTTTATGACTATTGAATAAATTTTTGAAGCTCTTTAAAAGTTATTCTCTTCTATTAAAATATGAAAATTTTAGGAATGCACTATAAAATTTAAATTTTCGTTACATTTCAAAAGTACTAAAATGATACAGGAATTTTATAAATAACTTCGCTGATCATACATACCTTTAAAAATAAAATACAATTTATAAGAAAGAGTCCAGAGTATTTTATTTCAGTTGAAAACGAAAAGGGTATTCTTTGCAGTTTTAGATTTGTTTAACAAACGTTTTCTGTTTTTGATAAAAATTTTAAACTGAGAGAGATCTCGTTTAGATAAGAATAGTTTGTAAACAATAAAACAGTTTCACAATTTTTCCGGACTGAATTCCGTTGTTTTTGTGAACAGGTACACATTCAAAAAGAAATGAAAATTTTTAAGGAAACACCAGCTTCGTAGTCATTGTTCATGAATTATGATGCTTAAGCTAAAATGGAAAAATTATATTCAAAGTTTATAATAAATGATATATGAATTATTTATTATTAAACTAGAAAGTATTTATAAACATAACAGAGAATAGTTTTCCGCAGAAGGTGAATTTCTATTATTATCAGAAATTCAAGCACATTGTAGAATATTTTAAAAGTGTATATATATATATATATATATATATATATATATATATCTGTATGTATGTATGTATGTATATTTCTTTGACAAGGAGTTGATAACTTAAAAGTTAAATCTTTTGGTCCTTAAAACTTTAGACACTCATTCAAGAATGGCATATTTTAAAGTTGTTCATAAATTATTATTTTTAAATTAAAAGGGGAAAATTTATACTGAATGTTTGTAATAATTATGTGGGAATTATTAATAATTAAATTAGAAAGTACAAATACATGTAACAGAGAATGAATTGTGTGCGTAGAAGGAAAATTTTTATTAGAAATTCAGGCCCAACGCAGAATATTTTCAAGGAAAAAAATCGATTTTTTGACGAGTTATTGTCAACTTAAAAGAAAAATCTTAGGATCCTTAAAACTTTAGAGACTAAGTTTTTTTATCAAAAAATCTTTTTTTCTCTCCTGCAATGATATATTAAAATTAAATTTAACTTATCATAATTTATATCCATAATAACCTCCTAATTTATATCCATTTCGTAACTATGGAATTTTTTTGGCAGCTTTAAATATATTGAATAGTAGTTTTTAATATATTGATTTTTGTTAGCCAGTTCTTTTTAATTAGTTGAAATATGCAACGAGGAAGAACCATTTTTTTTCCCGAAAAGGGGTCTTTTAAGTTTCGCAGAAACTTAATGAGTTAAAAAAATTATGTCCTAAAAAATGGTGCTAAACAAACATAACACAAATGTGTAATAAAACATTGCAAATCCTGAAACTCAAAGTACCTTAAAATTATCGATCTTCATTCTATAATTGTGTATTTTAAACCCGATGACTTGTTATGACTCCAAGTTACTGAAAGGATTTTAAAATAAAGATCTACGAAGATATTTAAAAATAATTATAATTAGTCTGAACTAAGTTCTCAAATTGTTTCCTATTTTTGTTCGAACATTTATTTATCTTCGCATTTTTACTTCAGATAAAGCTCCGTAATGCCTCCAAATAAACAATCTTTTGCCTAGCGAAAGAAACGTAGTAATTATTGCCAACGACTGCACTCTGCTCTGTATGTGTGCTTCTGCCGTACTTCCTAATTTCAAAAGTTTCTTTAAGAAGTAAAAAAAGAAGAATCTAGACTCTTTTGTTGGATTTTAAATGCACTCGCCTTCCCTATTAAGCCGTATCCAAATTTTGAATTTTAATGAGTATCATGGGAGAGGCATTTAATGAGTTCTATCATAACTGCTTTCTCGGAAAAATATTTGAAAGGGAGAATCATTTGTGATTTTCCCATGATTTCATTAAATTAGGTTTTTAGTGCCATGGAATTTAAGTCAGTTGCCTTACTGGATTCCCTATTAGGAGATAATTTGATTTAGTTCTACTGGAAATTCAATGAAACCAAAGGATATTTAATAAGAAGAAAATGATATTTGGTAACATACTGAAAACTACGCCAGAATTACAGATATTTTACTACTTGAATTATTAAAGTTAAATATTTAATTTATTTAAAATGAAGTAAAATTTCCCGTCCATTCAAATTTATATTATTAATTTTATGAGAAACAAATTTTTGAAAACAAATTTTGAATTTTAAGGGTTTATATCTGAATAGTTTATCCGTTTAATCGGGTTTATAAATACAAGAAATTAAAAATCAAATTTTGACTTCTGCGGGGCTGTCGCCTGGGCACTCTCTGAATGAGGATGGTTTCTTCTTCATTGAATTAAGCAAAATAATTTGCTACAGCCTTTGAAATGGACTGTAATGAAAACTACTTCTCAGATCGTTATCCGCCCTATTCTCTCGCCAATAAGACTATCTTTTTTACGCTCAAAAGGTTCTGTAAAACTATTACATAAATTTCCGTTTCACAAAAGAAGGTAACGTCAGCAAAAAAAGGTTACGAAGTTACGTCTAGTCACGCCAGGAGAGATAGAAGAGGTAATTTGTATTTGAATATTTAATATCCAACGCTTGAAGTTTTTTTAGGAAATACATAGTACAGATGTTTTTCAGTGTGTTTCAACATATTTAAAACATTGCTACACAAAATCATACGATGAAACGCTTAAGTTTTAAAGCTTTGTGAAATATTCTAAGATTAAAAATTGCAAATTTCTTTAAACGATTATAATCATTCTCATTATTTCCTATATTTGACCACACAAATTATTTATCAGTGTAATTTTACTGCAAAATATCTGTAATTCTGACGTAGTTCTCATTACTTCCAAATAAATAATCTTTTCTACAGCAAATGATTTGTAATACCTGTCAACCAACGACCGCATGCATCTGTCTAGGAGTACCCATCTTACTTTCAAAATGTATATATATATATATGTATATATATATATATTCAGGGGAAAAAATAAACTTAAGGAACTAGAAATAAGACTTAAAAGAGACCGTTTACTTTTTCTTGTATATAGTTTGACTTATGCATTCTCCTTCTTAACAATTCATAAATCATTATGGAGAAGTAATAAAAAAAATTCGGAGTCAATATTTCTGAAATAGTTGAAATTGATAAAAGTTCTTAAGCACTTTCCATAAAGTTAAATAGTAAAAATGCTTCAAAGCATTGGTAATGTTAGTGACATTAGAGAAGCAGAAAATAGTCAAATTATATTATTAAACATACTGTCAATTTTATGATCTTAAGTCTTGATCCACTTATAATGTAAAATGCGTGATGACACATTTCTAGAAAGTGAAAAACCGATTGAAAATATGGAAAAGCATAAAAATCTGTTTTTTAAAATATAAAATGTTTGAAACATTTAATAGCTAAAAAATAGTGTATAAACTTTTGTATTTTCTATCATACATCTATATATTTTGTTCAAATAGGAAAGACATTTTATATAAATCTCATTTAATATACGATGCGATTTGAACGAGGGCGAATTAATGAAATTGTTTTAGCAAACACGCAAAAATAAGTTTTATGGCTTTCCCTTCTTCTCAAATTATCATTGTTCAGATTACCTTTAGAATGCTTAATTGCATGCTATAAAATGCATTTAGTGTGTATTATTCATTTCGTACAAGATTTCCTGGGAATTTATTTTTGTTTCAAATTAATTATCATAAGAATAGGGTATAATCATATTCCTTTGGATGTATTCAATCTTCAATTAGCAAACCTTTTAACTTAAACCCTATGTACCAGAAGTACTCTAATTGTAGAAGTACTACAACTAATTAGTTAAAAAAACACACACACACACACACACATATATATATATATATATATATATATATATATATATATATATATCCTACAGGATATGTATATTTAATTAATGCTAATTTAACGAAATAATTTGCATTTCGTGTAAATATTGTTTACTGTCATTTTTCACTAAATTTAGTAAATGGTGAGAAGTACTTTTGGAAAAGATATCGATATTCATCTGAAAAACCTTTAGCATTTAATTCAGTTTAAGAAACTTCAATAATTGCACCATTCAACCTTATAAATTTAACAATAGAAATAGGGGGAACTGCTGAATTATTGAACGAAAACTTCTAACAAAAGAGGGTGATGATACCTCCATCAATAAACCAGAGTTGTTGCCATCCAGAAACTTTTTCGAAGTCTCAAAATAGATATTCCATGCTTCCCTCCTGGAGAAACAATGAATCTCATCTCGAACATAAACTTTTCATTCATATTTTTCTGCAAGCAAGCTCATAAATATACAGAAACGTGTTTTAATCCTTAAAACTGAGGATAGGATGTATATGCAGTTAGCAACTGATTTATTTCTCCGAAGGTACAGCATTTTTGCTCTACAGAGAGTTGAGGCAATCTATTTTTGCTCGTCCTCCTTTTCTGAATGCGCCTCTTGAATAAGTAATATATTTGGCGTACAAGGAAGAGATATTCTCTCTTGCTCCTCGCAGCTGGAATTTTTAACGCGTAATAAGACTTTTGCAGTAAAAAGTTACCCTTCGGTGTGTTTTTATTATTTAAAAGAAAATTCAATTCTAACACGCGTTCTTTAAATATTGAAGGTATGTTTTTAATCTCTAATATACATCCTAGATTGAAATTTCAACGGGACTACGTTTTAAACATGCAAAATTTATTTATTTCATTACCATGTTTCACGAAGTATTTAAGGGCAGGAAAATTCAAATCTAAACTCTTATAGGATTATTTATTTAGTAGCACGAATAAACATTACGCCTTGAACGTCATACTTCAAGAGCTGGTTATATTAGCAGCTTAATACGGATTTTTCCTCAACGATTTTCCTCTCTCTCTTTTTACCATAAGAGTCTAGATACTTATCAAATTACTGTTTGTTCAAAATAAAATTTCTGTTTTCTCAAAAATGCAAGGGTATATATTATCTAAAACTCTTTTTATGACAACTGGTACTACTAGTCACAATTCCCCATAGTAATTATAACATAGTAATTATAACATGGTATTTAATACTGTTTAAAAAACAACTAAAAGTTACCAGGTGATTAAATTTGTGCCAAGTTAGGCTAGCTGCAAAACCCAGTAATCGCTGCCATAGATACGACAAATAAAAGCTAATTACAAATTAAGGATTTGTAGTTAGCTAGCGTTTATAAGCAAGGTTGCCAGAAGCTCGCTTATTATATTAGCAGCTTAATACGAATTTTGTATCACCGATTTTTCTCTATCACTTTTTAATTCAAAGTTCTGGCACCTTACCCATAATTATTTGTTAAAAATCAAATTTCTATTATTGTTTAGCAAATGATACGGGTTTCATTATGTATTATTTTTTGTGACTACAATACAACTAATTGTAATTATCAGACAGTGGAGAGAGCAACTTAATGTTAGCAGCTCAATATATTCTTGACAATCTAGGCTACCTGCGAAACCCCCAGAGTGATACAATAGATACAACAAATTAAAGATAATTGCAAATGGTATATATATATATATATATATATATATATATAGATAGATAGTTTTTATATAGTTTTGGGACATAATTTACAAAGGAGAGAAATCGTTTCAACATAGAAAGTATTAAATCAATATTATCAGTAAAATATTAAAATAAAAATATATGTAAGCAGTTTTAAAATAAATTAAAGGGATAAAAAATTGATATCAGAAGTTATTAGATAAAATAAAATATGGACTGAGACACCTGTGACTGAGCAAACTTTAATATGAAATTTTTAAATTACATAATTATTGCTATTAGCTATTAGTAATATGAATTTAAAGTAATTGTTTTGTTCTTCATTTATAAACGTTTTATTTTATATTATAATGGAATTATATTCAAATAAAATGTTCGTTTATATATATATATATATATATATATATATATATATAGTGGAATCTCGATCTATCGTTTTAAAAGGGACCGATTGAAATGAACGATAAATGCGGGAAAACGATAGATGCGGAAACATAACAAAGCAATATGATCGTTAGGACTGGATAAAATGAACGACACATGGACACATAAGAAGGAACGATGGATCCGAAAACGACCGATCGAGATTCATCTGTAATATATATATATATATATATATATATATATATATATATATATATATATATATATATATATATATATATATATATATATTTATAAATGTATACATGTCCTGGAACTTTGAGAACTATTGCAGAACACATTGACGTGTTTTCGAATGGATCGTAACAGGGCAGAGACGGTTAGTGGCTAGCACATCAGTCGACAGAATGGAAAGTTACACAATTGACATCTAAAAATAAATACAATTCTAAGAAGAAATATTGGAGTGACTGCGTGTGAAAAAGTTTCAGAATGTTATGGCATCTTTTTTAAAAGAGGTTTTGAAGGGAAAGCATAAAATTTATTCATTAAATGCAAGAGAGATATAGTACACGCATACCAACTATGAAAAATTTGAAGCGTACCACTGTAAAATAATTTTTCTTTTCTGGCTTTGAAATTCTCACTCTTGAATACACTTTTTTCCCGCATTGATCGGCAGAGAGAAAGATGAAAGTTAAAATGCAATATATTATGTCCTCAATCAGGCCTGACACTGATGTAAGATAAATAATTTTAAAAGTCCATGTGTCAAATATTCCAAAACATAATTTGTTTTAACGAAAAGATCCCATTGTTTTTTTCATACCATTATGTAATTTTTCTCTGCTATTGTTTATCTAAAGGAGTTACGACTGCTTATCACACTATGAAAGGATGAATTCAATTTTAACAAACACTCGATTTGAGATTCGAATCGTTCAAAAAAACTCCGAAGCCAATTGCCAGTATCCTATGCGTATGGAAGAATGGAATAAGGCAAAATAAACAAAGAAATTTTCAAGAAATTCTCTCAAACCTTCAGAAAGAGACAACATGGTTTTCAGTTGCCCAATGGGAGAAAACTGTAAAAGTAACATGTCACAAATAAACTGGATAAAGTTTTAAGCAACAATCAACATCAGTACATCGCAAGGACTCGGTACTTTGATCGTTACAGTGCAGAAGCTTTTAATAATTGTGAGAAATTGTAAAAGACCACAGACATGGAATATAAATCGAAAACCCTGGACTCATTGGAAATCGTGTCTGTAGAAAAGACATCGATTTTCGGTCGTGTATGAGCGGTGCGAATGAAAGAAAATTTGTCCTCTCTGACTACATCACAAAGGCGACGCTTGTTGAATGCAGGGCATGATTTTATTTGGGAAGTTTAGTTTCTGGAAAACCACAATGATGCCCTGTACGTGAATATTCGTCACCCAGTGGCTAAATAGCCTGCCACGCCGGGGACGCAGGTTCGATTAAGACTTGGTTTCATTCTGGGGAACTCGCAGTCTTCCGCCTGCAAAAGAACACCCGTCTAGAAAGGGGAACTGCAACCCATCGTCCATCGCTGATGTCATCTTTTGTTAATAAAAATTCTACTGTGATTGTGTGATTATGTTTCTATGGCCTTGTATTCATATGTACCGGGTGATCCAAAAGTCAGTACGAACTTTAAAAATGAATAATTCGAAAACGAATAAAGAAAAAAAGATGCGGTTTGCACTAAACGGATGGAAAAGAAGCCGGGTTTTGTGTGGCAACGAAAAAAAATAGTTCTGTTGGCGACCAACAGATGGCGCTGTCGGATTTCTGATATAGGATTATGCAAAGCAACAAACGATATAAAAAGGAGAAACTGCAGCAGGTAATGGTAGTCGGAGCTTATATGCATCGAAATGCTGTCCATAGTTGAGAAAGTCCTCTTAGTTAAACTGTATTATAAGAATTCGGAAAGTGCCATTGCGACATTGCGAGCATATCGCTACATGAAGGGTATGCGAGATAGCAAAGGACCAATAACGTCTTCTGCATTGAACAAAATGATGAAGAAATTTGAAGCTACAGGTTCTTTGGCGTCACATCCAGGAAGTGGACGCCCCTCAGCAGGCGCTGCTGTTGCCCCGACAGTGGAGCAGATGGTGCAATCCATGTCGGCGGTTTCTGCACATGGGGAGTGCAGTGCTCGAGATGTTTCGAGGCAGACAGGAGTGTCGTACGTAAGTGTCTGGAAAGCACTGCGAATAACCCTGAAACGGTATCCCTACAAGTTGCAACATAACCAAGAACTGAAACCTCTTGACTTCGACTCTCGCCAAGATTTTGCGAATTTGGTATTCAATAAGATGGAAGAGCAGCACAACTGGCTTCACACTGTGCTTTGGAGAGATGAAGCGCATTTCACACTCTATGGCGCTGTTAACACCCACAATTGTCGAGTGTGGACCACAGAAAATCCACATACATTTGTTGAGGTACCCTTGCAACAGCCTAAAGTGATAGTCTGGTGTGGCTTTACTGCTGATTTCACAATTGGTCCATTTTTTTTCGAGGAAGTCAAAAAGACGGGTTTCAAAACAGTTTCTGTCACTGATCAGTGATATGCAGCACTGTTACAGAACAACATAATTCCTGAACTGCAAGCGCGACAGGCACTCCAAACAGTCACCTTTATGCAAGATGGAGCACCACCTCATATTGCTCTGCCTGTGCAACGCCTGCTACTCCCAACATTTGGGGAAGATCGCATTATCAGTCGATGCTTTAATCACGCATGGCCTCCAAGATCTCCCGATCTGACACCCTGTGACTTTTGGCTGTGGGGATTCTTGAAGTCAAAAGTGTACCGCGACCAACCGGCATCACTAGCAGCAGTGAAAGATGCAATCCGCCAAAATGTGTCTGCCATAAAGCAAGAAATGCAACTCAATGCTGTGAACGGTGTGGTGACTCGTCTCACAGCGGTACTTCTGAATGATGGACAGCACATTGAACATTTACTGCAATTAACTGTAATTAAGCTGACTTGTAACTTGTAAACATTTTTTCATTTGTAAATCATCTTTTGGTGAAATAAAAAACTATAGCGCCATCTGTTGGTCGCCAACAGAACTATTTTTTTTCGTTGCCACACAAAACCCGGCTTCTTTTCCATCCGTTTGGTGCAAACCGCATCTTTTTTTCTTTATTCGTTTTCGAATTATTCATTTTTAAAGTTCGTCCTGACTTTTGGATCACCCGGTATATCGGACTGGGGTGTGACGTATAGAAGTCCAACCTCACATGAGGAAATGGCACCCCCTCTTCTGCGGATGGTGCTTCTATCCGCAGACACGACAGCAAACAAACAAACAACCTTGATATTCTGTGAAGCTATTCAATTCAAGCATTGCAGCCTCATTTCCAGGAAGGTCAGCTATATCTCTCAGTAAGACGGCACACATTTCTGGTCGTTAAATTGTAGACTCAAAATAAGGGACGGAGAATATTGGAATGATCAGACAAAATCCCCCGTCTTGGGATATAAATCTAATACTTTATACCTTTAGAGTCAACGGGAATGTTGAAATACGCCAGAGTGAAGATCATAAATGGATCAATGTTGAAATGCTGCCCTCGATGAAGACCCAGTGGAGGATGTTTTTTCCAAATATGTATAAAAATGTGGACTGATATTTTGCCATGAAAAGTGCCGCTCGCTTTACAATTCAGATGTTTCAGTTACAGCTAATAAAACATAGCAAAGTGTTTCTGTAGTCAGAAAGTTAGGTGTGAAAATGCAAGGGGAATATAGTTTTGCATAATGAAATATAAAAGGAATGCTACAAAATCTTAACGTCAACAGACAGCAAAATAGGCAACTTAGAAAGATTCATACAAATAACGGGATCTTAATTAAAATTTTGAACCCCATAATTGTTATTGAACAGAAAAATAGATCATTTCACTTGGGTCAATGGCATAATCTATTGCACCTTGGAAAGTTTCGCTTATTTGGAAATTTGTTTATTTACTTCGAAATAAAACATTGTTCTTACGAGAAAAGCACTCTTCGCTGAAAAACACTTTGAATGCAGTTGTAAAAATAACACCTAATTTTTTAACGAAAATTTTTTCAAGATTTCTAGTCTCATGAAATGAGTGTGTGAAATGGAAAGAGCTGTGTTTTTAGTCTTTGAAAAATGTGTTTAAGTGTGTGTTATTTATTGTACCTACAATAACTGGGAATGATTATAATAAGACTTTCCTGTTCAAAAGTTGTTTTATTTAAAACAGACACAGATGGCTTAAATAAAGAAAAGTGATTTTTTTTGATTAACTGCTTTTAAATTTATTTAAATTGTGTTTTAGTTTCAGTATTATTGGAAAGTTTTGTTCTATGTTTTTTAAAAAAAATCATTAATTCCAGTTTTAGATTCAAATATATTTACTGATATTATTTTTTGATATCCATACTGATTATCCTGAAGATCAGTTAAATATTTCTTATTCGCAAACACACCACCAACTTGGTACACACATTTTCATAAATATCCTCTCACTTAAACCTCTATCCCAATATCCCTCCAAATACTCGCTCTAAATATTACACAAATATCTCAAATGCTCTTTAAATCACGTGCGTTTACGCCCCAGTGCATTGTTGTACTGTTTACAGCTGATTTATTTAACGGCTGACTTACACGAACTTTAAAATCCCATGGTAAACAGGATCGATTTTTTTCCTTCCCACCATTTTCGTAAGTAAACACTTTAAACAAGAATAACGTCGTATTCATGTACTCTGAAGACGTGATATGGTTAAATAACTTCACTTTTATAAGAGCGTCTGTTTTAAATTTTTGTGATATATGCCAGTTACGTGGTCAACCTCTGCGCAATAAATTTTTAATACTCCACAGTAGGTATTTTGAGGGGAATTTCGGAGAGGTTTTAAACATGGTACGTTTAATGAATACTGAGAACAACCTTAGTTCTCCAGTTAAAGAAGATCAGAGGTGAAACTTCATCATATTTCTTAATTTTTATATAAATTCATCCTATTTCGTTTACTAAATCTAATTCAAGACATAAATATAACAGTAGAATTTTTAAATATGTAGGATGTTTAAAGAATAAAAATAGAAATTTCTAATTAAGGAAAATTAAGATTATTTATTTATTTATTTTCACAAGCCAAATACTCAAGATCCAATACAAAAGATTTAAGGCATTACTGAAAAATAAATAGGTTAACTGTAGTAAAATTCCTTACGTTCTTGCAACTAACATGAATTACTTTTATTGTTAAGTATTTATAATATTGCATTCATTCCCATTATCGTTCCTATGAATATAACCTTCTTGACGGAATTTGTATTTTTGACAAATGTTTGATAATGAAATAGGGATTTGGATTAAAATCTACACTTAAAAGTGATGATAAATGTATTTAATTTGATCTCAACTTAGTTAAGGAAACAACTTTTCATATTAGTTGCTATGTACTCTATTTTTTTTTTTGACGTTATCCTCATTTAACTGTACAATTTTCAACATTAAAGTTTTTAAATTATTCACGTTGAATTACTATTGTGTTGAAAGGTATAATTTTGCCGTAAGTGTAATAATTTAATTATGCCGTGGAAATCTGTATTTCGTTTCTAACAATAGCGCTCCAAAACCATCCGCATTTTGGACTATTGTGGCAAAACTCGTATTCATGTTGGGACACTCTTTTTACACTGTGTTACTTGATACGATAAACTGTATTTTTTTAACTTAAAATTATTACTTATTTCACTGGTGAAGGATTATAAGACTTAAATAATTAAAAATAATTTACATATTCTTAAGTGATAAACTAATATTTTATCCCTAAATGAGCTTACAGAAAAATAATAAGATCTATTTTTTTTCATTTGAGATGCGTTATTAAGTATAGAAGCATTAAATTTTAAATAAACTGGGATTTAAGTTTATTTTATATATAATACATTTTCAAAATTGTTCTGTTTTAACAGGCTTTCGGAAAAAAGTATTTTACTGGAAAAAGTTCTCATTCATCGGGGAACTTTTAGATTATATGACAGACACACATTGTCATGCAATCTAATGTGTTTCGGAAACGACAGGACACCAATGCTCAAGACAATATATCTCCACCAAGGTATGTCGGGTAATCTATACTATGATATATATCGACATTAATGATTCTCCACAGGTTCTCTAACGCTTCTACCAGAATTATACGTGAAACCAGATTTAGTTTCACAACTAACCATATCACCCATAACATGCCCGCATGGATGAAAATCGGTTAATTTGTATAAGCGAGTTCGACATTTTCCTCTTTTTTCCACAAAAAACAATTCACATACTTATAATACTTGTGTCTTGTGGAGAATGGAAATAGATAATGTAGAAAAATACAGTAGTAATTTCCTTGATGCTCCTGCATTATTGTTGAAATCGAAATGTTCTGAAACTGTCAATGTGTGCTTAAAGGTCTGTAATACAACCTGCAGTGCTCAAAGATTTAGATGAAATAACCATAAGAATGAGGCCCAACTTGAAACAGTCTATGGTTGGAAAAGAATGCGGCCTAACCATTAACAGGACGCTTTCAATTCCAAACATGCCCGTAAAGATGAACGCGCGAAAATATTCATTCGAAACAATAACTTTCTAGTCTTCTACATTCCATGAAAGACGGAATACATCGACTGCAACAGGATGATACATTTATACTAGTCATGTATAGATCTTGTACAGCTACCTGTTCAGCCATAAAATTCGTACAGCTTGCTGATGATAGTTATTGTATTTCTTAGACCACCTAAAGCATTTCATGTTTCAGATGAGATGATAATGATAGAGGATAAGCTGATTTTTAAAAAAAAATTCTTATCACGAATCAAACAACCCGCTTTCTTTACTTTTGACCCTCCTCTGTCATATATTTGCGGTCACTCTTTTTCTGACGGAGTTGTACCAATTTTGGTATCTTCCTTTAACTCTCCTTGTACTCAGCTTGTGTACTCCTAGTTTAGCTGCAGTGGTAGTAATGGTAACTCTATACAGCATTCCATTATCTGCCTAAGATGGAATGTTGAAAGTTCATGTCAACATGGCATATTCTGGGGGAAGTTACTGTTAGTACGACATGCGTTAACCCACCGCACAGCATTACCACTTTAGAGGGGACACATCATTCGTTCTTATTCAAGTAATTGGTACTATCTGAATAATTTTGATTACATAGATATGATCAGGGAGTACCATCCCCTAGACCCCCCTCCCCCATTAGCAGTAACTACACCTTCAATTCCTTAATTTCTTTTTTCATATATATATATATATATATATATATATATACATACGAGCCATCTTAATGGTATAGCCAATTTGCCACGAAAAATTATTCTAATAAGCGGGATATTCCATTATCCGGGATCACATTAAGAAGCCCACGTTTCAAGTTACAGTTAAACCAAGAACGCATTAAAATTACCTAAACCATAGGCATATTTAAACTATTATAATTAACAAAAAATGTATTAATTAAGAGTAAGAACACTTAGAAGACGTTAAAATTTGGAAATTTGATGAAAAATGAACTAATTTTACTGTAGATAACTCCCTTCATTATTAAATTATCGCATTATTTTCAATATTAAATTATCGCAATATACACATTTCCCTTAATTTTTGGAAAATAATTACAATGTTACTTTACTTATTTGTTTCTAAAGAAGTTGGATATTTTAGACTGTTTACTATTCTGTGAATGCAGCAAATCTGTTATTTGATTTTCTAGTTTATAAAATAAATGAAAGTCTGCATTTGGCTTCGTTTCCAAGAAACGTCTTATAATATCACAAACATTATTAACTTCAACATGTGACGGAACCTTTTTAACGGTATATTCTTCATCAAATTCATCTTCATCGACTTTAGAGATGCGACATCGAGAACAAAACATCGATGTTTTGAAACATCGATATTCATTATTGAAACACCGATGCTAATAAAACATCACCCAAAACCATCGATGTTTTTAAACATCTTTATTTTTTAACATCCATTTTTTAAAACTGGTTAAGTAACCTCTACAAATAATGTTATTTCGGTTAGTCGTGGGAGGGGGGGGGATTTAATTTTACTATCTGATTGGTCTGGACACAAATGACAAAATTTTGGTTGCTAGAGACAGCGCATATCACAAAATTTCCATGATACATTTTATTACTTTTACCAGAAAATTGAGGAAGAAATGATTGCTATAAAAACGCAATTGATAGGACCAAAGCCATAAAGAAAAATCCGTGATGTTTTCTAATTTAAATTGGTTGAATATGAAAACTTATTGTAAATATCAAGTCATATTTATTTACAAGTTGGAGAAACTTTGCTGTGCATATCTCTCTAATCTTTAAAAGAAATCACATTTCTGAAACTGTCTTTCAAAGTTTTTTGATGGAACCCAGGACTAGTGGAATATGAACTTACGGTTTCTTCTCTATGTTCCGTTTGAGTCACCGAAGTGCTTGGAATGGCTGGGGCTGCAGCATCTGCAGTGTGTGGTTTACTTTTTGCCTTGGCTTTCATTGATGACTCAATATATTCGTTTTAAATATAACCATGTTTTGTCTTCAAATGTCCAGATAAATTCGTGGTGCTGCCAGAAGTTTTGAGGGACACCAGGCAAATATTGAATTTCGCCAGTTTGGAGAAATATTTCCAAACGGTACTTTTGGGAGGCATCTTATTAATAATATTAGCGTTAATTTATATAAAGCCAGAGCAAAACTTAAATGGCTGCTGTCGCGTTTATACTATTTATAAAATAAAACCCGATGGAAGTTTCTGAAGTGCCGAGAACATTCCAAGCGCTCTGATTGGTTCATTGATTGTTGATTGCCATTTGATGGTGTCATTGCTAGGGGTTATTATGCTACGTGGTTATTTTTTTTATTATGCTGCTTTTTCATTTAAATAAACTAAAACATCGAGACAACGTAAAACATCGAGCACAAAACATGATGTTAAAAAAAATCGGCTTCAAATGTTTAAAAAATCGATGTTTTTATCAAAACATCGATATTTTGGAAGCATCGACATCGATGTCGCATCCCTAATCGACTTCGTTTTGATCGAGTTGAGGGTCTGAAGTTTCAACACATTCTACTAAGTTACTGTCGAAGTTTACAAAAAAATTTCTTCTTTCATTCCTTCTGATGGTAAATCATTTGCATTTGTTATTGGTTCATCATTTAATTCATCATTTGTTACGTCTGTTGAAAATTTTCATTTTACGAAATAATTTGTTATTGCTTCAGAGGAAATATTATTCCATGATTTGTTCATCATATGACCAGCTGTAAGAATTGAAATGTTTCTAATAATTTTATTAGTTAAACTATTGATAGAAAATCCACTAGTATCATCTATGTAGGCTACAGTGGCGTAGCTAGAAATTTGCCGCCCGGGGCGGTCTCCAATTTGCCGCCCTTTCTAAGTCAATCAATTGGTGGTTTTTATAAATTAATAAACATAAATAAATAATTGTAATTGAGACAAACTAAGGTGGGGAACTTTCTTACCATTGGATGCTATATTTAAATTAGGCAGAAATAAAAGAGGCCGCTTAAGTTAATATACCTATAAATGCAACTTTTATAAAGACCACAAGAAACTTACGGAAGTCGCAATTTCCTCACCTATGAGACAAAACATATACCTAATTTATAAAAAAAATTCCATAAAATGTTTTATTTTATATTTATAAATAAAAATAAATAATTTCATTTCTTTTGGATAAGCAAACAAATTGTAAACATATGTGTATATAAACAAAACATATTTACTCTTCTCATAGTAGAAAAATCGTGTAGAATGCTCTCAAAATTTATATTATTTGTAATTTCTTGTTCTATAGACAATATTGCAAGATTTTGTAGTCTTAAATCTCTCATTGTGGAAAGAAGATAATTTTTTATCAACTTCAATTTGGAGAAGCTCCTTTCGCTACTAGCGACACTGATAGCGATTGTTAAAAAAATTCTTAGCAAAATTACAATGTTGGGTACAGAATTTTCCAATCTATGCTGTTGAATCATATAGTAATTCATAATTCGTAGAAATCGAATAGTAAACTTATGAATTGAACAAGTGATTTTTTACAACTAATACTAAATAAAAATATGCCGCCCCAAAAATATGTGCCGCCCGGTGCGGACCGCACCCACCGCACCCCCCTAGCTACGCCACTGGTAGGCTATGATCTTTTTAACAGCTTCTTTTCTATAATTCCTCTAAAAAAGTGATATAATTCCCTTGTCCATTGGCTGTAAAATAGTTGTAGTATTCGGAGGCAAAAAATTATGTGCTACATTTTCTAGTCTTATGTCGACTTTACGGGCTTGACAATTATCGATAAAAATGATAGCTTTTCTTTCCATCTTATTCATCTCATTGTCAAATGACACTAACCAGTTTTGGAAGAAATTAGCAGCCACCCAAGCCTTTGAATTCGATTCGTATTTCACTGGAAGATATTTTACACTTCTAAAACATCGTGAGTTTTTGGATTTCCCGATAACAAAAAGAGGCATTTTATGACTGCCGTCAGCATTACTACAGCATAAAACTGTCAGTCTGTCTTTCGGGATTTTTCCTCCAACAACTTTTTTCACCTTTTAAGCACAAAGTCCCATCAGGCATTGCTCTATAATAAAGCGTTGTTTCGTCACAGTTATAGATACAAGAAGGACTGTTGTCTTGTAATAAAGAAGGTAATAGTACATTTTTCACTTACTTTACCGTGAATTTTTTTGAAAGAAATTTGGTTTTTTCCCTTCCACCTGCACGACCAACCATTAGTAATTTTAAAATCAGTTATATTTAACTGTTGTGCTAAATCTTCAACCTTCTGATGCAATAATAATCCAAGATCGTTTTTCAGCAAACCACTGAAGAAGAGAATCTTTAACTTCAGATTCTTTTCCTGTACATTTTCGTTCTTGATTAAGATTTTTGGTGCATTTTCAATCGTTCAAGACTTTTTCTTTATTTTTTAATGATTTCGAAGATTGAGACTGGGATATCTCAAACTTTTTTGACAGTTGTAATTGCGTACACTTATTTACTTTTGCAAATTCAATAACTTTTACTTTTTCTTTTAAACTAAGATCTTTTCATCTCGAAGACATTGTAGTAAATAGAGATGACTGGTTTCACGAAAGCGAAGAGACACGGATTTCAAGAAAGCGAACTATCGTAATAATCGCCGTAGAAAATGTACAATTAAATATTCAAGGCTAGAGACCCCCAAGTTAATGTTGCGCTTCTCCGTAGAGATTCGTTACAGCTGGTAATCCCCGTCCCCTTCAATTAGGACCGGTTGATGTTTCACATTTTCTTCACACACTCTAGCTCTCATCTGGGGGCGAATCTTACTGTTCATTCTCTGAATAGGGCGTACGTAGGCTACGGGTGAGCAAGTGAGCAAAATTTTGCTAGGTGGTTAATTTTTTTATTATTATTTATAATGGGGCATTTTCTTTAAATTAAAGAAAATCAAACAATGTAAAACATCGAGAACAAAACATCGATGTTTAATAAATTCAGCTTCAATAAATCGATGTCTATAACATCGATGTTTTTTATCAAAACATGGACATCGATGTCGCATCCCTATTCTCTTCCCGCTACATCGAAAAGGCGCGTGCTTTCAACCTGTCCTTCGAACATTCTCCAAGCTTCTTTGCTGACCCAACCAACGCGCTGACGTAATACCCTCGGCGATTCCAATCCAAGGTCGTAATCCGTAAGGCAAGACACGGACAAGTATCGCCATCTGTTGACTCTTTCTTTCCCTAATCTCTCAATATCCACTATTTAAGTACTGTCTCGAGCTAATTTATTTAATTTAAACCTAATTAGATCTAGTTAAGTATAGTTGAATATAGTTTATACCCCTGGATGCGACATATATATATATACATATATATATATATATATATATACATACATACATAGTATATATATATATATATATATATATATATATATATATGTGTGTGTGTGTGTGTGTGTGTGTGTGTGTGTGTGTGTATAAACTTAACAATTTATTAACACGTGCTTATTTTAACAATATTAAATATAAAATTATATTACATACTTTTAAATGTACGGGGGATGGTTGTAAACAATAAAATATGGACAATTACAGCAATTCATAGCTCAAAACTCTACAAATATAAAAATATATATATTTTTAAATCTTTCCTATCCATATCCCTAAATCAAAGACATTTTGAGTAAGATTTAAATATGATGATACATTTGAAACACGTCTTCACTATCCCCACTTTTTTTATGATGATCCAAGAATAATACTCAAAACTTTGAATCAAAAACTGCACGTAACGCATTACTCTGTAAAATTTTAAACAAGTGAAACGTTCCTTTGTGTACCTTCCCCTAAATAACCGCACGATAAATATCAGACAGTATGTAAAGTGTCTGCGAACGCTCCTTTGAATGCAAACTCATAAATATACAGAATTGTTGCTAGATTTGAAGAAGCCGGTTACATAAAGTATTCACAATGAATTTATTTACGCTACGCTCACATAAATTTCCAGGCTGCGTTATAAACATTGATACACCCCAGATTCTTTTGTGCTGATACATATATATGAAGAAGCGTGACTTTAAAACTGATACGTTGAAGATAAGGGAATCTGGAAGATTTTTACACACGTAAGCGTAAAAGAGTTTTATTAAAAGAAGTTTATCTGGAAACATTTTTCAAGCGTTACTTTAGTTTTGCTAGATGTTCATACATTTTTCTTAATGACCCCAAGCACAATGTAATAGTTTACTGAGGTCTGAAATATGTTTTTCAGCATTGAAATAAATATAATCATTATTATATTTTGGTAGTCAAAGGAAATTGTTTATAACAGACAAAATATTTAGATTTTACTATTTTTTAAACTTTTATTGGATATAATTTATTATTTCGCTGAAGCACATTATTTTAAAAAAAAATAGCTACTTTCATTACGGTTTTAAAATGTGATTAAACGTAGATTATTAAAGTAAAATATAACATCTTCTAGAATATAACTCTAATTTTACAGGTTTTAAACATTTTATTTTATCCAAAAATAATATTTCTGCCACAGTAATAAAACTGAAATAGTATTAAGTTAGGAATTCATAAATATTTAAAAGCACGAACGTCCCAGCGGTCATGTAACAATGTAACTGAACAGTGGATGAAGAACGTGAATGATTAATATATCCCTATGTTACTCCTGTATGAATCACATAGATGAATGTATATCATATAGAGACATTTGAAGCATATTATACATACATATATTGATATTCATTGTTGTTATATATATATATATATATATATATATATATATATATATATATATATATATATATATATATATATATATATTACTATTTCTATGCTCCTGGGAATATTGGAAATCATGACTAATTTAACTTCTTTCAAGAGAAACTACGGTAAAATTTTGACAAAATGAACTATTTCGATCGCCAAATCAATAAGAATAATATTCGCTTCTTTATTTGTAAAAATATCTGTAATTAAAGTCATTGCATAAACGTATCTCAGTGAAATTTGTTTAACTTATGTCTTCAGATTAGCAAAGTTTATAGCTTTATAAAAATAGGCTTTTAGGCCTGAGTATACTACTTGAGGCCTACAAGCTTGTTATTTTAAGGTGTCCAGGACACAAAATTCTTCACATTTTTTTAAAAAAAATTTATTGCATTAAAGATTATGCTATTTTCCGCTTAAAATTACGTTTAAATCATGTTTTATATCTTAATTAGAACAAAAGATATTAATGTGTTTTTTCAACATTCTATTAGCAGCCAATCTTTGTTTAATCCTGTAAATGCGTTTCTCTGCATCATGGGTTTTTTCACCATTTCTCGTCTTTAAATCGTTATAAGTCAAATACTGTTGAATATAAATGGTTCAAACTTGGATCATGTCTTTATCAATTACTTTACGTTAATTTTGATTCAGCAACTTTCAAAAAATTATTTACTTTTGAAGTTATGATTTTTTTAAATTACATCATTTTTTAAAAATATTTTCTCTAAGAATTTTAGTTAATTTTTTTTTTAAATGCTGAATCAAAATTAAATCTTATATATTTCTATTTGATTAAATGAAAAATTTTTGCCATTCCATCAAATAATATTTTGAATTATAACGATTTTAAATTACCCCACTTTTTAAAAACAATTACATGTTTAAATTTTAAAAAAACTTTATGAGAAGTTTTATGAAGTGATTTTGTTTACAAACTATATGGGTAACCAGTACAAAAAATTCAAAATTCTAACTCAATATATTACAAAAAAATTTTAAATGTGTCCCGGACCTCCTTAATTGTAAATTTCGTAATAAAAACAAGTTTTTAATGTATGTCGTATCAAAATGAGAATGTAACTAAAGGACATTAACTTGACAATAACTTGAATATTATTTTTTCAATATATTAAGAGAAAATACTATGATTTTGTTTTTGTGCACTTGACTTTAAACTTGTATCTTATATAGGAGTAGATTTCTCCATCTCAGTGATGTCTATAGATACTAATTTATAAAGCAATTACTCTAATTGTCACAGTAAAACCGATGTATCAAAATCAGAGAAGTGTGTAGAAAGTTTTGTGAGCATCGGTGTGTGATATCGCAGATTTCAAGATAAGAGGAGGAACATAAAATAAAAATTAAAAGAATTGAAAATCGTAACGATGAATAAGAGAACCAATTCGTCACATATTTTCCAAGGATATGGTGATAGCTCACACGATCAATCATAAATGGCAGGCGAATTTAGCACAGGTCTCATACTGGCTTCGTCATAACAAAATATTTCTATGCATTTTAACATTTATTCAATTACCCTTGAAATAAGCCATTAACGCTATCAAAACAAGGTGAAAATATTGTTACTACAATTTAAGAAACAATTATTGAGCTCAGAACTTATTTACGACAGTTGTATTCAGCAAGTGAATTTTAGTTCAGGATTCTTCAAAACATAATGCATGCAATTTTATATCCATAAAGAATTGCGTGAATCTGATGTGGATTTTACTGCGAAAGAAATCTTAAACAGTGTCGAGTCTTAACTGCACGATGAAAACGAAAATTTACCTTCTGAATTTTTTTGTGATTCGATGACGAGTTAAGCAGTTTAATGATAAATTAGAAAAAATTTGTAATCATACTTGCCATTCAGGACTATTCATCTTCTTATGTCTATTATAGAGAATTACAGTTTTACCTGAATAGTTACCTGAATGGTTTTACCGAAAAGTATAATACTCTTACTACAGCATAGCACTGTCCATATAAAAAGGTGCCATTCTCTTCCATAGCATCTCATCGGGGCCATTTGATAAATATACTATAATCCAACAAGGAGAGATGAGAGAGATAATTTTCAAACCCTCTGAAATCCCTTATTACCCCTCGTAATATATAATATGAGCATAGACGAACTCTAGATAAGTCCAAAGCAGTTTCCTATCGCTATACCAACTCCGCTGATGAACGCTATCTGAAATTGCTCGTTACCATTCATCTACAATTGAGCCTCATTAGATCCGAGTTTCCAGAATGTATTGGATATTTAAAAAAAATTGAAAAGATACATTTTTTACAAGCCTCTGAATATCTAATTGAACAAAATGTACATTTCACTTGAATTCAGTAAATACACTTTAAATGTCGTACACGTGTTGACCAATGAGTTATTCTAGTTTATCTAATGTATAGAAAGTTATCCCTTACTGAGTGAAGTTAAAACTTTGTTTGGACATGAAAGTGGCTTTCAAATATGAAAGTTGTTAAGAATACATTTTAAAGACTAGCAAAGAAAAACTTTGAGAATATTTGGCAAGGTGTGGAAGGTACACTTCTAAACAAACTGAATGGATCTTCTTTCCGTGATGGTTTCTGTTAAAAATCACAAGTCTTACATGTATGCATTTTCTTACAGAAGAGAAAATTCTATAAAACCTACAGCATGACACCTTGATGAATCATTTTCTTGTTAAAAAAGTTCACATTTTATCACGTTACTATCCATATCTCATTCAACTGGAAGGGTAAAGGGAATCTGAAGTTGTAAAATAATTTTATTCTCGTCATTACTACTTTGTTCCTAAGTTCAGTATAAAACTAGTTTAATTAACAATTTGATCATGTTCTATTTACAAGACAACTGATAGGATCTCGTCTTGTAAATAATTCATTTTGGGAAAATATAACCAAAAATTTTTATATCTGCGATTCTTGATATTTTTTCTAAAGGCCACACAATTATTTATTTATTTATTTATTTTATTTTATTTTTGTAATTTGAACATTGTTAAGATACGTTTCGATGAAAGTATTTGAAATTAGTCCAGAGATCTAATAAACTATTTTACATACGGAATCAGAGTGGCTTCATTTTTTGTATTTACTTATATTTTGCTACCACTATCTGTGGATAATGTATTGAATTCCCTATTTTTCATACGAAATATCCAGGTAATGTTGCATTGCAAAAAAGCTAGTTTCACCAATATGCGACACACTCCATTATTTCCCAGGGCACCTTAAAAATCATACAAGGATTGAAACTTACATAAGACAGGCCCAACACATGTTAATTAATATTAAATACGTGGGACCGTAATAGTTTAATAGCCATTACGTTGCTACTTGTTTGCCGCACACATGGTATAGTGGATAGCGACCTACTCATCGATGCAGCGGGCTTGGGTTCAAATAAGGCATGGTAGTTAACGCGATGTCTACACACAGGGAACAATGCTGCTTCATATACAGTAGTGCTCCCGTAATAAAGAATTAGTCAGCAAGACTTCGGATCTGTCGAAAGTCGATGGTCGAAGTCAGAAGAAAGAAGTACTTACCACCAGAAGACAAACGCCTTTTCATTGGATTAGATAAAAAAATAAATAAAAAAAACATTGTTACTTAAAAGTGTTATCAGGAATCCTTTTGCGATTACTATATTAAACAAGATATTCACTTAATTTTGATACTTGAAGTTTTATCTCTGCATCCCTCTCCAGAAATTCAGTTGTTAGGGACGCCTGTAAACTTAAGTAATATTCCACCTTTAGCAGTATTTAGTTTAAATATGCTGACTGCCCAAAATATTCTGTGTAATATATTTCATATTAAGAATCTATTGAACTTACATGATTTTAACACTAAATCTATGAAGAACGTAATATGATCTATGTTCTGGTTTGCATAGACTGAACTTCAATACGAACTAAGGTACTCAGAGCCCTAATGGACTACATAGCTGAATATTTACGTCGCTTAGGTATGAAAGAAGTGTTTGTGAAATCAGTAAATTTCATTTAACAAAGCTCGCTAAATAAACTGAAAATGATGTTTTATTATAATAAAGGATTATATTTTATTCTTAACCAGTCTTATTTACAAATCGTTATCCTTCATCACAAGGCACCATTACTTCAAAAAAGCTTGCAGAGTCATCGCCAAAGAACTCAAAGAAGAAATCCCAGGTACATGAATTCGGAAGTAATATGGACCTACAGAAAAACTACTTCAATGAAACAGTGGGTAAAGACAACAAATTAACGAGTAATATCAACCGATAAACTTGACTGGACGATGTTATTTTGAGTCGAAAATAATTAACTACTGTCGACAACAGCTACATCAGAGAAACAGCACTTTAGAGCTGCAATGTAACTATAGAAATAGAGCCAAGCTGTAAGAAATTAATAAATCAAAGTTAGGTTACATTAGAACTGTGATCTCTCTCACATCATAGAGCTATTTACAATTTCGTTAAAAGTAGATATTTTCCTAATGCACCCTTTGTGTACTCAAGTAGATTACTATAATTTTTTTATTTGCCAGTAGCTCAAAGTCACTTATCTAGTTAAGTTGAATAGTTTACTTTACAAAGAAGTGGAATAAATTAGCTCCCTTTACAGTTGAAAAACAAAACCTCCTATACTAATTTGTTTTATTAACGCATCAGTTGTTGTTAATTTATACACCGATTCTCGCTTAAATCAATACGCCCAAGCTACGTAAACAAATTTCATCTCGAATATTTTGAAATAATGTTTGAAATAAGGATGAATAATGAATGAAATATCAAGACAATATTATTTACTTTCATCTAATACTTTAATTTAAACATATTTTCAAAACATCTCGTCTGCATGTCATATTTCTAACTAGTCAAAAATAAATATTTAGACACTGCAAATCAATTTCAGGAAATTTACAAAGTGAGGGCGGAGAAATTCATGAAAAACAAAAATTCCCGATTCAAGCCTTTGAAAAGCATTCCGACATTAGTTGTTACAATATTCAAAATGTTTACTCTCATATAAAATGCATATTTATTGTGCCTTTGCTACCTGCTATTGTTCTTGAATTCTTCGAATATATATATACATGCTCATTAAACATAAATTAATTTTATAGCGTTATTGTGTGTACATCATTTCAGAAAATTCCGTTTAAAATGAACATGATCTTCCATCGCTGTTTTAAATTTGAATCTAGCGTTGATATTTGGTTCATCTTGACACAGAATAATGACATAGATTTATAACAAAGAAAATTTTCGAACACAGAAAACTTTTTTTCCCCGTTTATTGACAAGAGAGGAAATGCAATTTTTGTAACGATGCTTTACGAAAGTAAGGTTTTTGTTTTGCTTTTTGTTGTTGTTGTTTGTGTTTCTTTTTCTAATTTTCTTTTACATTGGGAAGGGCATGATAAATATAAGTCAACAAACTTCCAAACAAAACAAAAAAAAACAATTTTATTTCACATTAATGTTTGAAGTCAATAACTATTTCTTACATTATTTAGGGACTTAAAATAAAAATTTTAAAAAATTAAATCATACTGAGTAAGAAAATTTGTTCCAATAAACTTGTTCGAAATTCCAATTTTACTAAAGGCTAGAGCTTTTTAATTTTTTTTAGAAACTAACCTCATGTTTAGATTTAGTAATATACATACAGATATATATATATATATATATATATATATATAAATTGATAAATGTACGCATAGTTTCATATATGCATATATATTTATATTATTCGACATATGCAAAAGCTGCATTGATTTAACTGTTCAGCTTTACATATGTATGTGTACCGAAAATAAACAATTTATTATGTACTCTGCTTTCAGTAGAATAAAGATCTCCGATCAGGAAACAGCAAGAGTAACCTAAAGCTGAGTAACCGACTAGTATGGGAAAGGCCAATGATTTGTGCGACATTGAATGTGCTGTTATAGAGTATCTATGCTCACTTCTACCCAGACTTGGGTGTATATAATTTGAAGTAGCACTCTATTTGAATTATATACAAACACAGTTTATACATGAAACAATGTTTATTGAATTCGCTGCACATATAATTGGCTTTTACAGCAATAAGCATGCGTACTACTTGTACGGAATGTAAATACAGCTTTCAAGAACAATATATTTTTATACTCACGAACAGTAAGTCAAACCAGCAGTACTGCCACGTAAACTTCTGGCCCGTAAAAAGCACTAGCGCAGGATAACACCTTTTTCAACCTTAACAACCTCCCCTTTTTTCATTAATGACGCTGCGTGGTATTTATACTAAGCGCGTATGCCAAAATTAGCATATCTGAAGCAGCTTCTTTAATTCACTCAAAAGTTCGATTCTTGTGAATCGAATCTTGTGTATACCTTACACTGGCCTCCCTCGAAAAAAAAATTAGGTAACTGAGGTCTGAACGGCTTCAGTTAACTAATTGAAAACGCGTGCTGGTCTGACTTTTTACATAATGGGTGGCAAAGCCAAAAAACCTTCCACACGTTGTGTGGGGGAAAAACGCCACTACCATTTTACAAAACTAACACCGAAGGGTCCAGGTGACACCATTACACAGTGGATTTGCAGAGTTGCGGATACTGGGCTGGCCAACTGCGCCCTAAAATATCTATTTTAATTAAAAGTGACAACACAATTGCACAGCATGACATTTCTTGACTGTATCTGCTCTCCCCCAATTTATAATGTACATGTGTTATGATTTGCGAAGTTAGTATGTTAGTTGTTTGTTATCTGTAGTTAGTATGTATTTTCTTTCACTACATGTCCCCTTCAAAAATTTATACAACAACAGTATACCGTTTTTTTTTCAGTGCCTCACCACTTCCCCTCAAAATGTTTACACAGTATATACACTGGGGAACTTCAAACCAATTTGGTTCGATTTTATTAAAGGGTGGGAGTTAGAATAAGAAAGTTGATACAAGACTTGTTCCTCATGAATGCAGCAACTTCACTGCACCAGTTTGTCCCATCCGTGGAACCTCTCTTGATGGTCGCAGTCCTAGTAAAGGGGTTCGTTGACCGTGTGGGCATCCTTCGTGCAGCAGGTCGTTGGTCCTGAGGCGCTGGTCCGGCTTGACGATGGACAGGAGGTCTCTTGGGAGGAGGCCAACCTTGCTGGGCGGCAGAAATCTTCCGTTTCCTGTACTTATGCAAAGGAGCTTTAAAATTGTCATTCTTCCTTTTGATAACCTTGTGTACCTTATCAGCGACGCATTCCTCCTTTGATGGAGTTTTTGTAGTGCACACTTTACCTTTCTTCGTACTTTTGCTTGTATCGGTAGTAGATTTTAATGCAGATTCTATTTTTTTAAACTTATACGTCGCACCAACGTGTTTAGTAACTGGCTTTATCTCTCTACTTGTGTCATGTTTTTCAACAAACTGACTCTGTTTTTGGTATTTGTGCTTATACGACTTCTTGTTTACCGCCTTAATTACTTCAGTATTTGCAGTTTTAATGCTGGAACCTGAAGGCGCTTTTTCACATTTTTTATCCCCCTTAACTTTAGTTTTATCCTCTTTTGACGAAAAAGTTTCTTTGAAACTTGCGACATCAGAATCGTTATCATTTAAATTCTTTAACACTGCTTCAGTTTTAGGAAGATTAAGCTTTTCGTACTCGTGCGTTTTATTGCAAACTTTCTCTATAACTTCCGAAGCATCAGCTAAACTACCCACAGTATAACTCTGTGTCAACTTTTCATCCTGATTCTCAGTCTGGTTTTCATGTACTTTATTTAAAACCATATTATCAACCTGGCCTACACAATCCCCATTCGGCTGGAAACTTGAAATAATATCATCACCTAGCAAGATCCTACTATCGTTTAAAGAATTTTTATTGTCGTCAACTAATAAGTATTCACTAACTTCCGTAACGCATACTTCGTCATCTACTAAATTTCCTTCATTAACAGATGTGTGAATATCCTCTAAAATATCAGGTATAGCATCAATAATATCAGGTATAGCATTAATAATATCAGGTATAGCATTAGTATCGGCCCTATTTTCAGAAATTTGTACTGGAATTACCGCATTATTCCAGCTAGACTCACTTTCTTTATAAGCCACAAAAATACCCTGACTTTCACTATTCTCAAAATAATGATTACTACTCGGACAAAATAATACATTTGACCACACAGTTTCAACAGGTTGAACCATATCATGTGAATCAACTTGCCAGTGCAAGTAAGGTGCTTGCATATTTTCTTTAAGTGCACTAATTTCATTATAACGCCGTGCGCTTCTATTATTTTGCCTGCGGTACTGCTTACGCTGCTGGTTTGAAACTCGCGAAAAATTTTGGCGCGGCTGTATAAAACTTCTCGTACCTGAATGACGATGAGGGGTAGCGAAGAAATGTCTATTGTCATATTTAGCTAAAGCTTGAAGGAGGGTAACCTTGCTTGTAATTGTTTGATTATCTAAAAAATCTTGAACACTTGGCTTCAAACGTTGGATAACTATTTTTAAGATTATCGCTTCCGTCATTCCCTCTAAATATTCCTCACACTTGGAAATCTTTTCCATAGCAAAATCTAATGCAGACTGACCTTCACGTTGCCTTAGCGAATAAATTTCCGCTTCAATTTCACTTTGATTAAAGGTCTTTGGAAAAACACTAAGAAACTGTTGCTTGAATGACAAATAGTCAAAAATCAGATTACTGCTTTGCATACACGTGTACCACTGATATGCACTACCTCTTAAAGCGGCTAGAGCAATTTTAAGTTTATCCCCCTCTGGGGTGCATTGTTGCTGGAAGTAATGCTCAATTTTCTTTAGGAATTGGCTTGAGGGGCCGCCATTGAAGGTGGCTTCGAATGGCGCAAAATGCTGAACCATAATTACCCGAGGAAAATTTCCAGCAGGATTTTGTTCTACAACACTCATTTTTTAAATAGTATATAAGTACTTGCAACAATTTTATCAATATACGTACACAGTACACAGTTTTTAATTTCAATTATGTTCTTCGTTACAAATTTAACGCTAACTACCAGGGTATATATATTTTTCGGGCGCCAGTATAGAGTATCTATGCTCACTTCTACCCAGACCTGGGTGTATATAATTTGAAGTAGCACTCTATTTGAATTATATACAAACACAGTTTATACATGAAACAATGTTTATTGAATTCGCTGCACATATAATTGGCTTTTACAGCAATAAGCATGCGTACTACTTGTACGGAATGTAAATACAGCTTTCAAGAACAATATATTTTTATACTCACGAACAGTAAGTCAAACCAGCAGTACTGCCACGTAAACTTCTGGCCCGTAAAAAGCACTAGCGCAGGATAACACCTTTTTCAACCTTAACAACCTCCCCTTTTTTCATTAATGACGCTGCGTGGTATTTATACTAAGCGCGTATGCCAAAATTAGCATATCTGAAGCAGCTTCTTTAATTCACTCAAAAGTTCGATTCTTGTGAATCGAATCTTGTGTATACCTTACACTGTTATATTTGGTGCTAGACGAGGTGGATATAATAATTCTGAAAGCGTTGATTTTATATCATACTGTATTTGTTCATGTATACTAAGAATTTTGTTGTGTCTCAAAATGTCAAACCCAAGCTAGGTAACGTGACCGTCAAGGCCATCCATCAACAAAGATCTCTATGTTTGTATCATCAAATATGTGGTTTAGCTGTGTTTGGACAGGATTGCAATGGAAAACCGGTTACTAATAACATTATAAATTATATGTCAATACAAAAGAGGGCTTGAAGTGGCAATTTAAGAATAATACTGATAATTTAATGACGATTTCTAAACTTCCGACGTTGCTCCTTATGGGCTACAGGAGTTGGTGACTAGAACAAATACCCCTCTTCTCAGAGGGTAACAAGAAATAACGGTTGTAATGGACGGGTAATGAAGTGAACTTGGACAACATGGTCTAGTGCAATTTCTAAAGCAAAGCGTAGTCTTATGAAAAACTCTTCTTCTTATAACATGTTAATGTTTATAAGTAAAAACGAAGTAAAGACAATAAGGCGACGAGCTGTTCAACATTTTAGGGAGCCATGTTATTTAGTACTAGCTGAACTGAGTATAATATTCCTGAAAAGCGTTGATTTACCAAGAATTTTAGAGTTGATATACCAAGGTTTGGGTCTTGTTTACGAAGAATGGCTGTCCAGGACTACGATCCTCAATGGTCTCCATGTTTGTCTCATCAACTATGGCGTACAACGGTATTAGGACAAGACTGTAATCAACAACCCGTGGCAAATAACATGAGAAATGATTTGCCAATACAACAGAGGGCTTCAAATGACAATTTGAGAGAGCTATAAATTTTGGAAGTTGTCTCATTTAGTCCACATGAGTTACCATACGCCAACAAATACAACTTTTCTCAGAGGGTAACAAAAATTAATGGTATTAATAGGCTAGTAATAAAAGTGCACTGGACCAGTATACTCCAGTCAACTTTCCAATGCAAAACGTAGTCTAATGAATAAACTCTTAATCCTACGACATTTTAATTACAGAGTGCAAATATGAAATTAAGACAAAGAGACGATGAGATGTTCGTACTTGTGGTTCTATCATTATTTGGGGATTATTTTCATGGCAGACGTTAGATATCCTGATATGTGTAGAAAAATATGTTTCTGCTACACTCTACTACACACTATTCATGGTCATACACACTATTCATGGTACATACACACTATTCATGGTCAAAGTGTTAACCACAGTATAAAACTTCTTTCAGCATGATTATGCGTCAAGTCACATGGCAAGTTTCACATCTGGGTTGTTTTTATACATAAATAAGAGCATGTTGTTTTTATCACCTCCTCATAGTCTGTAAATATTATATGAATGGAGCATTTGGGGATAAAATTCAGTAACTGATGTACAACGCTATCGTTGAAGCATCAAAGGATATTTCTGCCAATTGCATAAATCTCTTTTAAATGTCATGAGAGGTTCAACCCGGTGCTAAGACGGAGTATAAAATTAAAATAATAAAAAAAATGAATCTTAAGAACCTAAAAAAACATTTTGGGATTTTTATAAATTTCATTATTTCTTGGTTACACTATGTATATGTTGCTCGAGAAAGTTGATCAATGATTACATGTTATTTCCTTTACTATCCTGTCAAAATAAGTAAAATATAAATTTCATGATATTAATATTTTTTTTTTTCGATAGCGATATCGGATTCTACCAGTGAAGTTAACTCATTGTTTTACTGCTGAAATTAATAGCTTTTGAGTTACACAAAAACGTACTAAAATGTTTAATATGTTCCCTACTTAATACAAAATACGATAGAATTGCGTGATTCAGATAACGATGGTGCATTACCTATTTAATCAAATCAAATCCTTATTATAAATGAGTTACACAAAATATTCACGAAATTCAAAATAGCTATAATTATTTTTTGGGAGAATTTTGTACATACAGTAGGAAAGAAACATCCGCACCATTAGAGAAATGGTTTTTCTCTGATCGCTGAGCTTTTGACAATGCATCTACTTGAATGTAAATGTTTTCTGAGCAAACAGCTGTTGGTAGTACTAAAACCTATGCTCAAAGCTAGCAGCTTTCTGTTAGAACTTCACGTGACAAAGAGGCATTTTGTTGTCACGTAACAGCGAGTCTCACGGAAATGGTAACGTTCACTTAGCAGGAACTCGCACAGAGGTGCTCTTACACAGGATAGCTATGAACACTCCTGAACGCATATATCAGTCGACTTCTAGTGCAAGCTTATGTAGACTTATTTTGCATATTAATGTAACTATTAATAAGAAGAGATTCCATTTAAAAACTTGTTTCAAAAGCCGTCAAATTTTATTTTTACAGAAAATGTATTTACTTCAGATTTAATATTTCGTTTAAAATTCTGACCTTTAAAATAGCATATTAATAATTAATAAGGAATTGGAAGTGATATATCTTAAATTTATGTTTTTCGTTAGATTTAAAAAATGTAATAATCATAATTGTTTATTAATAAAATAGACAAGATAAATTTTAATATACTGACATAATCGATATGTACAAACATTAGGAATATTTAGCTTATCAAATATACTAAAAAATTATATATTAATGCATATAAGATGAACTGAACTGATACTTTATTAAAATTCGTGCGAAATGATGTTATTGAAAAGGATTATTTGTTACACGTTTTAAAAGAATTTGAAATTTGGAAAAATGCAAATATATTGAGTACTGTGTACCTGTATGCTAATTTTGAAATACACAGACGCTTGCTTTAAGGAAGAGAAATATAATCATCTATAAATGAAAATATATTAAAATATTAAAATTGAAAACTATTAATAAAGAATTTTTTTTAACCACCATCAGAAAAATTTTGTTTGATGCCTCAAACCTTTGATAGCAAAAGAAAAGAATGTCTCAAAGTATGTTTTTAAGATCACATTTATTATATATATATATATATATATATATATATATATATATATATATATATATATATATATATATATATATATATAAAATAAATAAACCAACAGAGCTAGATAAATACAAGAAGAATACAGACAAAAAACAAAATAGAAATCAAGCACTCAGGGCATCCACGCACCAGAGGCCAGATTCTGTAGTAGGGCCGGAACTGAGCCATAAAAAGACATAGAGGTAACCGACTGGTCTCGTCATCAGGGAGCCTAACCAAATCAGTTTCCTCAAAGGGAACTTTCTGAATAGGATGCAGGTAATACCAAAAGACATCCCAAAGCTCCGAGATCTCCATGGAAACATTTAGTCAAAAGAAAATGAAAAGACAAGCAAAGCAAGCAAGCATATCTCTCTCTCTCTCTCTCTCTCTCTCTCTCTCTCTATATATATATATATATATATATATATATATATATATATATATATATATATATGTACTGTTTCTAAAATACGTTTTGTATGCTGACATCAACAATATAAGGAGACTTTAATAAATTATTCCCAGAAAATCTTGAGTGGATTATATTCTGTTGATTTCGAGGCCTATAACATGCCTTTAAGCATTTATTCCCGTCAGTCTGTTTTAATAGTCCATAAAGTTATTCAATGCTCTGCGGCAAATTTTAAATACTTCGGTTAAGTCCACAAGAGAATTATATAGATATTCAATATATTGTAGACAACCATAAAATTACGATATCGCGGATTATAAATGAACAGGGAAATTTTGAACTATTGTTTGGGCTTCGATCCTTTTAGAGTTACACGTGTAAGCTTTCCCACCGAGACCGTCTCATGCTGCGCTATCCCTTCACCAGTGTTACATTATTCATGATGTCACTAATTTCTGTGATATCGTGGATGAATATTTACTCATTACGTGATTCAATAAAACTCAAATGCAGCTGTATATATTTACTAATTTTGTCGATTACGTACCGGTTCCAGCGAGTTCAAAGGATTGTACTGCAGAAAGTCAGCGTTTTGATTGTACGGCAGAAAGGGCGAATTCAAGTAAAAAATGACTAAAACATATCATATAGTTAATAATTTTTTAATTTAATTTGTCATATACAAAATCTTTTCTGTAATTTAATATCAATTCTAATGTAGATGTATATTTTAACACTAGAAAGACGGCTGCCGTCCTTTTGACAGTTTCAGACATACTATTGAGCGCTATGTTTATATTTATGGCCTCAGGCTTCTGAAATTTTATGACTTTTTCTAATTTTATGCAAAATATGCACACACATTTACAAAATTGTATTCGATATTAAAGAGGGGGAGAAAATGTGTTGTATACCTGCTAAGACTGAAAGCCGTCAATTTGACTTCACGATGGAAATCCGGCAGATATCTTTAAAATAATACCGGAAAAATGTTAGTTACTTTTCGCCTCTTCCCCCTTTTGCAAATAACAGAAATATTGGCTATTCGGAATTACTGGTGTTGATAAATAAGGACTGCACAAACCATGCATATTTTTTTAAGGATAAATCTTTCCAGGTTGTCAGCTTGGCATAACTGCATAAAAATATATCTATAGAAATCTATACTAATTTATTATATATTGGTATGAAATAGTTCAAATTGTAAAGAATTTAAATATTAAAAAAAATTATTAAATATTTTGGATTCTTGGTTTTATTTTTAACCGTCAAAATGTCGCGTTCAGTCTTTTTAGTAATTAATGAATTATTTGAAGACTTTTAAAATTATGTGATTGAAGAAAATCCCCCTCCCCCCCAAAAAAATGGTGAATGAAAATTAAAAATTTATTACAATATATTGTTAAAGTTACTCACACATATTCTGTTTGTTAAAGCATATGAATGTTATACAACAACGATATTTTAAACAGGACAATACTAGTGTATGAATATGAAGCACACAATTTTGAATTTAGATATAAAAACAGTATATTTTCCAAGTCGCTTACGTTGAAAAAATAATTTCCTGTAAGTTCACAGCATTATCTATGTATTCATGTAGCTTCTGAAACGTATTTTCTGTCGCTAATTATCAAAAGACACATGATAATATATGACTATATTTTTGCTTCATCCGAGATTTTTGAAATATAACCAGGCATGCACAAAACCTTAACTATAACACTGCCGACGGTAACTTGCGTTTTCCTTACAGAACCAACATGATAATTTTTTTTATGTTTAAAACTACAGTGCTTTTCTACATTTTAATAAATACATTATGTTAAATGTTATAGATATTTGTTTTTTCAAATCGCTTGGCAGCGAAAAAATACATTTTACTTCTAAAAATGAGAAATGAGCTTTTTCTTTACTATCTAACAAAACAGTTACAAATTTAAGCACACCTATATACATATATTCTTGTTTACATTTAATCTTATCTTCTGAACAAGCTCTCTGAAAAACATTTGCATGGCAAAAAATCTCTCATTTATAACTGGAATTGAGATAATGTAAATGAATGTTTCCTGTTTGTTTCCCTTAGAGAAGTTTTCAATCTATATTTTTAAAGAATGAGTACAAAGTGAAATGTTATTGCATACATTCGCCCCAGGCAATTTAAAATTTCTTGAATGTTCTAACCAAATTTGTAATTCAGTATATATATATATATATATATATATATATATATATATATATATTATGTTAAAATTTTTATTGTATTAATTCTTTATGATTCCATAAATATTTAATTAAAAACAGATTGATATGAGGTATATATTTTTAAAGAATGAGTACAAAGTATTGCATACATTCGCCCCAGGCAATTTAAAATTTCTTGAATGTTCTAACCAAATTTGTAATTCAGTATATATATATATATATATATATATATATATATATATATATATATATATATATATATATATATATATATATATATATATATATATATATATATATATATATATATATTTATATATATATATATATATATATATATATGTATATATGTATATATATATGTATATATATATGTATATATATATATATATATATATATATATATATATATATATATATATATATATGTATATATATATATATATATGTATATATATATATATATATATATATATATATATATATATATATATATATATATATATATATATATGTATGTATATATATATATATATATATATATATTATGCTAAAATTTTTATTGTATTAATTCTTTATGATTCCATAAATATTTAATTAAAAACAGATTGATATGAGGTTAAAAAGACATATATTAAAGCATGATTTTCCCCGCGGTTCCTCTTTCTCAATTCAGCATTACTAGATTGCAGTTTATATGCATAATAATGCATCGCTTATTTCAGTCCTCATTTTTTTACCGCCATGTAATTTAAATTTTTTCTTTACTCCTAATGACCCTACTTTCACAACAAATACGAGAAATAAAATTTTGATTAATGTCCTTTTCTATTGACACGAAATTCTGGTCTGTAAACAGTTATTACAAAGCTGCTCTGACAGCTATTTTAACATCTGATATTCAAATTATATAAGTTGCTGTGATTGTCTATGCAATTCGATCTTCCAAAAAATGTATTGTTATGTAATCACCTTATAAGCAAATCTTTGCAAAAAACAATCTCCTTATTACTGATGAGTTAGTTAATTATGAAAATGCAACCGAAGTCCAAGAGCATTGTTGATAGGGCTGGAAGTACTATTTATTTTTATATCAATTAAGAGAATGCTTTTTAAAAAAAAACCTTAAATTTGTATATATTTTTAATGTTTCCCATTTTAATATACCCAAATAATACAAAGCAGAACATTAATGAACAACTAAAACCACAATTATGCAAGTGCAGTTATAAAGGTAATAATTAATGAGATTCTGAACGACGTGTAATTTATAATTTCAATGAATGCAACGCATCGAAATACCCGTTTTGAAATGGGGGGTAATATATTGTAAACCGATTTAGTGTGTGCATTAATAAATCATTATTAGGAATTTAAATTTTATTCGAACCCAAAAGAAAACATATTTAAAGCATATGATCGATTCCTCTAGTTACAAATACAATATAAAGATTCGCATTCCTAGTCAATTTTAAAAGACACAATATCAATCTATCTATCTATCTATCTATTTATCTATCTATCTATCTATCTATCTATCTATATATATATATATACATATATATATAATTTTTTTAAATGAAAAACGTATGAAAAGAAAGAATAATTTACAGAAAGTTTATAAAACGAAGGAAAGCATACTAAAATCATAAATATAATTAATTAATAAAGTATTTGTAGATTTTTTTATAACCTATAAAATTATCTTTAATTTCTCTTAAGTTGAATATAAGAATTTGTTAGGTCTATTGGGCATCAGTGCATGATAAAATGGCAGGGATTCTTTCAAAATCATAAAAGAAAAAGTTTTTAATGTAATGATTCCTAATTCGACAAAACTAAATAATCATCAAGAATGTATAGTTCTTATCAATATAGGTAAAAATATTAAATATTTCATAAAAATATTCTTGTATAATGCAGTTTATAACATTCAGTTTGCTTTTTTTTTAAATATGAAATTTGATGACAGCGTAATTAAAAAGTATTGTCTAAATCTTGAAAAATAAGTTTCGCAACCAGTTTGCATTAAAGTTCGGATGATTATTATTCTTCCAATAACCTGTGGTTGTCAAGAATATTTTAATAATCTAATTTTAATAATAACAAGCCCGAAAATATCTGTAAAGATTATACCTCAATCGAGGAGAAATGAGGTTTAGATTATAATCATGTGGACAAAGTAGAATGTAAAGTGTTACATAACATCACTTTATGAACGGTTTCCTCCGCGCATCATTTTCTTTTGAATCGAACTTTTTCGTAAAAAAAAGATGAAAAGTACAGGTGGAGAAAAAAATATATGCCAAGTACATTCAAGGCGACAAGGGACTGGATCATTTATCATACATAACGAAGATAACATTACGTGACAAAAGCACGAGACTTTTTGTATGGTTTGCGGCGGATACGAGTATGTGACTGTGTTATCGAACAATAGATCTTATCTCAAACATAAAATTTCCATAAATGCGCTTCGGAAAACAAGCCCCATAAATTTCCGAGACATTATGGAAGTCAAAGCAATTTTCGATGAACAGAGAACGTGGGGAATGGATTTATTTACGCCTGTTATGCACGATATTCATTATTACAACAAGCTTTGTTGGATAGTTTACAATTCTTTTTGAATTATGTTCTGTTGAAGCCCTTTTCTTAAACGTAAAATATCAGGTACTTAGGAATTTTTTTTGGGAATAACAATTTTGCTTATAAGCCCGTAAATTCGGGTCTTTCAATTGACAGCAGTAGAGAGTTTTTTTAGACATTATTCTGAAAATACTCTAAAAATGTTTACATAAAATGAATAAAATTTTGCTAGGAAAGAATTATCCGAAAATGTTTAATTTTTGTGATTAGTTACTGAACGTTGGGGACATTTTGGGGGTAATTACAATTTTGCTTATAACCCGTAAATTCAAGTGTTTCAACTGACAGCAGTCGAGAATTTTTTAGACATTATTCGGATAATCCACTAATGATGTTTGTATAAAATCAGTAAAATTATGCTGCGAAATAAATATCTGAAACTGCTTAATTTTTGTGATTAGTTATTGACAATTGAGCAAATTTTGGGGGGAATTGCAATTTTGCTTATTACCTGCAAATTCGAGTGTTCTAAATGACAGCAGTAGATGATTTTTTTTCATTATTCTGAAAATCCACTAATGATGTTTATATAAAATTAGTAAAAATATGATAGGAAAGAATTATCTGAAATTGTCTCATTTTTGTGATTAGTTACTGAACCTTGAGGAAATTTTGGGAGGGGGGAATTACAATTTTGCTTATAGCCCGTAAATTCGAGTGTTTCAACTGACAACAGTGGAGGATTTTTTAGACAATATTATGAAAATCCACAAATGATGTTTATATAAAATCAGTAAAATTATGCTGGGAAGAATTATTCAAAATTGTTTAATTTTTGTGATTAGTTACTGAGTTTTGGGGAATTACAATTTTGCCTATTGACCGTAAATTCGAATGTTTCAACTGACAGTAGTAGAGGATTTTTTTAGACATTATTCGGAAAATATTCTAGTGATGATTATATAAAATCAGTAAAATAATGATGAGAAATAATTATTCAAGATTCTATAATTTGTGTGATTAATTACTAAATGTTGGGGAAATTTTTTTGGAATTACAATTTAGCTTATTGCCCGCAAATTCGAGCGTTTCAACTTACAGTAGTAGATGATTTTTTAAACATTATTCTGAAATACTCTAATGATGTTTTTATAAAATGAGTAAAATGAGTAAAATTAAGCAATTACTGAGTTTTATAATTTGAAAATTATATTACTGCACTTTAAATAATATTATGAATTTTTCAGTTAGGTAGTTAGAAACCTTGCCACAATTTTTGCACAAAGCAAAGAAATTACCTGAAATGGTTTAAAGTTTGGAATTAGTTATCAAGTTTTTTTAATTTGACTCTAATATTAATGTGCTTGATATAATACCATGAATTTTCATCTCGGTAATTAGAAACCTTGCTATAATTCCCTTACGAGTTTAGAAATAATCTGAAATTGTTTAATTTTTGCAATTAGTTACTGAATTTTTTAAATTTGAAAATTATATTACTATGCTTTAAGTAGTAGTATGAATTTTCATTTATTCAATTAGAAATCTTGCTATAATTTACGGAGTGAATTTAGAAATAATCTGGAATGGTTTAATGTTTGAAATTAGTTACTGGGTTTTTTAATTTGAAATTTTTTTTACTGTGTTTGATAATGCTAAGAATTTTCATTTATGTAATTAGAAATATTCCTATGATTTCTGCGTCTAAATTTAGAAATAAAGATATTCTGCTATTTATGAAATGCAGGGATTAGCAATTTCGGAAATTCCTGGTGGATGTGTGGGATTGTTTTTAATGCATAGTTGTTAATGCATTATTAAAGTTTCTAAAGATTATCATACTAAAAACATATTTACTCAAATATATGTTCATCAGACCAAAACTATGATCATAGTAAAAAAAGCAATAAGTTAATCATTTTCATTGTTCAAAAGTTTTAAGGTAAATAGATGCTAATATTTTCAATCAAATATGGTGTCGTATTTGGACTTTTCCAAAATTATGTTAATTTTTGTTATTATGTCACCCTAAAATTCATTGATTTATTTTCTATGACTATAGACATCATGAATAGGAATGTAAATATAGTTTTTGTCTCATGAGAATACATTTGAATGAACGTGTTTTTACTACAGAAATCTTCATTAAATTTAGGAAATAACTCACCCAAAGAATTTTGGAACTTGGATCTTCAGGTACTTACAAACTTACACTGAGCAAACTTTGGCGGAAATATGGAAAATCTGAATCCTTCGAAAGTAAAAAAAAAGACGCATCACATAACTTTAAAAAATATTTATGGAATTTAAGTAAAAATATTCAGGTTATTTATCAAAAATAGTCTAAATTTTGCTGAGTTTTTTACCCAGGATAACTCCAGCTTACACTGCTAGGTATGTTCTTTGCAATGGGCTCCTCATAGCGCATACATATTGGTACAGCGTTCTCTGCATCTGCCAGTGATTTATGTCTCTCTGTACTCTGTTCTATGAGCTGGATCGCCTCCTCTGGCGGTCCATCAAAGAAAGAGAGGGGGGGGGTCAGCGGGTCAAATGGTGTCGAGCGGGGTCGGGGGAGACACCACATCAAGACACCCGCAAGAAATCTTACCGGCGGGAATGGGGGTGGTTCTAAATACCGTGTCTAATGTTACCGTGACTAATGTGATGACAGGAGTCGGGGAGAGAACTCTGTACCAATGTGTATGCACCATCAACAGTGCATAACTGATAAGCAACATCCATCTCCTACCCGCCCTAAGGCATCAGGTTCCTAATGACCGATCGCCGCGATAGCGTCTTGACGAAGGACCTAATCCAGGCACCCAATTCGTGGCCAGATAGCCGGCGCAACGGTTTACAGCCGCACCGAACCACCTGATAGAGTTCAAGCCAAAATTAATGTCGAGGTAAAGTTTTATCCTAACAAAATTTGGCCTACAACTCGACAGCAACCGCCATAGCACGAGCCATCAAGGTCATCCTGACAGTCTGGTTTTCAATCATTAGCATAAATAATAATACAAGCACTTTGAATACAGATACGAAGATTCAATAAGTTATTCAGGACATATTTATAGAAACAAATACAAAAGTTCAACCATTTTCATATTATGCAAATTCGCTACAGATATTAACAATATCTACAACACTTTGCCTTTTACCTCTGTTACTACATATATGTACATATAACTATTTTATCTAATTCCTACTTTTACTTTCTATTTGTGTCATAGTAGCGATACTCCCTACGATAGGCGAAATTCAGTGCTGAGGGGTTCATCGCAGTTAGTTATCCCAACTCGGCATGCATAACTGCTAAATAAGCGGGAGCAAAATGAAAATTCCAAACTCAAAATTTCATTAAATTTTTACTGGTGACTGACAGAGTGAAATCACCCAATTCCACAACGAAATAAACAATTGTCTACCGCGATTTTCGGGGCAAAATTTAGACGGAACACAGCTTCGCGAGAGGGACTTCTAATGGAAATTATATTCATCTCCGTTGTACCAAACAGCTTTGGACGTGGGTTTCGTGAATGTTTGGGGCACATTCGAGGTCTATAAATTTAGTATCGCAATTAGTGACAAATTTAACTTATTTCCTTTGTGGACTAGATGACTCCACTATATAATACGGCAATAAAATTTTTAAAAAAATCCTCCACATTTGGAGTTCTTTTCACTCCCGAATGCTAATCAGCTACGCCTTTTTGAGTCGCCAATAACAAGGGCGAAACCTAGGTCCAAGGCAGCTGGGTAGGCTGAAGGTGCACATAAATGCATTAGAGGCTTCTCCCACAATAGCGTGTTCCATGCATTTTCTTAATGTTTAAGAAGTTGAATACGTGTTCCATACTTTCAGCTGTAGAAATATTGAAATAAACTACATTCAGAATGCCATATAATGTTTCGTGAATTCTGCGTATTTCAAGTTCAAAGCTTACATTAAAAACATATAAACATACATCATGAAGAAAAACTAGTTTCTTAAAAATTTAAATAATAGCTGGTTAAATAACCTTAATGATATGCACTTAAGAGTTTAACACATAATCTGAAGAGAGTTAATTTTTCAACAAACGATAATTATATATACCATTTACATTACAATTAGTCACGGAATCCTAAATACATATTTAAGCTTTTCTTTTCTAACATTCTAATGTTTCAGTTGTCTGAAGTATATAAACTATATTTAAATTAATAAGTTAGCATTCATCAGAAATCCAACGTAAATAATATTGTCTTTGTTATCTCTACTTAAATGAAAATAATATGTAACATTTAAAAGCATTGTGTTTTAATTAAATGGGGGTTAATGATTTTTTTCTATCCAAAGGCTTTGACATCATAAAAAAAAGAGATTTATTGTCCTTTTACTGACTGATATCATAATAGCTTCCGCCATCTGTGCATCTTCAAAAGAAACAACAGTGATTAGAACGAACTTCTCAAAAGGATTAACAGTTTAAAAGTTTAACGTTAGTTTTAAAAGATTAATGTTCCTCTGACAAGATGGTTTGTGAAATTTTAAAATCTATAAAAACACTCACATAATATATACTTACACATAGAGGTAACTTGGTTTACTTTAACTCTGAATGTTTCATATATCTGATGCAATGTAGCACTAATATATAAATTCTTCGGTTAAATAAGATATAATTATTCACATAAATAAGTCACGTAGACAATATATAATTAACTTATTTTAATGTACACGAAACTGTTATAAATCCCACAGTTGTAAAAATGTGTATATGATATGATTGTTCATTTCAATGCATATTTCGGCATTTTCTGCTATCATTCCAGTCATTGAAATATCTTCACCAAGAGACATTACATGCGTGAAGTAAACAAAACAAGTTTTCCTTAAATCACGTGAACGTGATTGATATCATTAATTGAACGTGATTGATATCCTTGAACGTGATTGATATCATTTGGGAGATAAAAGAAATTGGTACAAATGAATCCAACTCAGCGGTGCCATTTGAAGCATCAGTATGAAAGAAAGCATACAAACAGCATACAAATTGAATTAAAACTATAGTCGAAATAGTATTACACAGTAAATGTAGAACAAATCATATGCATAAAAATATTTATTATAGTTATTAAATAAAAGAAAATATTTATTACAGATCTTTGAAAGGGGAGACGACACTTTGAAATACATATATGGAGTCTGAATCTATATTCTAAATCATTGTTTACTACGCTAATGATATTATCGCCGATTGCAAATTAAGTTTTAAATAGTTAATATATTAAAAAAATATTTTCCACATTTTATCATATAACGTTTGTTTAATTCTGTTGAAATTTTTTAATTTGCAAACAAGTTCCCCTTTTAGAGAATATAAATAAATCATATAATCATATAAATATAAAATAATATAAATATAAATATAAATATAAATATAAATATAAATATAAACATAAATATAAATGTAAATATAATATAATATAAATCTCTCTATTCTAAAAAAAACTAACTGCCGCTGCAGCAGCCGCCGCCGCTGTCAAAAGCTTGTCACGCTATGTCCTCCGAAACCGCTGGGGGTATGGGGTCGAGACCGATACCAATCGATGCAGAATAATGTGGGGAAGAAAGTAAGACATGTCTCATATTCGTCGGACTTTAAGTTTTTTTTTATTTTATGTTTTGTGGGAAAATATTGACTTTTTCATGTTCAGATTACGATAACTCGCCAAAAAAGGATCGTAGAATTTTTTTCTTTACAATCTAAGACTACAGACATTTCTCCTTCAAACAAGACCTCATTTGTTTAAAAATAATTTAAAACAGACTGATATTTTTATTAAAGTTGAAAACCCACTTTTTGGAAAAATTTATGCGTTTCGAGATATATAAATTCGATGCTATCAGACTTATTATGTTACAAAGAAAATATTTATATGAACTGGAAGATGAAAGCTTTCTCATTCATATAAACTTCATTTCAAGTCTCTATCTTAAAATTTCGATTTTTAATTGAATTTTAAAGAAATACTTCAAAAAAATCTTCTCATTCACTTGCTTTGCAGAAGGATTGAAAGAAGATCCGATTTTTCACCCATCTTCATCCGGGCTTATACCCCCCATCTACCCGGGCTTCATCCATTTCGCCGGGAGGGGGGGGGGGAAGCTTCAACTGTAAACAAATGAATGACTCAATCGCTGTAAACAAGTATTGAGTCATTCATTCACTTGATCCACCAGAGGAGCGAGCGTAGCGAGCCTAGGGGCGAAGCCCCTAGTATAATATAATATAAATATAAAATAATAAAAGAATATAAATATAAATTTATCATATAATCATGTAAATATAATCCTTGAATATAAATATTTTATAGCTAAATTGGCTATTTCTTTGTCTTACAAGATTAGGTTATAGAATTAAAACTGCGGCTATAGATTTTCAAAGGCGTAGGATATTCAAACACTGTGAATTCATGTTTAAGATTAATTTGAACTTCGTGTCTTATTTTATAATTTTTTTTAATTTCTAATGACAGAGAAGTTGTCATAATGAATAACCAATAAACACAACAAAGAACAAATACCAAAATTGTCATTGTATCATTCGACTTCTTGCCTCCCAGTACTGCTCGACAAAGGATGCCCCACGGAGCGCTCTGCAGTAAAGAATCTTTTATAAAATAGAAGTACATATTTTTAGCTCCAACCGCATCCTAAATAATGCACGATCTTAAGCTAGTAATGTTTAGCGTAGGATGGTTGTGGGATTTCTTTCAAGATTACCTCGAAAATTTAAAATCAAGGATTTTAAATTCAGAGACAAATATGGGAACCAATCTATGGTGCCAGTATAAAGGACTTAAGTAAAAAAAGTGATTTTTAGATAATTGTTAGTATTGATAGAAAAAAAAATCTTTTGACTTGTATAAAAGGCTTAAGTTTATCAATTTTGTATACAAACGTACATTTCTTTGTACCAAAAACTCAAGTCGATATTATTGTTCTGCGATTGGTACAAAAGCCAATATCTTGGTATATTTAAATCACTGTTTTTGACTTAAGCCCTTTATACCGGCACCATAGAAATATGGTAAAAAAAATTGAGAAAAAAAAATTGGTAAAAAAAAAGTCTCTTCTAACGAATATGCCACTGGGATATTAACGTAGGATTACTTATCGCTGCTTATCTCTTTTGTATGTATATATGTATGTATATATATATATATATATATATATTTATATATATATATATATATATATATATATATATATATATATATATATATATATATATATATATATATATATATATATATATATATATATATGTGTGTGTGTGTGTGTGTGTGTGTAAGTCACAATTTTGACGCATTTTGGTACTTCTCTTTTTATCTGTTTACTGCTTGCCCAAGCGATACATACTGGGTTTTGCGCGATGCCAAAATTTTAACTCGTGACGCGGGACATCTGAAAATTTTCTTTCCGAGGGACCGTTATGAAAGAATGTAACCTACGTTAAAATCAAAATAAAATCATATCATATATTTTTCGTTTTATATACATATGATGGCACAATTTAGTATTTTTTAAACACAGAATTATCTACGATATTTCCTAAGGCTGATTTCACTTATGTATTGTGATTTCAGAGACCTATTAAGATAATTTTCTTGCAATTTTAATTAACTAAAATACTAGTATCTTAGGTCCAAAATAATAACTGAAAAGAATTCTTCACTGAGAAAGTTCAACACTACTTTGGAGGCTGAGGATAAGAGATTCGTTGCGAGGTTTAAACACACAGATGCCAGAGTTAGGAATTCCACAGTAAGAACATTCATTTAATTATTAACTGAGGGATATTTCCTGGCATTGGTTGCTCGTGTTTAAAAGAAAATACGGTAACTATATTAGGATCTAATAGTTTTGATTATTAGAAATGAGAGTTATAGTTTAATTCAACTTTCGAAGTTGAATTAAACTAATTATTCCCTGTACCGTCACAAGCTATGAATATCGTAAATCACATAAGCTTCTGAATAAGAAGTATAAAGTATTTATTGCCAGGTTGGGCCCGGTGTGTGCTTTTTTGGGAAGAAGTATAAAGTTAGATATTAAGAAACGCCCAGAGAAAAGCAAGTTAAGAACGATTTAATGTTTCATATCTATGAAAGACTAGGGTAATAAAAACGAGCTGAAAAATCCTTGTATAAGAAATACTTAGTAATTCAAGAAGTTATTGCCAGGACCGTTTAGACACTTCCCCATATGTGGTACGAGATAACAGATATCCTAATGGCAGAATTTCGTAGACTGCTGCCGGAATCACAATCGAACCTGGTTTCATACCTCCTTTTCCAAAAACGGAAGATTTGATTGTCTCCTTAAGAAGTTTGATGCTTCCTTTTTAGCTGGAATAGAAATGCCGTGTTTCATGTCGATTACTGATTCAGTCCACAAATCTGTTCCCTTCAATCCTGGAAATATCAAATTCCATAGAGAAACTATACTCTTTCTTTTGCTGCAGTCATACACATCTAGACATTTCTACAGTACGCACCCCCGACACCTGTTGACACATTTGGGGGTCGATTAGTCACGGTCCTCCCCCCAAGTTCCCTCGAATCTCTTTGATGATCTGTGAAAAACCAACTGAGGGGAGGATCGCTGCAGAGCGCACTCCATAAATCACTCGTTTTCCCCCTGAATACTGTGCAGTGCAGATGTGTGTGGTCGCCTTATGATAGGGATGTTAATTGTCGAGGGCCCATGTGGGAGATTTATCTCATCACATATACTATTCTTTTCTTTAGCCGGATGCAACTGTCAGCATTGTTTGAGACGCTGTAAGTGATTAGACCACAGATTAGGTTTCGTTGTCCAGACTGTCGGTTATGTAGAAGCGATGTTCGTCAACCTCTAAACGTCTCATTGCAATTTTTCACACGGGACAGAAAAATATAATTTTTTTACACGAGCTCTTTTCTCGTGTAAGTATTTCCAAACGGAAGCAACTCCACTTTTAAAAAGTGGATTGCACTTCTGAATTGTTCTCCACTTTCATCCATTTCCTTCGTCCAACCACTCATTGCGGGACACATTTATTTTTCCTAACGAGTGGACATCACGTGATAATAAAATGTCATTAGCGGCGCACACTACAATCAGGGTTATCACTTTTCTTCAGATAACGTGCGGCCACGATATATCTTTTATATTTCATATATTCCGGCTCTTTACAAGCTTTTATTTGACTAAACTTGTAAAGTAACTGATAGATAAACTATGTATTTTTTATCTAAATATTATTAAAAAACAATGAATTATAAACAAGTTATTTATTCCTGTTTATTCGAGAAATAAAGCCGTTTCATCTGTTTTATTAATGAATCAATCAATGAAACAAAGAGAGAGTGAGTGAGCTGTCTATATGCCTGTAGCGAGATCTAGACTGATGGCCAGATTGATAGAAATGCATACACTACCATCTTATAACTTGTACATAACTGATAAATAAACTATGTATATTTTATATAGATATTATTAAAACAATGAATTAAAGAACTATTCCTTTTTACTCGAGAAATAACGCCTTTTCAACTGTTTCATCAACGAATCAATCAAAGAGACAGTGAGTGAGTGAGCAAGAGCTAGACAGATAGACAGATTGATACATATGCATACTGCCATCTGATAACTTGTACGTAACTGATAAATAAACTATGCATATTTTATCTAAATATCATTAAAAACAATGAATTAAAAATATTCCTTTTTAATCGAGAAATAAGGTCTTTTCAGCTCTTTTATCTGTGAATCAATCAAACAAAGAGATAGTGAGTGAGTGAGCGAGAGCTAGACGGATATGCATATACTGCCATCTGATAACTGATAAATAAACTATGTATTTTTTCAGCTAAATATTATTAAAAAAACAATGAATTAAAAAAATATTATTTCTTCCTTTTTACTTGAGGAATAACGTCCTTTCCTCTTTTATCAATGAATGAAGCAAAGATAGAGTGAGTGAGTGAGCGAGAGCTAGACAGATAGACAGATTGATAGATATGCCTAGACTGCCATCTGATGAAAAGCGATGAGCAAATAACCTTTACTTACTTGTAACAGAATGCATGCATGCATGCACAATCTTTAACTACTAAATTAAAATTTCAAAGCACATTCATTATTTTACTCTATAAAGTGCATCTCAAATCGAAATTTGAGTACTCACTCTAAAGAAGGTAGCAGCGTGATCTAATTTGAAGGAGTCAAGACCTCTTCGCGTGCCTACCGTGTTCACAGTGAATTTATTACTCCGATTTAAGCACAAAATTGTATATTACAAGGTAAACATTTTCGATTTTCGCTTGGCCGCATTAGTCAGGAAGGATTTTTGAATAAATATGACATCGCTTCGGTAATTGCATAGTGTTGAATTCGATTCAAAGAGGAAGCGTGGGACATTATGCGGAAGTTGTTTGTCATCTATAACTTAAATTGCTCCAGTGTGGGGTTACAGTTGCTGAAGTAAATAATTGAATTAACATATATTACTTCTGTTTATCATTTCTTTTGACGTGAGGATATTCAGCTCTATTTTTTTTTAAAGTACAGTACCCTTGTAAAGGCGATTCGAATCGAAAGATCAATATAATATTTTCATATCAAACTACTGAAATAACACATGTTCTGTGCGATGTATTTACATTTAAGGAAATGAACTGATTCTGATTATGGTCTAAACAATGGTATAATATCGTTAGAAGTGTCATGACATGTATTGAAATAATCTGGTTTTTATACTCTAATAAGTGTTTTGTTTGAATGTTTCATGCCAGTTCTTGAAACACTTAAAACTACAGAACATTGGCAGGGTCAAAACTATTAATCCTCAATTAATATTTTTGTTAGATTCATAAATTACACCGTAAAGAATATTAAACTGGATTTCTGAAAATATATAAATTGAAATAAAATCCTACTTTATTAAGAGAAATTTATTTAATACAGATTAGATATTTTCCCCCAATCTCCATATTAAGGACTTGGAAAAATTATGTATATGAAAGAAGAAATTTTTCCATTGATGTGTTTATCAGTTTTTTTACTTTATAAAAAGCTATAACCCTTTCTGTTACAAACATAATAATATAAAATTCGTAGGGTTCTTCTCGCATCTACCGGATGCTTAACGGTTGTCGAAATAACGCATATAAACGTAGCTAAAAGAATCACTCTGTTTCAAAAACAGAACATTTTATTGCAACTTCACAGAAATAATAAAACGCAATAAACTCCCGCACGTGTCAATCTACCTCTGCACGTGAATATCTACATCCAGGTCAAGGTCAAGGTAGAAGGGTTTACTGAGTTCCTAGCAATGCGAAGCATTGCTAGGAACACTAGTCGGTGAATGTGGAAGAACTTTGGCTAATGGAAGTTTGGCTTGTGGAAGAACTTTGGCTAATGCGTACCCATTGTTCAACATTGTCTTTCACCTTATCCAGCTTCGTGGAAGTTTTGGGTTGATTTGGTTGGTAGCATTTCGGTAATTTTTCTGCTTTAAAGGCGCAAAGATAATGAATGTTTAACCACTGGTAACTTTGGTTATTGATTTCTGACGGGAAATGGTGGAATGTGCGAGCGCGACTTAATTTTCTAATCAAAAACTCGCTTTTTTCTCCTAGTTTTAACCGCGGATTAAATGTTTCAGTGCTAAATCCATCAGCTTATCGATCCAAAGCGGTATGTCAAAAGATGAGTGAATTACATACCCTAAAGGCATATTTATGATGCCCGGTATAAAAGGATTAAATAAAAAACAGTTATTTTTAGATACTTGTTAGTATCGATAAAAAAAAATATTTTGACTGGTATAAAAGTCTTCGGTCTATACATTTTGTATACAATATTACATTTCTTGTTTCATAATCAAATTTTCATTCGAGTCAAAAGATCTTATTTTTTCCCCCAATACTAACAAGTATCTAAATATCACTGTTTTTAACTTACGTAAGCCCTTTATGCCGGGAATCATAGATGTATTATCTTGTAAGACAAATGTTTCATAATGCTCGTACTATACCAAAACTGGCAGCCATTTCTTCCGATACGTGACACAGTATTTTTATCCTGTTGTCCCGAATGAGAGCGTCGACCTGATGTTTGAAGATTTAGAGATTTCACAGTTTGCTTACTACGGCAGCAGCTGCCTTGAAACAACATTCGTCCTTCTCAAAACCTCTTTCTTCAATTATTTTTTAAGAAATAATGAAAAGTTTACAGTCCCTGCTCACATTTCTAACGTTTGCAGTGTTTACAATTTTGAAACATCTTTGACAATCATAAAAACGGATTACAGTCCTTAAACTTTCGTTGCTCTGGCCCATTTCTTTTATTGGGTGATCCAATACCATACGCAATATTTTCTAACGAGCTCTCTTGTGTTGTCACAAGACAGAATAAGGTCATTAGAGAGCACCCAACAAAGACAGGGTTACCACTTTCTTCAGAACGTATGGGTACCATATTTCCCTTCATCTTTCTGTTTCGACTCTTGGCTCCTTTACACTTAACACTTCCTTTTACACCCTTTTGGTACATTAGCATAAATAGATCCAAAAAAATTAATTAACGCCAAAGTACAGCCAGTTTAGTATTACATACTTCAAAATATTATAAAATTTCAATTCTTAATTTACTTGTTTAAAGTAAATATACATAGTTTTCAATTTAATATTAAATGATACACTAGAGGTATGTTGACAAAATGTAGATGAAATTAAGCTGTTAATTTATATATCTTAAAGTAATGGCAACTTCAAGGGTTAATATAACTATTTATGAATCCTGAAAAATGTATGTACAAAAAACATATATTCGAAGTTCAAAATTTCTGTCTCTGGTAATTTTAACCTGCTATAGAGTATTCACACAATGAAACTTTATTAAGAATACTTTGCAAGGCACCGTACTGAAATGTTTAAAATGAAAAGTGTTTTTGTTTTCAACATTGGCGGGGGGGGGGGGTAATGCTGGTCAACCTATATGGTGCCCCCATAATAAAACAAGCAGCAAACTGCGGTGAATTATAGGCAAATGTCTTCACGACATGTGTCTCCGATAGAAAAACTGCTGATTCGCTAGAAAAACTTTGAAAAATATAATGGGTTCAGCCAAAATGAACAATTATTACAATGCAACTTATAATTCCGAAACTAGGCCGAATTCTCTAAATTATATTTGCTTAAATTTCTTTACAGCTGTTGTATCAGCATGACAAAACCAATCAGCTTTTACGAATGATATTTGCTGGTACTAAATAACCGTTGATGCAAATAAAGATGTACATATTCATAAGATGTAATAACTATGTGGTATAGAGCTAAAATGAATTAAAGTAAGCAAGGGATATCTAGTGCAAATTTCATCAGCATTTTGGGTTTCATAACGTAGTTTTAGTTAATAAAGTTTGTGTATGCTTTTACATTTGCATATATATTTAGGTTTTATATATATATATATATATATATATATATATATATATATATATAACCTAAATATATTTGAATATATATATATACATATATATATATATATATATATATATATATATATATATATATATATATATATATATTTCATGAATGATATGTTCATGAATAGTCTGTCGTATATTATTTATAATCATGTCCATTTTGTAAACCTAATAAATGTACATCTTGCATCACTCATTGTTTATTTAAAATTACTCAGTGCATAAATGAGCATATGTTCACAATGAAAGGATCGGGCTTACAACACAATCCATTTATCTAAAAATCTGGGTGTGTCTCCAAGAACGCAAGTATATGCATTAGGACGAAGTTAAGTCTTAAGATATATGTTTAATGGAGATAAGGGTTCACATTCCAATGATGAATATTTTCTCATAACGAGATTAATAAATCAAGAGGTAAATATAATGTGATGAAGAATATGTAGTTATACAGCATATTTCTGCTAGAGAAGACGAACATATTTTCGTCCAGAGATGCATCATATTTTATCTTAATAAAATTTCAGTGTAGCTAGATAATGTAATTTATATTACACTGTTAAAAATTAGCATCTTTTAAATTGCAAATATTCCGAACAGCATCATACTTCAGAGTTTTGAAACTGAAACGTTAAAATTTAACAAAATGAAAGGTGTTTTCAATGTATACTTTAAAAGATGATTTGAAAACTGAAAGTTGTAAGAAACTGTAAATACTCTTTTCTTAGAAAAAGTACACGATGCATTGCTGAAATGATCCAGCTTTTATAATTTAAAGTAATTTCAAACCAAAATATGATAAAAACTGAATTCTTTAATATTGTTTAATTTCCATAGAAATCTTGTAATTTCAAAACAAAATTTGATAAAAATTGAATACTTTAATATTGTTTAATTTTCATAGAAAGCTGCTATATGACTATAATAAGCTAAAGCTGCAGATACTAAATCTACTGTAAGCTGCTGTAATCATACCGTGGATATACCTTAGCATTTTTAGTGCTATTGATAAAAGGACAGTACACACAAAGTAACTCGTGAAAGATAAAATTTCGACAGAACATCTGTTAGATTGATTATACAATTTAGATTTTCAAAACTTTTGATAATGACACTGAGCGAAGGGATTTATATGAGGATGAGGTCCTCAAAATAAATACAGCTTGGCCACACCCTAGCAACAGTGATCTGAAAACAACAGAATTTTACTGTCGTGTACAAACTCCTTCGAATTCTTGAACAAGAACGAAGGGTGCAGTTTATATATACTAAAATGTACTCGGAACACAAAAGGTGTAAAAAAAAAATCCCAGTCATTATCTTGGTGAATTCTATATTCAGGTATTTATCTACTAATGCTAAACTTGCTTCGTCGCAAAACAAGACATGTGAAACATTATGAAAAGTTAGCAGTTTGTGAGAGGACGAATTATTGGGTTCAGAGAAAGTTGTTTGCCATAGGTTGTCATTGCTGCATGTGTTACACGAAACACCAGTACAATCATTCGTCCCTGGCGACAGTGGACATACGAAGGCTTTATGCCTCATCGCGAGGTACCTGGAGCACATTTGCTACGTTCAGAGAGGGAAGTCAGACACTTGTGTCGAACTGCCGTGACGAAGCGTGCAGCGACACCCACAACATTAACACAACAATGAAGGAGGGTGACACATTTTGCGTATCATGATTTATCATGATTTATCATTTTTATCCTGATTTTTACAACTTTCACTATCATCATTTTTTTTCCAGATATGTAATAAATTATCTGCTGATGGAAAAAATTTACAAACACAAAAAATGAGAAAGTTGAAATATTTTATTTTACTCAAATAGCCAATAGAAAATAAGTTTCATTTTTACATAAAACATTTTACAGGAAAATGCAATATCTATCCTTTTAAAAGTATAAAAGTTCATAAATTTTTATATTATATTTATGTTACGACAAAAAAAAATTAAAATAAGAAAAATAACTGCCAAAGCTGCAATATGATATGAAATTTATTCTATTTTTTTTCCTATAAAAGCATCTGTTTATCTTAAAATATCAACTATAAAGAATTTCATTAAATAATTTCCTGCATTTTTTCATTAATTATTAATAAAACTGCTTCTTAATTTCGTTTATTAAAAATTACATTGCATATTTTTGTAATTTTAATTATAATCAAAATCATAAGGTAGCGTTATTAAAATGCTCCTAAATTAAATAAATAGTTTAAAACGCAATTAAATAGATGCTTTTTCGCTTACCTTTTCTATAAAACATTGCTGCTGTCTACAATTTCTTAACATTATTACATGTAATATATTAAGAACAAAGCTGGCATTTTTATACATTTGACGGTTGCTAATTTTCACATTATTTCAATAAAATTTTAGCTATTTTTTTTCCTTTCTTAATATATTTGTAGAGTTAGGCCTACACTTAGATGTATATGAAATATAAAAAGGAAAAATGCATAAATTTCTAGTAAATGCGCAAAAATGCAGAAGTCTGAAACAATGCATTCTAATTAATATTATTTGTCTTATACAGTATTCGTAGGAATATATTATTACTCTCCCTAAATTTTCCCCAGTATAATCAAGTCTGCAAATTTCTAAATCTGAAAAAAAAGGAGTAGATACATCTCTTACCCAATTAAAAATGTTATTTTAAAGAGGACTAGGGGCTTTGCCCCTAGGCTCGCTACGCTCGCTCCTCTGTTATGGCTAATAGCGAGATACATAGGGGTGATTCTTGGGCAATGTAACAGCCATTTACTGTTGTCAGTCACCCTTATGCGAAGGGGAATCACTGTTGAATCACTGTTTCAGCTTTAAAATTCAATTAAAAATCGAAATTTTAAGATAGAGACTTGAAATGAGGTTTATATGAATGAGAAAGCTTTCATCTTCCAGATGATTTAAATATTTTCTTTGTAAGATAAAAACCAGAGGAGCATCGATATTACATCCACATATGTGACGATATTTTTCGAAAAAGTGGGTTTCATATTTTGATGAAAATATTAGTCTGTTTTAAATTATTTTTAAACAAATGAGGTCTTGTTTGAAGGAGAAATGTCTGTAGTCTTAGATTGTAAAAAGATCAAATTCTACGATTAATTTTTGGCGGGTTATCGTAATCTGAACATGAAAAAGTCAATATTTTTCCAGAAAACATAAAATAAAATAAAAAAATTAAGTCCGACGAAGATGAGATATATCTTACTTTCTTCCTCGCATTTTTCTGCATCTATTGGTATCGGTCTCGACCCCATACCCCCAGAGGTTTCGGAGGAGATAGCGTGACAAGCTTTTGACAGCGGCGGCGGCGGCGCCAGTTACCTTTTTTTAGAATAGAGAGATTGCCTTAAAATATAGATTTCAGACATCCTTGCACGTGTAAAGCACCTTTTCTGTAATATTATCAACTTTTCGTTTCCAAATCAATTACAAATTTGGTGGTTATGCGTCTCATAGAAACAATATTGTTAGGCAAAGAAATAAACATCTGAAAATTGAATGTGTGGCTGCGAATGCCACGATACTTTAATGACTTGCAGCATGGTAACTTTGGCTATTCAGCACCCAGAATTGGTTTACAGTAAAATATTTAATATCAAGATTTTTTTTAAAGATGCATATTATACATCTTTATAATAAATATATTTAGTTCTATGATGTCGCTCAGTTTATACATTGTATAAACTGAGCGACATCATAGAGCTAAATCTACTTATGTAGAGCATAACAGCTTCCTTATTCGCGCACTTTCTCGCCAAGCCAAAATTTTCACGCCTATCTTGTCGCCGTTTTTGTTTACACCAGCCCTTTGCATGTCAAAATGTCTAAATAGAATCAAATCATGGTCAAGGGGGTCTAAATAGCATCATATCATGATCATAATCCCCTCATCATGTTGAGGGGAGAAGAACTAGTTGTGCCGCTAGGATTGGCACGAAATCATCTTGGCGAGAAAGTGCGCGTTTACGGAATTTTAGCCGAGCATTCATTTGTGTTTGTTGACTTCAAATATTACGCTACTCTGGCGACTATTTGTTTAAATAGTATTATTTATTGTTCTCGAGTTATTTCTGTTAAAGTAAGCAATCTGTATTTCCTCTGTCAGGATAACGTAGACCTCACTAAAAATCCTAAAACTGTTTCTGCTGCTGACTGAAGGGGGATTTGGAAATCATAGATTTTATCATTGATTTAACTGCAAGGACCTTATAAGACTATTTATTTAAATAGTGTTGCTTAAAAGGCATTTAATGACTATTTTGTACATAATCTCGTACAAAGTCTAAGTATCGAAGGAGATAATTAATTTCTCAAGGTAACTAAAAATACAGTTGAAATTTTCGGAAACTAGATATAAATCAGAAACTAGGATATAGGTTGCTTGCCACGTCTTTAGGCGCCTTTGGGAAATATCGTGGACACTCAAAAGAAACGAAATGGAGTCAACGCGTATACTTCTAATATAGAAAAGGAGAGAAAAAATTACTTATTATTGTGGTAAGACTTTGAATAAAGAAAAATCAGACTGGAACTTTCGAGTTGAATTCAATTTCTACTTTGGTAATTACTTGAGTTTGGTGTTTTTAATAGGCGAAAAAAGTATGAATATTTGCATTGTTAAAGATGAGTCACTACAATAGAACTCACGTAAAATGAAAAGTGTTCGGTCTATGGATGGAGCTTAATTTTGCTTTAGTTAGGGAGAGTCTGTAGTTGATGAACATTACAAATAGTTAAGTGGGACGAAATTCTCACAACAAAGTGACAAAAAATTGTTAAGTGGGGTAGAATATTACACCTGTAGGTTAGGCTTGATTCCTTGCCCGACCATAGTTCTTCTCCAACAAGAGAAAAAATATGAAAACAGCTGCACTAAGGATAGGATGGTTACAAATAAATTTTTCTTATTTGGTTTATTGACTTGTTGAGATCTCACGGTTATTCATTTACTACTCTAGAGGAACATAATCCGGGTGCTAGGGATGAAAATTTTAGCGTTAATGTGATATCATAATAGCTCCAAATCGCAACACATTTCTCTACATTGATTTCTCGATTACCCGTGAACGGATTATCCGGGTATCGCCAAACAACAAGTTGGAGATAAATTACAGATAGGAGCGATTAATAAGAAACTGCCATTTATACGGGTCAACATAGACTTTCATATTATTTTAATTATCACTATCAATATACTCATGCAATTTAAAAAGATGCCAGCGCGAAACGTCCAACTTGTTATAATGAGAGGTTTGATTAACTGTTTCGGCTGTTGTAAAAGGCTGTGGAACACAAGAAACTTTTAAATATCTCCTTCATGAAATATCCTTGCTTTGGCAAAAATGTAATGTCTCGCATTACATTTTATGTTATAATAGTCTTATTTTTATTACTATCTCATCAGTTCGATAATTCAAATTGATGATTTGAAGTATAAAGTATGTATATCATTTCTCAAATTCGCCCATCCGATCTAAGATATAAGTATATGGTGGTTTGTGTATACCACCAATATCGTAGAAGGTAAGTTAATCACTCCAAACTCATTAACAAAACTTAACAACTTTATTGACAAAGTAATAGTATTGGCAGATTATGCCGACATACACAACTTAAATTATGGCGTGAACCTGCTTTGATAAGATAACTTTAAACATCTCAAGAGGTCTAAAAGAATTTGCGATACATCGTAAAAGAGGGAGCAACCGCCTCAGCCTCAACTTAAACACGACAATCAACTGACAAATGGCTAAAGCAAACAAGCCGAAAAACTAAAATCTTAAGAACCTCTGACTCCCATCGGTCTGGCTATGGCTTATAACTGCTTACGCAGCCAATCTGAGTTTGCTGTGACGTTTGCTGCTACGAAGCGATTCAATGCATAAGTTAACGCGATTCATTGAATATTTAATTAGTAATTAATCTTTCTAAAATGTAATCGGAAAATGTATACCATGGAGCACCACAAGTACGTCATCATAATAGATCAATCGAAAACGAGTTAACTACTTTTAAAAGAAAAAAATATTAAAGGATAATTTGCAAAACATGAATATTTCCATCAGTTTTCCTCGCTTGCAGTTCCATACTTATATTGCAGTCATTCTTTACGATTAATATAAGGTTAATTTTATTAAAATACAATAAAATACTAATTATGATACTACAGAATAAATGAATAATTTCAATAATTTTTTGATTCTAATTGTGATTCTAACTTTGACTTTTTGTTGTGCATATGTTATGTAATTACAGAAAATTAAAATAATAGATTAACAGATTTTGAGATGAAAGAATATTTTTTTAAATTTCATTTATAAATTCTGCTCTGAATAGGATGAAAAATATTATTCATTTATTTCTTCAATTTAAACAATGTAGTATGAGTCTGAAATAATTTTATCCTACAAAATGTATCATCAATAAATTCCTGAATTAATGCGCTTTTATAAAAAAAAAATCAAACGTATTTTTACAGTTATGCAAAATCAGATTTAACTCTGAACAGTATATTTACAAGAGCACCTTCTTTATAAAGAATATAAATAAAGCAAAACTGAACTTTGGCATTTCCTTTATAGATAAAGGTTAATTTCATCAACAGAGAAAAGAAAATTATTGTTTAATTAATTTTAAAATATACAACAGAGAGATTTAAAGTAATATTTATGTCTTTTAGAATGCATAATGTTTAAATATTTTTAAGACTTATAAAAATGCTTATACTACGTTCACGCACAGACTGCATGGAACCTTTCAAATAAAATCATTTTCAAACTTTTAAAATGAATTTTGTAAAACGTCTAAACAAACTTGTTTCCAGTTTTCATTTGGTATAACAGTGCATAAAAACTTTTATCAAAAAATACATCATAAAATAAAATTAAGTTTGCTAGAACGTAATTAAAAGAAATTGTTTTGAATAGTTAAATTGTCCATTCGTATATTGAATATAAATAAATTAACTCGTTTGTAGAGGATATACATGACTTTTTATCAAGAAATTTTAAAGCAATATTTTGATAAAAATTCTTAAATGCTTATTGTATCAAAATATATGTTTAAAAACATTTTGATAATATATAAATTCAAATTCAAAACATAAAAAATCTCTATTAAAAAAACCCTTCTTTTATATATTATAGTGTATTTTTTTCTAGATTACATTCAACTAGATACACAATGTACACTGCTGGCCACTGTAAATGCAACGCCTTGAAGGAAACATGCAAATAACATGAAATTTACAACATGCATTAGCGGAGGTGAGATATGCAAATGATTAGAATTTCAGCGCAGACGCACATCACGCGCGCCTGTGGCGCCACTTCAAAGCGCTATTTAAGTCTTCGAGATTTCGACGATTTCAAGTTCGGCAATTGTGTTTTTCTTGTGGTTTTTAAAAAAAAAACGATCAATTATGCCTCGTCGAAAACAGCGATCATCTTTTGATCAAGTATCCGAGTTCGACAGAGGAAGGATAGTGGCCTACCGAGATTGTGGATTATCTGTCAGGGAAATCGGTAGTCGTGTTGGACGAAACCAAACAACTATAATGCGGATATGTGATCGTTGGATGCAGGAGGGTACGACGGACCGGCGTGTTCTATCGCATCCACCTCAGCGCACCACTTAACGTGATGACAGGCAAATTGTGCGCATGGCAGTGACGGATCGCTCAGCCACATCACGAACCATAGCACAGCACATGCAGTCTGTAACGCGTCATCCAGTGTCTGCGCGTACCATTCGACGCCGTTTACAGCAGAGTGGTCTGTCCGCAAGACGTCCATTGCTTTGTCTACCCTTGACGCAGAACCACAGACGTCTCCGCCGCCAATGGTGCGATGACAGAAGGATGTGGACGGCAGAATGGAATGAAATTGTCTTTACTGACGAGTCACGTCTGTCTGCAACACCACGATGGTCGCATTCGAGTCTGGAGACACCGTGAAGAGAGGATGCTGAACAGCTGCGTTATGCACCGCCACACTGGTCCTGCACCGGGTATTATGGTATGGGGTGGTATTGGATATCACTCTCGCACACCTCTAGTACGCATTGCCGGTACTTTAAACAGCCAGCGCTACATCTCCGAGGTGTTGGAGCCAGTTGTCCTTCCTTACCTTCAGGGCTTGCCCACAGCCATATTTCAACAGGATAATGCGCGACCACACGTGGCACGCATTGTCCAACGGTTCTTCGTCAATCGCCAGATTGAATTGCTTCCCTGGCCGCCTCGCTCTCTGGATCTTTCGCCGATAGAAAACATGTGGTCCATGGTTGCTCTACGATTGACCCAGATTTCATCCCCAGCTGCCACAGCAGATCAACTTTGGCAACGTGTGGAAGCTGCTTGGTCTGCTGTACCCCAAGAACTCATCCAAAGTCTCTTGGAATCAATGCCGAGGCGTGTGGCAGCGGTGATCTCCAACAATGGCGGCTACTCTGGCTACTGATTTTAGCAGGAACCACACTTCACAGAAGTCTATAAATTTAATCATTTGATACTTGGTCAACATGTTATCTACAAAATAAATTTTGTTGTGATATCTCTTGTCTTTCTTGGTGTTGCAATTTGGGTGGCCAGCAGTGTATTTAGTGCATATGCAATGCTGGTTAAAATAATTGTTTTCTCAGTGTAATCGGTGCTAATAAAAATTACATTAATCGCTGTTTTCAAATATACTGATAATTTGAAAAATAGGCTAAAAAATTAGACAAGTTGAGACATTTAAATTTTAAAACACTCAAAACTTACAGCTTAAAAGTTTTTTAATGTCTTCATAAAATACTGTTTGTTGTAGAATTAGAAGAGATTTTTTTTCAAATCTCATCTGACATTTCTATTAGGAAAGTATTAGGTTTATAAAACAGTAGTACAAATTGTGATTGAAAATGATCATCATATGTTTAGTTATCTTAATTTCAATCTTAGCTACAGAAGGCCCGAGCACAACACTCCCTTATTATTTGAATTTATTGGTACACGGTTTTATACTGTTGCCACTAATTATACCAGAATTTTCTTTTGTTTAAAAAAAAATCCATAAACACTGGCAATTGATTTTAAGAAATGACTTCGATTTCAGGAGAGTAAAGTAATGCTGCTATAAAAGTTTCCACTACAAGTAATTTTTTCAGTGCCAAAAAAAAAATTCCTCCTAGTGTCAGTTGTTTATACTAATGTTGAATACATTCAATTTAACCCCTTCCTTCTCGCTCCCTTCAAAATTACGGGGTGAGGTTTCGCCTTCGATTTCTTGTGCCTGTGATATATCCGGGCTGGAGTATTTAAAAGTAACGCACCAAAAAGATTAAAACAAACCATTTCATTTACCCTGAAAATTTTTTATTTCTTATTTTAGATACCAGATGGCAGCACCAGACTATTTATAATGTAATTGGGATGTTTTTTTAAAACCAGATGTGGCAGATCAAGAAATAAATGGAATCCTCGGGAAAAAAATAGATGCTGCTATTACCGTTTTCTTACAAATTATTCGGTCGTCAAGGGGTTAGAGACCATCTCTAGACGTTCAGAAGACGACCAACAACACACGTGTGAATTCTACCATAAATCGAAAGCTTAAAAAAACGTTAAAGTCATAGTTTTTAAAATTGGCAATGTGTTTTATACGAATAAAGTACGTGACGTACAACATAGGAGTGCATTACCTCTACAGGCGAATTTTGGTAACATATTCTTACCATAGCAATATCCTAGTTTCATCTAAAATATGCTTTTAAATAAATGTTGTTAAATGATACGGGCCCATTGATGCTTGATGTTGCGTTATTATGTTATTTTAAATCAGGGGTTCCCAACCTTTTTCCCTACATCGACCCCTTTTAAATGAATTATTTTCTTCATCGACTCCCTCACATTTTTCTCTATAAGGATATGTGAGGATATCTATATGTTGTATGCAGCATACAACATAATTATAATTCTAATGATTGCACACGAAACATTTAAAGATAACAATTTGACTAAGAATATGAACAAAAAATTAGAAAAAGTCGTTCATTAGGTTTATGTTTTATTATTTTTGTACTATTTTAATTTTTAATTTCACAAATATAAACAAGATTTCAGAAACACTGATTGTAAGTGCAAAAAAGTTAGATTTCAATTAAAGTTGTGGTTGTACTTGATGCATTGATACAATTTTTTTTAATGTTTGGCCTGAAATTGCTTATCATCGTATAGTCACAATAACTAATATAAAGAATATAAATATATAATTTACCAAACAATTTTACTGACTTATATGTAATTATAAAATAATTTCATTCGACACATAAACAAAAGCGTCATGACATTCGACTTTAGATGAGTGGATTACTCCACCCTATGCAAATTTGTATTTATACATATTAAAACAGATATTATTATTTAATCATTACATTTCCAAAAAATTAAATAATTTTAAAGCAGAAAAAATATCATTGGCCCTCAATAGACCCCTGAAGTACTATACACCCTTTTTAAACTTCCATCGACCCCCAAGGGGTCCACCTGAACCCCTTTGGGAATCCCTGTTTAAAATTGCAAAATAGTGAAAAAGATTTTTGATGTGAAATTTAAATTTCCTTTCCTTGATTTCAGTTCCTAAGTCTTCAATTCGTGAAGCCCCCGACCTCTACGTAAAAACTGGAAGCTCCATAAATCTGACGTGCGTCATCAGCCAAAGCCCAGAACCACCAGTCTTCGTTTTCTGGTACCACAACGACCGAATGATCAACTACGATTCTTCGGGCGGCGAGATCACAGTGCAAAAGGCCGGACAAGACCAGGCCTTAAGCCGACTCTTCATCAAAAATGCTCAGCCCAGTGATTCTGGTAACTATACATGCTGCCCTTCCAATGCAGACGCAACCAGTATTAGCGTGCATGTTCTAAATGGTAAGTGTTTCTCTTCTCTATATAGTACTGTACGAAAACTTAAGCATTTTTTTTACAGTAATTGAATTTCTAAAATTTTTATATTTTTTAAAAAACAATTTTCACCATTTGCAAAATATCAGATCTATAAGATTTGTTTTTGTACTATTGGAACCATTGTTCAAATTCTCTTTAGAAAATATTAATTAAATCACCCGTAAAATTATAATCTAACAGTGAGAAAAAAATGAGTACAAAAATTTATCTTAAATGCAATTCATGATAGGAAGAATCATCAGTAGTTTAGTTGCATTTATTTTGGTGCAAGCAAAGAGGAATTTGGTATAACAAGAAAAAAGTTTAAAAACCATTAATGCCGCGTGCAAAATCTTTACAGCTGAAAAGAGTTTAAACCATTTATTTAAAACATATCAGAAATAAAAAAGAAACAGTCAGAATTGTATGACATGGCGAAAGCTGCACTGATGAAATTGGTTACCAAGTTTCCGAATGTCATAAACAGTTAAAAAAATTAACACGTTTCACATTCCAAGCGTATTCTAAATAGTGAAAGAAATTCGTAATTTTGATTTCTAAGAGCCATGGTTTAAAAAAAAAAAAATCATACTTCTGGTAAAATCAAGTTTAATGACGGCATATCGTTATCCACCATGTGACCATTTTCATTAAATGCAAGACTGATTAAGTTGTGATGTTAGAGACTAAATCACCAGATTGACACATACATTATCAGTCAGCATTAGAGGTCAATTTCAGTTAAGATATTCTCTAGGAATTAATAGAGCGTAGAACTTAACTATATGCAATAAGTAACTAGGCTACGATAAAAAGCAAATTATAACTAGAATATGTCGGCTTTTGTTTTTATTATAGTCTACTTGGTATTTATGTCAAATTTCAGTATGTTGATTGTTGATTCTTTGTTGCTGCAATTCCAGCAATTAACCTCCTAGCGCAGATAATTTCTTGACTGTAACTTCGCCTCTTGTATTGAGTAATTTGGAGGACTACGAAGAAAGAGATTCATTCTGCTGTTTCCGAGAGTATTTTTTTCAAACTCTATCTTTTATAGATTGTCCGAAGCCAAAGAGAAAATATTTAAAACACCGAAATTTTCTTTAAGAACCTTCCATTTAAAGATAATGAGTTGTTACCAGTCATGATGAGATGTTCATTGAACACGGAATGTTGATAGTTAGCCGATATTATGAATTTGTTTCGTACTTCATTTATACCCTTTCACTAAAAAGTAGTTTTATTTTGCTTCACTCCGCTACCTTTTGGCAAGTGTCACGTTGAAATGGCGTTATATATATATATATATATATATATATATATATATGACGAAAAACCTTTCCTTTCATTAACTTTGTCTTACCGCAACAGAACATTATCCCTCAATTTAATTTTGATCTAAATACTCTAAAGTAATCTATTAGTCTTTCCCTTAAACAAGCCACGTACCTACATGTTACAAAAGAAGGTTGTTCTAGAAGCCATGACGTGACCTCGTAAGATGCGGCGTGATGAGGTCAGGTGTCACGTTTTAACCAATTAAAAGTTTTGCTCGCCTCTAACTCTCGAGAATCCGAGCGTCTCTGTCAGCTTTTGTGTGCTCGTAGTCAAACCCAACAAGACGTGAGTTTAAACTCTCCGTCCATATCTTCGCAGCGTTTCGCTGCCGGGGCCTTTTACCCCGAAATAACTGTTTTATAAATTGTATCCTCCTCGAATCTTCTGCAGTAGAAGTCCGCTCCTTTATAATTTTTTTTTGCATTTAATGACATGAATTTCCAGTAAAACAAGAAAAATCCTGATTACTGAGGATAATTCTTTCATCGCTTTTCATGTACATGATAGGCAATTTTTAGTCAAACATTTGTCTACCATTGAGTTTTTAAATTACTCATATTATATAATGTATTATATAGATGATTAAATTTAATTCATGCTTATTGAACAGTAATTTAAAAAATGTATTCCCTGAATCAGTTTATGCCTATCATTATTTGAAATATTAATTATCATTTAGTCCTGCTTATAATATTGTTTCCAAAATAACAGACGTAGAGAAGTAGAAGTTATAAAATAAGAGTGTCTGAAATAAATCATACATAGTCCTTATATTTTAATCAAAATGATTCGCATTGGTTATTACTACTATAGGGCATGAATTTAATTCTGTTTCGATATGCAATATAAATTTAATTGGCATATCCACACTGTATTCAACATGCCTCTTAAGGTATTAAATTTTCAAAACAGAATTGTTTTGCAATATTTTAATAAACGTATCCGAAATTATTTGAAATTTCTGAATTTTATTTATATATTTTACTGGGAAGGAGCTTTGAAACATATTTGAGTTTTAAGAATTAATGATTTAAGAAATACTGATATCCACTCTAGTATAAAAATTAAAATAAACGCTTGACATTTATGGTGATATCAAGAAATAAATGCATGCATACATTAATATGTACCCTCAAGAAGCAACGTTTATTACAGCCGCATTTCCATTCACTATGTATCCAATAAAGAGTAATAATTTAATTTAAACGGAAGAATTTTTGACATGCAACAATTTCCAGAACTTGACATATGTCGTCTTTAACTTATTACATAAATTCTTTGTCTCTTATATATATATATATATATATATATATATATATATATTTATTTTTTTTTTTTAATTTTTAATCCCAGACTTCATGGAATATTACCGCTGTTAGCTTAATTTGATATTCTATATTAACAGGTCGCGCTGAAACCTGACTTCAGTTTTTTAATAAGGCAGAAGATTTCCAAAGAGGGAAAATACTGTTATGAAAACATGCATTAACGAAAAAATATTTCACTCAAGAATATTAAAAATGTTTTTCTGGGAGAAAAAAAAATTCTTAGTTTATGAAGAACTACGTTAGAAAAATTTAATCATCTGGGTTTTAATCTACTCTTAAGCCTTTCTTTTCGGCTTTGACGTTACATATTTCTCTGTTCATTGTCCAAAAAGCGAAAGTTTTTTTTATGAAAAAGAATTTGGGGATTAAAATTCAATTAAATATTGCTATTTGCAACTAATTGTAATTTAATCTTTTTTTTTCATTTAAAGCAGAATACAAGGCATATATAAAGTATTAAACAGCATTGCACCCAGTATAGCTTATATTTAAAATTTAATCGAAAAAGGAGAAAAAAAACTTAATTACTAATTAAAATGAGATAGAATGCATTTTAATCACAACATATTAGTGATAGAAATAATTATGACTTAGGAATCATTTAAGAAGAAATGCATGCGAATTACTAAATATTTATATTAAAGATAGTTATTGGAATAAAATTTAAAAAAATGAGATTCTTTAGATCTTTGAAATAGTTTAATTAGTGCAGTTTAGGAGTTTAAGATTGGGGAGACATGTGTACATTTTCTTCAGTCCCAAAAGACGGTCTTTTCAAACTTTGAAATATTTCATATTTCATTATTCTTTTTTCGTTTTTTCCCTTAAAACAAACACAGTATATATATATATATATATATATATATATATATATATATATATACACATGTATACATACATACATACATACATACATACATACATATATACATGCATACATACATACATACATACATACATATATACATACATATATACATAATACATACATATATACATACATATATACATACATACATACATATATACATATATACATACATACATACACACATATATATATATATATATATATATATATATATATATATATATATATATATATATATATATATATATATATATATCCTTAGCAGTTTTAGACCTCTTATAATAAGTCAGAATTCAGGATACTTTATAGGATATGTTTCCTTTCACAAATTATCAAGCCATATTAAAAAAACTGCCAAGCGTTCGTATACACCCGTAGATTACATTCTATGTAGAAGGGAATTTGTTATCTGTTCTCAATATCATGTTATAGTTATTCTTCTGCGCCTATGGCTCCCAAAACAGTAAAAAACACATCAAAACTCACCTTAGAAGTTCTTATCCTTACACTAAGGTGGCAGAAATATTTTTCTTTCTTTATGTGGGATATACAGTTTTTTTACAAGTATAGGAATATATATATATATATATATATATATATATATATATGTTTCTGTGGAGCAAATAACAAAATCACATGGCTCGTGTAATAAAGAGGAATGAAAAAAATAAACTGGTGGATATAGGGGTTTCTTTATTATCTCAACAATTTAAAAAATATTTCCTTCGTAAGGGGCTATAAACAAAATGCTTACAATGCAATATACTTTCTTGTCAGCAAAAAAAGTATTTTTCGGGTAAAAAAAATTGTTTTTTCTACTACTTATATATTTATTCCCCTGAGTCATATTTGGACCCAATAGAGAAATTCCAAGAATGACTAGTACCACTATATACAGAGGCTGTTCACATATTTTTTAGACGATGTATATTGTATTCACAAAACTAAATTACATAAAATTCTTGTGTTTTAAATGTTCTTTGACATCCCTTATTCTGAAATATCTTTCGACACCGCAATTTCCAGGATAATAATGCCTTTTGAAGTGTCAGAAGAGGTATTCTATCCCATTCCTCCTGAACAGCTTTCCAGAGTCCTGTAAGGGTTTTGGGACGACGTTTGGATAATGCAGATTTTAAAAGTCCGAAAGCACAAAAATCCATAGGTGATACAGTAGGGGAGATTTTGTAGGGATATCAGTGAAGAGTATGGCCTTGATACCAGTTTTTTGTTCCATTTCTTTTAGGAAATTTACAGTGGATTTTGATGTGTGACTGCTAGCTTTATCCTGATGGAGTCTCACAGATTGATGGCACTGTGGGTAAAGCGATGGTATTTCATTCAGAAAAATTGGCGATAAAATAATTCCCTGATAGTATTTGGAGTTAATCTTGACATTTTTTTCCACTCTCTTTATTTTTAACTTGCCATTATAAGAAAAACCAGCAACAATCATGACTCCCTTAGAAAAACTTTCTTTCGATTCTTTGAACCATGTGCTTAAATTTTTTTCTCCCCTTTTATGATAATAAATGGCTCTTTTTTTCTTGCAATCATTTAAATACACCCATGATTCATCTACTGTGACAATTGTTTTCCATTTTTCTTTGGATAAGTGTGTCTCATATAGAATTCTGCAGCGTGTCCTGCGTTCAGCGATATGATTTGGAAGAAGACGATGCACATTGCGTTTTTTCGCTTTCTTAAGATTTAAATCAACGTTTATCATTTTGTTTACAGTGGACACCGAGCATTTTAATGATTTTGCAACTGTCCTTTGATTAGGGGGATTTTCTTTTAACATTAAACAACGTACCTTTGCAATAGTCGAAGATGTCCGTTTTTTCCTTGGATACTTGTTTGGAATTTTTGTCCCACTTGAGGCTCCAATTTGGCGTTTTTTTTCCTTTCTTGGTGACGATATTACGTATCGACGCTTTAGATATTACAAAACCATGACTCTCACATCGTTTTTGGATAACGGAGTATGCATATTTCTCTTCGGAAAGAGCATACGTGTAGCCTTCCAACCACTGCTTTGTTAAAAACGCCATTTTGAATAAAAACAAAACTTTCAAGCCGCAGACGATAATTTTGACTTTTAAAAACATAGTACAATTGCAATTATTTCTTTTGCATCAAACGATTTTTTATTACCTCTTACCAAAATCGTCTAAAAAATGTGCGAACAGCCTCTGTATATACAAGCACGATAAAGTTTAAATAAATGAAATTTGCAACAAAGCAGTGTTATATCTTATAATAGCTGAACAATCATTATTTATTTCAGTTTAAAAACGGATTTTTTTAATTATGTTAATGTATATTTAAAATATAAAACAAAAATAATTATATAGATGCATAGTTATATATGCAATTGCATATGTGTATAGAAGTAACAAAAATCTAGCTATTGTGTTAGTCAGTGTACTGAAATTCGTGAACATTCTTTGAAATGCTGGCCGTCCCGAGGTAGCTTAGAGTTAGCGAGTTACACTTCGGACAGAGGGTGCTCATTTCGAATACTGACGAACGCCATTTCATACATTCGTGTCCATGCCGTATATGGATACGTTAAATCAGTTTACCGGAATTTCATTCCTTCTATGACAGCCTTACTCAATTTTTTTTTTCCGCAACATAGTACTGTAAAACTTCGTTTATCGGGCCATTGTTGATCCAGATCACCAGATAATCCGGATCAAATTTGTAGACTTTTTTTTTAAAAGTTTAATAATTACATTAGATAATAATTTTTAACTCTGATAGCAAATACTTAACTATAAGTACGTTAAATATTCGCTTTTTGTATGATTCAATGTATAGTTCATGCATAGATTTTACAATAAATTATGGTAATAAAATGCTTTTTGTTCAGTGTCATTGAATTTGTTGCTTTTGTTGAATTTTGTTACAAAACATTGATTTTTATTGTAAAAAATGATGAGTCTACTTAGATGAGGATTTTGTTTTGCTTATTACCCATATTCCCCAGATTATCCGGATTGCCAGTGGTCGCAGTTAGTCCAGATAAACGAGGTTTGACTATACGTCATATCTCATAATAAAAAACATGAAACTGAAAACCCAAATGTATTCAAAGGTTTATTTAATATTCAGTGTGATTTTTGATGTTAAGACAATATTTTGGCTTTCTTAGACAAATCAAGTCTATAATTGCTATATGTTATTCTTAATAGGTCATCAAGATGAGAATCAGTAAGCTGATTTCTAGATAAGTTCTTCGCATATTACATTTATGAATAAGAGGATTTACTAAAATACGTAGAGGTGAACAACGTGAGCAGCATTTAGATACATTTTTGCTGTCTTATATTTTCCAGGGACTAATTTCCGAAATTCGGTTTACTCCTTTCCCCTTCTCTCTGCTTTAAAAATGACTTCCAGATTCATATGGTCTCTGAACTTAATAAATTGGTCAAACAGCTTTGCATAATCGCATCCAAATGCAGCTATTTGTGTAATAATTGTCGTTTCTAACTGCCAGGCATTTTTCTACAAGTAACATGCAAATATAAATACTTCGTAAATCCTGAAATCTGATCTTAAATTCTTTGGTTAAGGCAGCTAAATAATTTTAAATTATTGTATAGTTTTCTAGATAAATCTCGATACCATCTTGTTCAGCTTTTGCTTTTTTTTTAATGTTTTTAAAATCTTCGATTTCCAAATGTTTACAAAAGTATCTACTTGAGATTATGAGTATGAGTGTTTCGGGAAGCACATAAAATATTGGCCGGCCACAGGTTGAGTGGGCTTGTTCTATGATCAATGGGTGAGAGAAGGTACGAACCCTCCAGATGTCGCCCCTGGGGGTGTTCGGCCAAAACTAAAGACGTTCCACTGATAATATTGACTCACCTTTATGGTGCTCCTAGATAGAAAATAGCCCTCAAATTTCCCCGGTTTAAAATGCGAATGTCTCGTGACAAAAACATTAGAAACACCCTAAGCTTTGATGGAAATGTTTATCAATCAAAAAATTTTATCATACTTTTTTTACTGTATGTAACTCCTTTTCTGTCACCAAAATATTACTAATTTCTAGTTTCACGGTAATTTCTTTTCATATATTTGACATTTTATCAGAAATTTTCTGATAATTTCGAAAAAAACGAGAGAAATTTAAAATAACCTAAAATTTGAATAATTATTTGACAGCACGGTAGAGGTATTCTATGAAATGAAGCAAATCAATTTCTTTCATCCTTACAAGACACGAATGTTCATATTAATTTTAAAAAATAAGTTGGTTCGGAAAATAACAGATTTACTCCTTAAAAATTAATGATTGTTTGACTGGTTCTTTCAAGTTCAAAATACTGTTTTCAATTCTTGGTTAATTAATATAAGGCAAGAAAAGTTTTTGCTACGATGTTTAATGTTCTAAATCCCAAGACTAATTGAAGTAATAATAAAATATAATAATAACCATATTTAATATCATAATAAACATACAAATGATCTTCAAATACGTTTAAGTTATTACAAATCTTTACCGATAATAATGTGTAATAAAGAAAATTACGCATTAAAAACAGCTCACAGACAAAGGTATTATACGGTAACCAAATATCGACATAAATAGAAGCTAGAATTATGGCACTTTCACTGTTTTCAACTTCCATGCTGTTGAAGATAAAATATTTATGGAGGAAAACGACTCTGGCGGTCTACAGTTAAACAGGTGGGGCTCAAAAATGAAACTTGGTCGATTTCAATTTCGTGGAAGCTATATATATCCTGAGGAATGGGGCTTAGATGGTAGAAAGGCATGATAAATATCTTAATAATAAATTATTACAAGTATAAAAATATATACAAAGAGATAGTGTAATGTATAAGATATTGACGTCATTTTCAATTTGGATCGGACAGGAAATACTTTAGTAGGATTTAACCCTATTAATTTAAACCTAGCAAATAGCATAGATAGTGAAATAGAGTATTCGTTAAATATTTTAAAAGGCATCTAAACATAAATTCCCCTAAAAGAAAGAAAGCTATATTTTTTTTTACCTTATGTGTAAAAACGATGTGGCCGAATACAAATGTATAAGAATTAAATCCTACATAAGACAAAAAGACATCACTCAAGTCAAACAACCTGAAAATAAAAGGGATAACAAACAACAGTCATTTTTTACAGTTTAAAAGAAAATAATTTATTCATTATCCAATAATCCCTAGACACAACCATATGTGGTTTGTCATGAGGACATACATCAGCAAGAATGTATTATTCTTTTATTTACTGTTGAATGCAAACTACCATTTGAATTTCCTAGGGATTTCTTGTTAACAGATTTTTTTGGGGTGAAGTGCAGGGAAAATTAATGAGTTTTCTTTGCTTTTTTTTTAAAATGAAGTTGCTCCGGTACCAGTTTTTCTTTCTTAATTATATTGATAATGTGATTAAATTTTTGTAATTTGGTTATTTTTTTTCTTTCATTTGTATGATAATTTTCTTTTAAATTACTGGTTACATTTGCCCTTCATTATTCAGATTAGAAATTAAGAACATTATTTAGCAGCCTTAAAAATCATATTTATGAGTTTTTTGAGGGAGTTTTCAGAGAAATTTTTATAAAAAAGTATTGCCCATGTTGTAGTTTTCAAAGAGTTTAATTACGAAATCTAGCAAAATGTATTAGGTTATTTAAAGTATAAAATTGAAAGGTATGCACTAATTATAATTTTTAAGTAAAGAAACGTGTACATTAGTGAAATAATCCTTCTTTGCAGTCAAAATCAGGGGTTAAAAATAGATTTTTTTCCCCGCAGAACTAAGTGAGTTCCAACTTCCAGTCCGATAAATTTTTACCCCAATGGGGACTTACCTCGATCTGGCGTCAGCTATTGTTTTTGATGAGGTTTCGGGAACATAAGTTGTGTAATCATTCTTTGCTGTCAGAAACAGTGGGCGTAAATATTTGACACGTTTTGAGGGACATAAAGCAGGCGACCGACAATAGTTTAATCCTATGGTATGTGACATTTTACCATTCATTGAACTTTCGCCCGTTGAGAGATATCGATGAAATTTTGATGAGCCTGACAAATAATATTTAAACAAATGTTTTGTCAAGGTATAGGAGTTGTAACTAAGGGTTTCGCTAACTTTATAGGTTTCTGCCTGTTGCATTGATTTGGGGTATTTTAACACCATTGCCTACAAATATTTACTGAACAATTTCATCCATCCCACACTATATGTATGTATGTATGTATATATTTATATATATATATATATATATATATATATATATATATATATATATATATATATATACACACCAATGTATGTGTGTGTGTGGAAGCTTGTTTGTATGCATGCAATTACTGATTAATAATTCAAAATGGGATGAAATAATTTTGTATTACTGAAATATATTTCATAATAAAAGTTTAGTAAGTTTAGATATAAAAGTAGGAGAACTGAAAGTTTGGGTAACAAAAATTTACTGATATACTAAGAAATTGCCCTCTGTTACTTTAGTCTAAACAACTATGTTCCAAGAATTGTCGTTTAGTTTTCAAAACAGGGGTTACTTGTCTATGTATATTTTATATACACTTATAATGCCACGAAATCAACAGTAAACTTTATAGTAATTCAGTCGGTGCACACGTTCTCAACTCGTATTCCAGCTATTACTTTTAATAATTGCTAGGATTGTAGAGTTTTTGGACTTATTTATGCAAATTATCGTCCACGTGTGCCAAGTGTTTCATTGCAGTTTTGCCATAATTTCCGGTAGATTGACCTTACAGCATCTTGAAAGTCGCACGTCTGAAAAGATTGTAAAAGGAAAAATTAATAGTTTTCTAATGTTTTTTTTTTATTCTCAACATGTTAGTAAGTGAGTGCGTGTATTATTACTTTGGCGAGTGAATTAATGGTGTAAAAGAATTCATAACTAAATAAGATGAAATAATTTTCGTTTGTATCATGCATTTAAGTGTAAATTGTCAGCGTCGTTAACCCCGCACTGCACTCGTAAATAAAAACGGCAGGCATGGTAGCTTGGTGTCTGATAGGCGCCACACTATCTTAATTAGGTTTTAGTTTTTTTATTCTAAAAATAAATATTTATTAAAACAGTAATTTAAGGACATGATGGATATACATAAAAGCATTTCAAATGGGGAGAAAAAATTATAAGCAATTTTTACAATAGGATAAATAAAAATAAAACAAATTTTAAAACTAATATATTTCTATTATCAATCTTTACAAATTTGGTGAAATGGCAATCAGGTGTTTACATTTATATTCGTTTACTATAAAAGAATGATAACAACTGCAGGAGTTTTGTTTGTTAGCTATGACCCATACATAAACACTTCGATGGTACTGCCATCTGCTGTACCTACAGAGCATTCCATCAATACGCAAAATATAAACATAGTGATACTGGCGTATGTCAGACGCCATGCGACCAGTGCAGTGTTAACATTTTTTTCTTCTAAATTATTAACTATGAGCGTAGAGGAAAATTTTGTGATAACTGTAATACATAAGTAAACCCTCTGTTACAGACTTTTTAACTGTACCTATGGTTATCTTAAACGATCAAGATGAAGAAGATAACAGAGAAAGGAGAGAATGGAAAAGGGAAACTAACGATGAATCAAGAGTTCGTGGAGAAAGAAGAAAAAAAAAGGAGAAAGTTTATAAAAATAATCTAAAAGGAAGTTTAAAGCAATTTTTTTTTACTATGGCACGCTTAATAAAAGTTAGAAGAACGATTCAAAACAGCTTTCTCAATGGGATTCGAACTTTGTTTCAAAACCCAATAGGAATTGAGAGAATGCAGGATACTAACCAATGGGAAACAAACAATAAAAAAAAAATCGGTGTGGGGTGTATAAAACGATCGGATCCTGAGTTTGGTTTCAGGAACCAATCAGAAGTGAGAATTTTGACCAGTGAAAGTGCTTGAAACAAAAACCGTAGAAGGCAATGGATAAATAGAAAATTATAAGAATTGATTTTATTATTTCATAATTAAATTAACTTTGAAACATAGGGCATGATTCTTAAATAAACGCAATTAATTTTGAAATTTAACTTAATGTTATTGCAAATTAAAAATTTGAAATTTGATAGTTCGGCATAAAGGCTTTGAAGTTTAAAATCCATTACTCATTTTAAAACAAATTATTCCCTTTTCCCCCACAAAATACTCAGTAGTTTCGTTTTGGATACAAAAAAATTAAATTTTGCCTTTCATCCGTTTTTAGTTATATTCAACGTACAGCTCAACGGGGGAAAAATAAAGAAGTTTAAATATGAAATTCATGGTGGAAAATAGCCAAAGCCCTGTATTTATGGCTTAACATAAATAATGATTATGCCTATGGTGGGGAACATATTATTTGATTTTCCAACGCCGAGTACGAAGGCAAAATTTTATCACCTTAAGAAAAGTATTCATAAAACCTCAAATAAAGAAATTGTTGCAGATGAATTCAAATTGAATGCATAAAAGATAAAATATATGCAAGGAGTTTTCGTGAACAAATTAAATTACAAAGAGTTTGCATAAATTCTTGAAAAAAGACTGGTAAAATAAATTAAAAGCTTCAATACTATTTTATTGAATTACAAACTTGGTACAAAGAATTATATATATTTATCAGTAAAGATAAATCCCAGACATCATGTAATAAAAGGAATTTCCCCATTCTCTTTGTAAATAACTGGAAAAATTAACAAATTTAAGTTTGCCGTATGTGACCGTAGATCAAACATTAATAAAAAGCAAATAACGCTGCACTTATGCATAAAACTTTTACATATATCTTTAAAAATATATAAACTCGTAAATTTCAGTGATATAATAATTTATCAAGATAAATATTTTATAAATTAACAATTAATAAGTTATCCAAATTCTGAAAAAAGAGGGACTCCGACATTATGAATACTAATTGCAAATATTAGCAAACGTTTGATCATTGTTATAAAAACGTGATGAAAAGGATGGTTTAAAATGTGATTGAAAAGTTATCGATAAAACTTAAAATTAAAAATAGAGGTATTAAATTTATTTAAACACATTTAATGATATTAGGACATATCAATGAATTGCATTTGTATTTTATAGGTGTTTTATTATGTATGTATTTAGAGAATATTTTTTAAGACCCTGTTAAAGAAAGGCTGTTATTTAAGTCACTAAATGAAACATTTTTTTAGATAGATGTAAAGAAACTGCCCACAGCTTTTCTTCCATAAACCAAGGATTGGGAAAACTACCGAGTAACTAAAATAAAACACAGCTTCTTAAAATACGCAATAAATAATTTATTTGACTTGCGGTTTAAAAATAACATTCATAGTTTTTTAGATTGGAGTTCTTTAGGTGTGAGTGTTTCTACGTACAGTTTTCAAGAGCCGAATTAGAGACATAAAGACAATTACTTCTAATAGTTCCCAAGATCAAGGAGAAATATAATCATTAATTTGAAATTAGTCGCCAATTTAAATTTATACTATGGATTTTAACATGGCAAGATTTTATTTTAGTGTCTCTCGCTTATTTTATGTACGTAGTTTAAATTAACTGCTCCCTTCAGTTATTGTTAAAAAAGCAAATTATATAAAGAGAGATATTTTAAAGAGTGTAAAATTTTACAGTTTTCTGTCAATCTAAATATTTAAATGTTGCCTTAATAAATTATTCAAGAGCACTACCTATTTGTTGTATATATATTTTTTGAATAATTGGAAATTTGAAAATTTCATTGCTAAATCAAAATCTTGAGTGCAACCCCCCCCCCCCTACAAACAGAAATTTTGAATTATCAATCGTACCAATTTGTAATTTAAATATTATTTATAACAAAATAAATATTTGAACACATATAATCCTATGATACAGACTGAACTGTTTTCCTAACCGAAAATTCTGTCTAAAATTCACTACGCTAACCCAAATAATTTATAAAGCAGTTTACACCAACGCAAAGTAAAACTAACGACAAACTTCCGAATCTCCCGAAACACGCTAACAAAACTTCGTGACCACTTTGTTTATATCATTATTTTTTTCTATTTCTTTCAACAAAAACATAAACCAGAGCTTCCCAGTCGGAAGTAATACTATTCCTCCATTACTATTGGGGTTTTGCAAATCCAGTAACCATTTCAAAATTTGAATAAAGCGTTCCATTTGGATAACGTTTCAAATGTACGTTTCTCCACCCTTTGAACCCAACTGCCCTTATTCCCTAACGCTAATACGTGCATATAAGCCTTTAGAAGACAGTCGCTGATGTCACGTACATGGGATGTTAATACTTAAAAGTTTAAAGCGCAGAAAATTTATATATTCGACGTCAATAAATTAAGATAAAACATTGGAAATGCAGTTTACTTTTTAGACGAGATATTTTATATCTTTTTGATAGCATTGGATTTCCCTGTCATGCAAGAAAAAGCGTCCCCATAATTGAGAGAGAGCTATATTTTTCAGTTTTAGATTTGACCGAATGTTTTTCTGGAAAGAAATGTAACCTTAAAAAATAGTTAATATTTCCGAAAAGATTGATAGGCTGATGATATAAGAGAAAATGAGAAACTTGTGTTGATTTTTAAAGGTATACCACTTATTTAAAATATATCGATAATACAAAGTAATAAAAAATAAAATTATTTTTCACTAATTTCGAAACTTATCGTACGATTTCCCAAAAGAGATTATTTACATACCTAATAAAACTGTTTAGAATAAAAGTACTCTACCAAATAAAATTACTACAAAGTCAAAGTGGAAATATTTAATAACATGTTATTTCTACAATATATTTTCCCTTCATTTTTTAAAAAATTAAACAAACAATATTACATCATGGTCTTGAAATATTAGTTTTTTGACGGCATGCACCTTGTACTTTACTTAAAATGAAAATACAATTAATTATTATGCGAAAAAATTTCTTAAAGTAGAACATAATACTTGTCAAATAATATGTCAATAAATTGTTTCTAATATTATATCTTATGTAGTAGACAAAAACACAAATTTGTTTTCGTCTGGATTATAATTACACTTCAGATGGTTGATTCAACATGAAGAGTGTGTGTGTGCGTGCGTGTGCGCACGTGTACGTGCGTGTGTGCGTGTGTGTGCATGTATGTGTACGTGTGTGTGTGCGTGCGTGTGTTTGTTTGTTTGTGTGTGTGTGTGTTTGTTTGTGTGTGTGCGTGTGATATTTTTTTTGTGTGCGTGTGTGTTGTTTCTAATACTTATGCCGATAACGCAGCAATACAGCCGTATGAATCCTTCCTCTTTCAGAATGAGTTCAGAGTTTTGGTTTCCATTTCATTCAAATGATGAGTTACTGGCAAGCGCGAACTTAAAATATGAACATATGTATATGATTAATGACTCCAGGGATCGAAAGCTTAAGCGCAAGTGCATAAGTCTTCTGATTTCGAAGAGTAATTGGCTAATTGCAGATTCTGTCAGGATCAGACCCTAAAACTTTTATCTGATGCCAACAAAGTACATTAGCTTAACAGTTATAAGATTTTTTCTTATCGTATTGTATAATATTATGAAAAATGCTTCTCTCAGTTTGCACATTGTCCATTAAACAGACTTTAGCTTAAGACTTATAAATTCCGCTGTAAGACGTAAACTTACAAATTGTTTAATATTGATAATATATGTATAATGAACACAGACTGATGATATATTTCTATCTAAAGATATGATTGGATTATATAACACTTTTAAGGCTGTCATGAAACGCTGTAATTTTTGCTAAAATATATATGTAATATTACAGATTAATATAAAATATTTAAATTTGTAAGACAATTTATTATCCTGATAAGCTATTTATTATCCAATAGTGTAAAGTTTAAAATGATTATAATTTGAAAAATAGTGTTAGGTCAAAACATAAAATATATTAAAATAAAGTAAACGAAAACACATTAATCATAAATAGTGCATACAAAAATATGGAACAAAAATAAGTTACTTATTAATTAAGATTCATTAAATTGCTTAGACATAGTTTAAGGTAGCTCTCCATATTAAAACAAGAGTGGTTTTGTGATTCGTTAAGGGGTTATACACAACAGCTGTTACACTGGTAAATTTTTCGCTACTTACGTACACACACACTGGAAATGAGCCAACGAATTTCCATTAAACTTGAAGCTCTGCGTTGATCGACTTTATAAGAATTTAAAACCATTAGAGATTGAGTAAACATACGAAAAAGGAAAATGACTTTGAAAAATACACTATTAGAAGTAACAGCAAAAATACTCGATTGGAATTCGCAAGCTTAAAATATGCTTCTCCCGGATGGGACTGTGCTGCTTCATTTTTACTTGATTCCTGTCTATGTTTCTCATGTTCTTCCACAGTCTCCCCCTCTCTCGTTTATTTACAATTTCCCCGAATGTGATTTATTCTTCTTACAGTTTCGACTTTGATGAAAGGGGCAACGTTCGCTCAGTCGGCGAACTTTGTCTCCTGTGCCTTTTAGCTGTAGCGCATTGTCGCTTTACTACTCCTATGGCCGAGGGCTATATTAAACCTTTGAATAAAGCCATTTTTTTAACCTCTAGTAGTAAATATTTTAGTTCATCTTTTTCTAATTTTGTGAATAATTTGACAGCAATCACACACACACACATATATTATTTTCTGGACTTTCGTTTGATTACGTGCAGTTGTATGCAATAACAATTAACTTTTCTTTTAAATTTTCATCTCATATTTCAGGTCTTTCGGATTGAATTCAGTCAGCTCTAGTTATGTCTCTCATATTCAAATTTCCATGGATCCTCTTAACGTATTATGCTGCAACTCATAATAGGTCATTGTAGTTTGGAGTGATGTAAATAACAAAGCATCCCTCAAAAAATTTTTTTTATCATTGTTTCTTCAAAACACCACAACTTTAAAACTTAACTGTGGTTCTTCATATTTATATTAGTATCTTCAGAAACTCGTTAGCCGAATGTTTTCTTGCTGCAGACATTTATACATGTATGAGCTTAGAGTAAATATTTCGAAAGCATTTCTGACCAATAACTTCAAGAATGATTAGATATAAGGTATATTAGGGTGAAGAAACACACGAGGTTGCATATTCAGTGATCACAAAAACTACCAGGGACTGGTTTTTATACAGGGCTTCACTGAATGGTAGATATATAAGTTCAAAACCGAAATTTCACTAAACGTACTGTACTAAATTTTTTTTGTTCTAATTTATAATTTATTCTTACGCCAAATATGTAATTCTATGTAACGCTTGTTAATTTACCCTTTTCTCTTCCAGGCGAAAAAAGAGCTGCCATGCAACATGACTTGAATACCTCTCCCGTGTCTGAAGCTCCAAATTTTGTGGACCAATGCTTTTGGGTATTCTGGCTCTGTCTGATCTTTTCATTGGTTCTGTCATCCTGACGTCATTGACCGGCAACAGATCGGCAAATCAGATATGACAGTCCGTCCACTTCTCAGCCACACTTTTGTAAGTTACTCATTCGTTTTTATTCAATTGGAAACAATTAGCTGATCTCTTTGAATATGGTAACAATGTTATCACAAAAGAGATAAATTTTCTGCGATAAGAGACCATAAACAAACTTAAAATATTTTGCCTAGATACTGTTATTTAAATTTCTGTTTGTTGGGGAACAAGAAGTTTCAGAGTTTTACAGATGTAGTTTACTCGTAAACGAATGAATAGTTATATTTTTCAAATATGCTGTAGAAGAATGCGGCCTTTATATAAATAAAAATTTTATGGAAAAAAATTGTAAAAATGATAATGCTTACTCCCAGATATATTTTTTATTATAATCATATATTTTTTTACGTGCATGAAAATTCAAATTTAATATTTTTATGGAACTACATTTAAATAGGTTTGCACAAAATATTTTTATACCAAGTTTTATATTTGCTGATATTTTTCTGATTGCACTCGAAGGCGTTTCTAGAACTTTTCGAAATTATCACTTGACACCTTAACTTTTTAACTCTATTTTACTTATTTTTTATTTTTTTTATTTTTCGAGTTTTCTTCAACATAGTGTTGCGTATTGTGCCCATTATATGTGAAAATTACTACATTTTATGATTTCTTAAATTGCTACTTTTCTTCAGCTTCAGTAGCAATGTAATGCTACTTTAAACAAAAATACCCAAAGCAAGAAAAACAGCCAAAATCAATTAAAACTCAATTCTGAATTTTTTTATCACATTTTTACTAACGAATTCAGAATATATTATTTAAAACTCAATATAGGAATCTATAACTATAAAATGAATTTCCTGATTTTACTTTTTATATGACTGCAATATTCATTTGTTAAATTACAACAACAAAATGAATTTAAGGAGGTCCAGGTCTCAAAATTCTTCAAATTTTCGAAAGCTATTTTATTCTATTAAAACATTTTGTGTTCTTAGCTTAAAATGACGTTAAATTATGTTTCTATCTTAATTAGAACAGTAGCTATTATTATTATTATTATTATTGCAACATTCTAATAACAGTCGATCTTTGTTTAAATCTGTAAACACGTTTTTCTGCATGATGGGTTTTTTCACCATTTCTCGTCTTTAAATTGTTATAATTCAAGAACCGTTAAAGATAAATGGTTAAAACTTGAAACATATCTTTTCCAGTTATTTTACTTTAATTTTAAATCAGAAAATTAAAGAAAAATATTTAGTTTTGAAAATATGATTTTTTTAAATAAGTTACATAATTTTATTTTTAAATTTGTACTCTAAATATTTAAAATTTTTTTAAAATTAATACTTTACAAAACGATGGATCAAAATTAAACCTCATATATTTATGTTTAATTAAATGAAAAAATTTTGAAATTCGACAAATAATATTTCGAGTTATAACGATTTTAAATTACCCCACTTTAAAAAAAAATGCAAATTTTAAAAAAAAATTAAAAACTTTATGAGAAGTTTTATGATGTGATTTTGTTTACAAATTATATGGTTAACCATCACAATAACATTCAAAATTTTAACTCAATAAACGAAAAAAAATAATTTAAATGTGTCTCGGAACCCCTTAAAATTGGTTATCTGGCGATTCTTATAAAACGGTATTGATTGGGTATGTTGGATATGAAAGTTAAAACGAAGAAGCAAGTGATATAAGTTGTACTTATTATTTATATTATAATTATAAATATCTTACATTTCATAAACTGCCAATACATTTACTTTATCAGATGTAATATATTAGCATGGTATTTGAAATAACAGTCAACATGGATTAGAATTGAATCTTCCTTGAATTTAGATATTAAATCCACTGCAATTTTCTAATATATTTAGGCAAAATGTAATGCCCATTATACAATAAAATTATACAAAAATTAAATGCATTCACGGATAAATGGTTAATTTGATCATTATATCTCAATTTTAAAAAATACATTTTATTTTAGTTTAATCATTAAGGTAGAAAAGCTTATTATAATACTTTCAAAGGAATTGTGATAAGTAATATGAGAACGTAATTAGAAACTAAGTTTAACTATACTGGATTATTTGAGACAATTTCTAGGTTCTATTAATATTACCAGAAAATTAATTCAGTATAAAAAATTCTCAGTGTAATGAACTTCATTTTAGAATTTAAATTAGTATTTTATTACGAAATTAAAGTGGAATTTCTGATTTCTAAGAATTAAACATTTTGCCCTCATTACAACACTAGTCTCCACTAATTCGAAATATATAAGTACTTTGAAATATGATTAAAGAGAGTTAACATAATTACTTAGAAATATCTCTTTAAATTCTTGATTCTTCCTTTATTCTACGGTATGAGTGCCTCTACAAAAAGGAAAATTTCAGCCTATTCTGGAGTTGAATTTTTTTTCAAAACACTTGGTAAAGTCATTATCTTCTTTAAAAAGTATTTAAAGACAGCGAAATACTTTTAAGAAAAATTGAACCTGTTAATTTCACCGTAAGTTTTTATATCTCGCGTACAAACATATTAAAGTCAACTTTAATAAAGTATTCAACAAGTTTTTAACAAAAAAATACACAGTTAATTTTAGTTTTATTTTTATTTTTACTGGAATATATTTAAGTGTTTTTTCCAAAATTTTCTTTTTTATACAGAATATTCATTACGTTTGGTCACATTATATTCTCTGTTATCACTAGAAGTATTAAAAGTTTTGTCCTGGAGTATAGAGATATTTACTTATTTAAATTGTATGTAGTATATCATATATGCAATTAGATTATATTAATACATGAAATTCTTTCACAATATAGTTAGCGAAATTTCTCAGAGGGCATATAGTGAGATAATTAGTTTCTGTATCCATATTTTGTACCTCAAAAATTATGTTTGTAGGAGTATTAAACCCCATTACCACCGGCAATTTGTATTAAAAAATTATCATTAGTTAACTCTTGAATCAAATAGCTCAACCTTATTAATTTTGCATAAAATATTTTTAGCTAGCATTTTTCAGATGAAATAAATTATAAATTTGGTTGAAATGAAAGAGAAAAAAGTTTAAAATTTTAATTGGGTATATATATACTTATTTATTTTTCTGTAACGAGAATGACATTTAAGTTTCGTATCTCAGTTTGATGGTACATTTTAAGAGTATTAAAGAAGTATAGTTTTTTAATACAAAACAAATAAAAAATGTAAAGTAATTTTTTTTATTTAATGAATTTATGAGTAATCTGCATGCGAAAAGTAATATATGTTTAGATGCTGTTTCTTGCGCATTAAATAAAAAAGGACTTTTGAGGTAATGTACATATTTATAATGGTCTACATTTCGTAGAAATTCCGGTAATGAGGTAAAGGTAAAAACACACAGCTCGAGATCGACAAGTCAGCTGAAAATAAATCCCCTGAAAATGCATTTTACGAAATACATTTTGTTAGTCAATTTTTTTTCAAATTTAAATCATTTTTCAGTTGTACTGTAAAATCAAATGAAAAATTCCATGATTTTACTATTCCATTCTTTCACAGAAACGCACACATACAGGAGAATACTTTAGGGAAACTATTTTTGTATGACTGAAATCAATCAAGTGAAACATTCCAGATCTTCTGTTTCTTTCTTCAGATTTAACTCAAATCCCTCCTGCACTTTATCAAAACTGACAGTTTTCATAAGACAAAATACTTTGTTCACTTATATCTGAAAAAACAGCAAGGACATGTTTGATTTATTTTCTTGAATTATGTACAACTGACCACAACACACAGGAATGTGAGAAGGACTGCAATTGACAGCCAGTAAGATCAAAGTATACGAATGTCACCCGAAAAAAGCAAAGAAACTCTAGTCGGCCGGAAATGGATTAAATTTTGTTCAATTTCTGAAATGTCTTTGTCTATTTACGTTCCTTGCGTTCAGTTTACAAGAGGAACTCGAGAGTCCTTAAATCATAGAACTTCTTTTAAAAATAAAAACAACCAACACACACACACACACAAGAAAATGTGATCTGGTAAAGTTTCATGTTACAGGGAGCTGACATTTATTATAAAATCTGATGGGAGATAAATCAAATGGTTAAAAGCGTAATTTATATTGTTTGAGGCGTAGTATAAATGATGTATGATTTATTTGTATTAGATGCTATTTCGACAGAAATAACATGTAATAAAAATGAACAACGGTATGGTTTATTTCTATACAAAAGAACGGTAAAGTAATAGATATAAATGCGAATAATCTTTCAAAGGTCTTTAACATTTCATGTTAATAAAATTTTTTTAAAAATGTTCTACTTATACAAAGCGACAGATAATCGAATTTACAATAGTCAATAACGAAAATTGTGAAATCATACCTTTTGCATTACAAATAATTTCTAAAGATTTAAATATGTTATGTAATCATATAATTATTTATTATTTTGTATAATAGGAAATGGTTTAAGGCAAAATTAAGCATACAATTGTAGCAGATACTTATTTAATTAGCGCAACTAAACAAAATAATGTAACTTGTTAACATGCCCAAATTCATAAATAAATATGACTTGGATTGTATTAAAATTTTACGGTTTCTAACACTAAGATTACTCTACCATAAATACCCTGTGACGCAAACACCACCATTCTGGGAAACAGGTAATAGTAAATATCCCTCTTCCATAGAATACAGATATTATTTTATAAGTAAATATGCCTTTTAGAAATGAAGCAAAACAATTGTGACCTCTCGCTTGCAAAATGAATGCAGATTAGGCTAACATCAAAAGTTCAAAGTAAAAGTTTTTGTCAATTTTATCTGCTTTAGTTGTCTGTATTACTGTTACTACAAGTAATAACTAAAATTATATAGATAATCTTCACCACATGCCTTCATTACTCTGTAATCATGCAAGAAACAGGTTCTATCACAGTGTGATGAGATTGTGTCTGCAATGCCGTCCGTCACTTATTTAGAACAAATATTTGACAAAAGCTATAAGGAAAAAATGCAATGTATGAAATGGTTGGTTAGGCCTATTCTATTCACAATCGTCGCCCATCCATGTGGCTTAATGCATAAGATCTTATTAAAATCACTGAATTTACAGCAAAGAGTAAATTTGGCTTACGTTGGCCCAGTATTATTTAATTTCCAATATCATAGATCCTTGGTAAGGTAGCAAACAAACAGCAACGTCGACAAAAGTTTTATTAAGGATACCTCGACTTCAGTAAAATTAAATTACATTTCCAACCAAAATAAAGAATAATTCTTGCAAGCAATGAATACCAACTTTTACTGTTTCTAGAAAAACTTAACCTATAAAATAATTAATGATCTTTGATATCGGAACTTGGATAATGTTGGGTTCTTTTCTGATTTTTACCTCTCCCTCTCCCCGATAGGTTTGTTTTAAAGCAGACGTCTAAGTGATGTTCTCGGTTAATATGCATAACCTTTTTAGCATCCAACTTCAGTGCTCCTTCGAAATCAGTAGACTTCTAAATTTTTATAAGATTTCTCTCAGTACATACACACACCATCCCTTGTCAACAGGTAAAGTGCACAGGTAAAAGAGGGTTTGAAAAAAGGAAAAATACACTCTCAAAATCTCCAGGAATGGAAGGAGTATTCTTTCTTTCGAAACATCATATTACTTTGACGATATAAAGCAATTAGATTTGCGTAGTTTCATTCTGGATTTAATTTACAGAAAAAAATAAGTTTGTCTGAGTGAAAAATTTAAAGAATTAAAGATTTTCCTTGGTGACGTAATATCAAAACATTTGCAATTAGGTCAGTTTCCTCTAAATAATTATGAAACATGTTGAAGATTTACGTTTTTTTCTACCAAAATTTATAAAGCTTTAAATTTTTTTTAGATATAAGATTTAACTCATATTTTAAAAATTCAGCTTCCATTTAGAAATTATCCTTTCATTTTGTTGAGAAATTTTCCCGTTTAATCTAAGTTTGTGTATATTTGAGAGTCTGTATGGGCATAAAACAATCAAAAATATACATGTTTATAAGAAGAGCTGCCAGGAGACCTCAGTACATATTATATTTTATTCTGGTTTTTTCGTTACTGTTCTTGTTAAACGTATTCTGCTTTGTGATTAGTTTATAGAAGTTGTAAAAGTAGATAACCTTTTTTGGCTCATTCGGTTTGAAGAGCCTCATATTATGTAATGAATATTACTATAAGTTCCTAAGTATATGGGTGCGTACATGTTTGTATATACGTAATACGGATATACAGTTCTTTCCATAGCACATTTTGAAGAAATTCGCTTTGTTTCTCCCTAAAACGATAAAGTACAAATGGAATTCACTCCACAATTTACTTGTAGGCAGTATCCTAAAATACCGAAGTCCGTATATACTATAGAAACTGAAGTCAGTAGAAAGGGGATAGAAGTTTGTTCAATTTCGGAAATGTCTTTCTCCATTTTCTTCTCTCCTTTTAGTTTACGAGACAAAAGAAGACGTCTCTGATATCACGTCTGTTTTTCTGATAACATGGGAGATAGGACAGAATGCTTTCCGAATTTCCGTTCAGTAATAAGACAAGACGTTTTTAACAAGAAATTGAATAGGGAACATAAAACGAAAATGTTTACATAGCCATTTTATCACAACTGTATAAGCTTCTAGTTAAAAAAAATAGTTTCGAGCAGTGCTAATCGTTGTTTAAGATTTAAAACATTTAACCAGATAGTTTAATTTTTCATTCTAGAATTTCTCTACAAACATTTTATTATCTTTGGACATTTAATGTTTCCGAATCAAATTTTATAAAATTTATATTTTTACATGCATTCTTGCTTTATATATATATATATATATATATATATATATATATATATATATATATATATATATATATATATATATATATATATATATATATAATATATATATATAATATAGACATAATTCATTTTTGTCTATAAATATCAGTTTCTAGTAACATAATGTTAGGTAGGTACTAACACATTCGAAGTAATTCTTTAAAAGTGGAATAGTATTAAAAATATAATTCATGATGTTTGCATAGACAATATTGCGTTTTCATACATATTTGTTGTCATATGAACATCTTTATTTTTTTAGGGAACGTTCTTGGGAATTTTTATATATGTCTGTTGAAATTGACCTTTAAAGTTATTGACGAAAAAGAGTCACGAAAATTCAATCTGAGGTCAACCCAAAATCAAATGGTTTTGAGAAATCATTGAGATGTCTAGACGTATGAATGTATATTAAAGGTAAATTTTGAAAGGAATCCAAACCATTTCTCTGACATAAACTGAACGATGAAAGATATTTCATGAGAATATACATCAAAAATAATATGACATGAGTTTTGTATAAAACGTGTAGCCTTTTTCGGGGATTTAAATAAAATTAAAAAAGGTCCATTCAAAACTATTGGGAGACGTTTTTTTTGTAATTTATAGTCCATGAAATTTTTTAACTTCGTATTTATACATTTTGTAATGATATTAGGGTATCCAGAAAGCAAGAACCGATTGCTCATAGGTCCTGCACAAGTCACTTCATTGTAACGACGGGGCTGTCATTTTGTTTCTGAACGTCTGGTGTTTCATTTGGGCAAATTATACTCTTTTATAAAGTTTTCTCGCTTTGCAGTGATAGCTTTAAGTGGACAGTATAATCTTAAATACCGCCAGCTGGGAATTGCAGTCAATGATAAGATATTTCAACACAAAAAATGTTCATGCGTTACGACCGGTAAAGGTAAGGTTACGACCATAATGTTGGATCCTACTATGGAACTCTGAAGAAGCTCCGAGCAGTTCAGATCCTACAGCGTTACTGTCTGCTAGAGTTTGTCTCCTGCATGACAACGTGTGGCCGCACATCACCGTCGGTACACGTCCATTTCTTGAATAGTTTGATTGGGAAGTTTTTGAACAACCACCGCACAGTCCTGACCCTAGCTCTGGCAATTCGAATTTATTTGTTTCTTCACCTGATAGTGATTTTTAGACTGTCAGAGCCTACAGAGTGATCATGAAACAAAGGACGTTGTGAAGGAGTTTCTGAATAGGTTGGCGGTGAGTTTCTTCATGGGAGAATAAAAATCTAGTGTCACGACAAGACAAATGCCTTAATAAATAAGGCGATAAGTAAAAGCAGTTGTATATACGTTTAACATTTGACATTAAAAATCTTTCAGAAACTTCTTTCTAATTCTTTTTACACCCAATCGGTTGTTACTTTCTGGATGCGCTGATATATTAACTTCATTCACATTTACCGACATATGTTTCTAAATATATACAGAGCGATATGTTTCTAAATCTAATTACAGAATATGGTGTACATTATACAACAAATCCCTGCTCAAATAGCTCAAGGTCCACTATAGAACATAAAAACTATGTTTAAATGCCGTTCCGAATTTTTGCTTCGATACTTCTTCACTATTACTTCTTCACTATAATTTCTGTAGATGGTTAAAATACTGAATATAGATAAGTAATAATGTCCACCCTGGAAAAAAAAGACAAAATATTGATTTTCTCTGATCCTATTTCTGAATTTAGGTCATTTTATAGTTTTTTTAATCCAACCGAAGAATCTTATTCATTTGATCAACACTTTAGTTCATTATATCTGGAATTTAATATATTTTTAATAAACAATAGCATACTTTCTTTTTACTTTAGTAAAACACTTTTTTATATAATTTGTTATTGTTTTATAACAGCAGGTTTCCCTATAATTTCTTTTATTCAACCTCATTGGATATCCACTAAATAGTATTGATATAAGAAGGATTTTAGTCATCATGTCACTGATTTTCTGGAAGTTGGGGTAATTACTTCAAAAAATCTATTCCAAATTCTATTCATACAATTTTTCTTATATCAATACTAATTAGTAGAGATCCACTCATATCTTATTTGCTGAAGTTATTTTGTAGTAATTTTCGTCGATATCCATAGTGCAAAACTAAAAAGTGCAAAATTTTGTTAATTAGGAACTGAGGTGATAAAATACTAAAAGCAGATCAAAGAGGCGGAGCTAAAAAGAAAAATATGCATGCCATGTGTACAGGTTGCATTGGACCAAGGTTTTCGCACTTATTATGTCCTCCTCATCAAGCATCATCAAACATCACTCCTTGATGAGGAGCCCGTAAGTGACATAACTAGGGCCAAGGTTACTTGTACTCTGCAGATGTATATTTTTGCTTGCCTGATTGGCCTGATGTATGTATTTTGTCACCTCAATCCCTAATTAACAAAATTTTGCATTTTTGCATTTTGCTGTATGAATGTCGACAAAAAATGCTACAAAATAACTTCAAGATATGAGAAATATTCAAAGAAATGAAAGGGAAACCTGTTGTTATAAAACGATAAAAAAATCGATAAAAATCTCCAAAAAACGATTCCCCAGAACATAAAGGGTGCATTTCTTTAAGGAATTAAGAATATGAAAGTTATAAATTTACACAAATAAAAATAGTATTTAAATTTTTGAGATTCAATTTCCATCTAGGATTGATAAAGAGAACTTCCACTGCTCGCTGAGGTTTAGAAGCGTTTGCCTAAGAAAATAATTTTTCGTTAAAATATTATGTTACTATGTATCCTAAACAACTATACAATATTATGATGGTATAAAAATAATTTCCATTAAAGATCATCATTTCATTAAAGATCATCAGTTGGTCTTAGTTTTCGAAAAAAGTAGTATTCATGGAACTATGCCAAAGACACGGAATTTTTTAATTGGCATTCATAAAAGTCTTAATATGTTTTACTTAATTAGAGTGTTATGTTTTAATGAGAATCCATGTTACTAGTTTAACTTTTTTTTAACTATGTAACAGCTTCAAGTAACATTACCAAAATTTATGTCTTTAGAAAAGGACATTCTTCTCACATATTGTTGTCAGGTGTCCCGCAAGGCCAAATATAGTTATCCATCCGGTATTTATATTGTGAAGAAAATATTTATTATTATCATAGTGTTTTTATTATCATAAACACAGTAGTATACTTAGAGTTGTAAGTATTTTGCTATCATTTCCTGTTACAGAATTAGCAGTATTTTTATTTACGTTGTTGATTAGATGGGAAAAATATATTGTTATTTAGGGAAGTAAAAATTCCATTAAATTAATATAACGAACCTATTATATTATAATCATGATGGAAATAGAAATTTCTTTAAATTTTGAAAAAAAATTATCATTGTATATATGTGGCTGAATACTTGTTAATATTCAAAAATAATTTAATTTTGGTATAATTTGCTTTATTCTAGATCAATACCTGTTTATGGATTAACCTTGCAAAATAATTTGACAGTACAAAAATTTTCGTACGTTTAATATTTTACCTTACTTCTAAATTTAGAGAGAAATGGCTGATACATATATTGTTTTAAATTTCTGTTAACGTAGTACAGAAAGGATGCACTGTGTCATCAAACCAGATTACGCATTGTATGTCTAAATGGAGTTCTAAGGAAACGACTGTCTTATAACATAACATTGAAATGCAATGCTCGTGGCGACCATTACATGGCAAGTGTATCCATGTGTCTTCGCAAATGCTCATTTTGAATGCTCGGCTCAAGACGCGTTCTACTTCAGTCAGCCCAGTTTTCCCGCCCTCACTTGTAATGTTAGAATCAAAGAGATTCGCCGAAAAACCAACGGTCTAGTTGTGTACAATTGCTTCACTTTGATCGGCCGGCTCGTCACTCGCCTTCAGGTACTCCGTACCGAATGCTGGTGTTACACAACATTACATTACAACGTATTGGACTTACCAAAATTCCTAATTTTTGTCCCAATCAGAAGATAGTGCGAATAGAAAAAGATTCCAGTTTAGCATAAAACAGTGCAATAAGATACGTGTGATGTCATATAGTTTTAACGATAGATGCCAGGATTGGTGACTATACCTACCAGGTTAAAAATTGAATGTTCAGGAAGTCCACAATGCAGTGTTATGGTAGTTCAGATGTCATCCACGTATGGTGTAGAAAACAGCATACATCTCCTAGGGTGATGACTGTAGAAATTTTTAAGAGGACCCTAGGAAAAAAATACTACCTGTTCTGTGAAAATTAAAAGGCATATGATGTAAAACGGCACTCAGAGCTT
>OU015497.1:57901815-57924315 GCA_907164885.2 Dolomedes plantarius | reverse complement strand
GAAATTCTTCACATCACAATAGTTTGATAGAGCTTCGGACTGCATATTAAAAGGCCTTCATTTGATCCTACTCTTGGAAGTTCGTTGTTAGAAGGTCACCTAGTTATTGGAAACAACAGCAATGGACCGCTAAGCAAACATAGGTCCAATATACAGAAACATATGCACAGTTCTTCATTCTTTGTCTTTGGCATCAAACAGTAATTTGTAAATTCGCAAATAGGTAGAACAACTGCCTCGACTTCAGTTGTTATGGGATTGTACCCTAGTTCTTGTTGTCTTTCCTTTCATGTTTCTTTATTCGTGACCTTCTGCAAATCTTTAAATAAGAACTTATCAGGAAAAGTGTAACCTTTACCTTACGGGGTTGGATAGCATGTATCGCAAGAATACGGGACCAAGAGTGATATATATATATATATTATATATATATAATATATATATATATATATATATATATATTATATATATATATATATATGTATATATATGTATAGATATATATATATATATATATATATATACATATATATATACATATGTATATATATATATATTATATATTCTATATATATATATATATATAATAATACATAGTATATATATAATAAGATATATATAATATATGTAGATTATATATTATATATAGATATATATTATATATATATATATATATATATATATTATATAATATATATATATAATATATATATTATATATATATATATATAGATTAATATATATATATATAAATATAAATTTATGTATGTATGTATGTATGTATAATATGTATAAAAACCCCTTAAAGGCCGTTCTTACTAAGGTATTGAGAAATTTCCTGTTCTAAGAGGAAATTGGAAAAATAGGCCCCGCAAGCTAAAGGTTAACAGAATTATTTTTAAGCAGAGAAAGTCTTGCTTTTAAAGAGAATACCTATAACCTGAATTGTTAAATGATATTCAAGGCTATATGTTATAAAATAATATATAAGTTATTTGATTAAGTGTTTCCACGTAAGTGTCGATCATTTCGTGTTACAGTTTTAAAAACAGAAAGAGTATAATATGTTTCAAATTATTTATCAGTGACACTTTGCCGAGGCAAGTAATAGCTTTATAATTAAAACAATTTTCTTGTAAAAACCACTTTGCTACGAAGTTTGTTTAAAATAAAAGTTTTACGACACGTAATGTAAAAAGTATTTATATTGAGCAATTAGTACGAATGAAACAGTTATGCTAGAAGCATTTTAATTTAAAAGGAAAAAAAAAATAACTTTCTTGTAAAAGTAATTACATTTCTGCTTAACCCAAACTAAGGTTTTAAAATATAAAACATGGAAGACGAAAATCCCCAGGAAATTAATATGTTCCACTATTTTATTTTCTAGCATAAAGTGTACGTCAAAATGATGTTTCGCCTTTGACGATAATTAAAGTATTGGAAACTTGTAAAACGACCATACATTATACAATATTTTTAGTTCCGCTAAGTCGTCAAATTGTTTTTCTAAAAAGAGAAAGTTACAATCCACGTTACAATTTTGATACCATACAATAAAAACTAATTTTTCTCATGATGGCTGGGAGAGTTATACATGTGGACACATATAACTGACATTAACTTTTTTTATTAATAATATTAAAAAGATAATTATATACACTTAAATGATTTTATGCCTGAAAACTTTCGGGCACTTCATAAACTAAGTTAAAAATAAGTACTTAAATTCCTCCATTTGACAAACGTTAACACTTACCATTAAGAACTTTTACGATAATATAGATAATAACATAATTCAATTTATGGCTGCCCAAGCGAGTCAAGAGATGTGGACATTTAGAGATATTTGCTCAACGCTCTTCGTATAAATATAAAGACATTTATGTGCAATCGGTATTATTTTAGAGACTCCCTAGCATAAAAAAAATTAAGAAATTTTGGTTCAATTTCTCATTTATAGAAGATACATATTAATCCCTTTAGATGCAAAGTCAAATAAATATGACATTTTTAACTGACATCTACGATGCTTGTTTTTAGACAAATGTATAAATGAAGTGATTGAAGCATATGTTTTAAAGCTTTCTATGGTGTAAGCAAAATCCCCGATTTTGGACTGGAGACACGAATTCGGCCCGTCATTACACACAGATATATATATATACTATATATATTATATATATATATATATATATATATATATATATATAGTATACTATATACTATATGAAACGGCGCTTGATTCACGCCCGTTTACTAAATTAGTATTTTCAGTCTCTTAGTTTACAGTTCGTGGCACTGAAGTAAGGCAGACGCAAGTAATGACGACATATTATTATCCAAAACAATTAAGGTTTATTTTCTCCAACTTCGTGAAAACCATCGCTCCAACGTTCACACCTCTTAGCGTTCGCACACTCTATAAAATTCGTAGACCCGGCCGTAGCATACTTCGATTACAACGACCTATTCCCGCGCTCTGCGTAATTCTCTGTTCTCGTCAGCGCGTCCCTCTTATGACGCATACGCAAAGCACTATCTGGAAAATTCTAGAATATATTATGTTTATCTAAGCATTAATTTCCGCGCCACTACCCTGTACATCTATCTAAAATTAAATTCCCTCTATGGAACTCAATTTCGCACAATCGTGGTCACCTTCCGAAACTGGAAAAAACCCTTTTTTTTCCAACGAGTTTTGCCAATGATTTTAAGTGTTAAATTTGATTATTCTGAGTCCCCCCCCTTTAAATTTAATTAATGTTTTGACATTATAATATAATAAATATATATATATATATATATATATATATATATATATACAGATTATTACTGAATTCGACCAACAAATTTAGAGGGGTGATAGTAGGCATCAAGACGAGCAATAATCTTAATAGAAAGTGCATGAAGCCGGAAACGCAACCTGACGCTGGAGGGCGTTGTTACTTAATTGGACCATACATCTTACCAACCCCACTGGATGGCCGGAAATATCGCATTTTTTCTTGAGGAGGTAAAAACTCAAAAACAAAACAGTATCACATAATAATGTATGACCGGAAACGGAAACCTGGTCAACTAGAGGATAGGCAAAGAGGCAGAAATGTTGACTTTTCATTTCTTTAACACTTTTTCGTTCATGGCTGAAGACCACGAGCTCGAGGCTTGAGGGTTGGAGGCCGGAAGCCGCAAGGGGGTGAAGTATCCTTGTATATATGTTGATCCCTTTTATCGGGTTTTATATAAATATGCGTAAAAAAATTATAAAAATTTTGGTAATTCGAATTCTTCTTTTTCAGAATACAGGTAGATGATCATGCCAAGGAGTGCTGCTACAGTATTTCAGTCTCCAGAGAAGACAGGAGCAAAGACTCCTAAAACGTAATGGCCTCTTAATGATTTCATCCCTATAATAAATACTGATTTTTTCTCTCTGAACAGATAAGAATTTATATTAATTAGATATGAGTCAATTGAAAGGCATCAGTTCCCATATCTCTATACACAACGAGGTTGAGCTTTGCAAGAAGCTCCATACCTTGCTCCAGGTTATAATGCTGTAACTTGCTCTGATATTACTTTTTACTTGAGTACTTAAAATTTGGCCAAAATTCTAAAAATGTGGCAGGTCATAATTATGCACATTAAGGAGAAGCAGAATGTCCTTTTTTCCAGCATGATATTGATGAGAAAATGCAATTTAAAGATTCTGAAACTAATGGTTTTTGTTGTTAATTGGTTGTTTTAACACTTGCTGGTTTATTTTAATCATAAAATTCTCCCCGTTTCAGATATATGTGCGAAGTATGAGTGCAAATTAGAAGATTAAAGTATTTATAAAATGTTGGCTAATGCACATTAAGTCTATATAAAATGTAAATAGTGGGATTTATATATAATTATTCACCATGTTCGATGGAATTTGAACAAATCATCATTACAGGATAAATCTTTACATTTCAATATTGCAGACACTAATTTTGTTTAAAAATGTGACCAAATCCCCTCGTGTATCCATGAACGAATACATCATAAACTTTTTACATATCGCTATTGAAGAAAAGCTTTCTGTTTTATATATCCATTTAATATTAATTTGTAAAATGATTGAAATATATCTGTTGTTCGCTAAATGGACTTAAAGGTTTTCTTTCTCTCGTGCTTGAATTGTGCGATTTTTCTGGTAATTAAATGTTTTGTAAGAATTTTAAAATATGATGTGAAATTAATTAACGACTAATTAATTACAGTATAATTCGAAAAGGGGCTTAGGAAAGAAGATCTTGAGTAATTGTTTAAAATTTTATTCTCGAATCAATTAAACCCAGAACCTGAAATTAGGAAGCTTTTTGTTCTTTGGAAGGTATTTACTTTTCTCTTCATCATATATTTGCTTAAAACTGTGTAAATACAAGCATTATGATGTTATGTAGTGTTGAAAGAATTAGCTGAAGGAGATTTTAGTTGTGTTTCTTAGTTATATAAGAATGCATTGGTGCCAAACATGTTACTCATCTAATACAGTCGATTGGAACCACGGTTTTGATTAATTAATGAGGCTGAGCTTAAGATTATTTATCTCTTTACGAGTTTTTCCTTTTTCAGTATTCCTTTGAAATTACTTATAAACGAAGTCTAATGCTGAATATTCATACAAATTAATTAATACAAATTATATCTAAGGAAACTAATGTTTGAGGGGAAAACAGAACTACTCTATGACTGATAAGAAAATTGCAGTTTTAACACGAAAATAGGGCGAACATGCAAAATTGCAAAGAATTTTATGTTAATAATGTTAAAATTATTAATCAGTATGGAGAAATTCATTAAATTTTATAATTTAAGAAATAAATTGACTTTTCTAATGCAAATATTTAGTTACTTATGCATATTTAACACTATAAATTATCTACCTCGTCTTAATGTGTTTTCACTGGAAGCTTTTCAGTATATTCTACAGTTTGATTTTTTTTTAAACTGACACTACTCAGAGCCATTTGTAGCGTGATCTATCAGCCGGAATTCCACCAAAATTGATAGAGGAACTAAGGACTGCATAGGAAAAAGTTTCCGTGAAAAAAAAAGTTCCAAAAGTTGCCGATAGATGATAATATGGCGCTGTTGTTGTCGGCGCAACCGAGAATTTGTATAAAAAAAGTAATGTAAAACATCAAAATGCAAATTCATGTCTACGTAGTCGACAGCAGGCGCCAGTATTTTGGACTATAAAGATCGGTGGAAATCTGTTACGCCTCGCTTTACAGAGGAAAAGGGTCATCAGTCCCTTTTTTTTCACTTGCATTTGCACCTCGCTCTCCTGACCTAACCCATGTGACATTTTTCTGTGGGGTTATTTAAAGTCTAAGGTGTATCTTGGTGGAGTCTCGAACTTGTGGCCTTAAGGATAACATATCCCGAACTTTGATGAATTTCCTGGTGACATGTTACGCTAGACCGTTGAGAACGTAGTATTCAGGACTGCAATATGTCGTCCACCAGGACTGTGGTCACATTGAAGGAGGGAGAAGTGAATTTGCTGGCATAAAAGTGGTGTTTCAGTGAAATTTCTTTGATATCCTTGGTCTGCTTACAACTTTTCAATATTCATTCCTTATCTTATAGAACCGAAATACTGGCGCTGCTGTCGCCTACCATAGTCGTGAATTTGCATTTTGATCGTTTTACTGCCTTTTATGACAAATTATCGGGTGAGCCGACAACAAAGCGCCATAGACTTCCCCTATCGGTGACTTTGGGAACTTTTTTTTTTTCATGGAAACCCTTCCCATGTCGTCTTTAGTCCCTTATCAATTTTGGGGGAATTCCGACTGATAGATAGCGCTACAGATGGCTCTAAGTAGTGTCATTTAAAAAAAAATCATCCTGTATATTTACTTTTAGTGTAAGTGGATAATTTTCATAAATTCATGGTTAAAATGCTTTGCTTATTCAGGTATTTATTGAAATCACCAGAATTCATTAAAATTATCATTGCTACTGTTTATTTTCCAGCAAAAAACAATGAAATACTATTGCTAACATCTGAACATGACGCATTCTATGGGACTTGAAAAGTCACATTAATGCATTTTAGTTGCTAATGTACCTATTCTCTCTCATACAAATGCAAACAACTCTTATAAATTAATATGCATAGTTGCTCGGCTGAAAGACAACGTAAAAAGTTCATAGGAATGCCGCTTTAACTTATTTAACGAATGATCAAGAAAAATTGTAAAATGAATACAGTGCACCAGGTATTCCACATACATTGGAAAATTGACGAAATAAAAAAGGAATTGACTTAAATGTTGCCTTAACTTTCAAAATTAAACCTTAGAGGAGGAAAAATATTGACACTTACTCTAAAACGCTTGTTTGATCAATTAATTGAATACTTTAAAAGGAAGTAGGCTTCGAAATTTAGCCCTACACAATCATGAGTATTAATTATCGTAATGAATATTTTATGCAACTACATTCCTGCTTAGAAACGATGGAAATGTGATAATGAAGGCATCTGTGAGACCTTGGAAGTAAAAGCATTAATAGAAGATCAAAGGAGTTTTTAGAAAACTTTACAAACATCCATAATAAACTTGTTAATGATTATAAAGTCTATAAACTGTTTGTTGTAGATAACAAGCTACTTGTTCGTAACAGAATCGTATTGCACATTTACACGAATCCTGAGAATCGGCGGAAATACGTAGGAAAAAGAAATTAGTTTTACCAAGAACAGTCAAACCGATAGAAAGTGTACATTAAGGAGAAGAAAACAAATGTTTCGTTTACGTTATTGAATGAATCATTTATTTTAATAGAAATACATTTCCCATTTCTCTCTGTGTAGAAGGAATTAAACTGATTTTTTTCAAAGGGGGGGGAGTATAATTTTAATGATGAAAAACAAATGCACTCCTCTGCATATGCATAAATAACAATTACTCAACAATTACTGTATAAATAACAATTTACCAAATTTTTTAACAGGTGAATTCTTACATTAGCTTGTACAAAAATCATTTGATCACATGCACTTTATTTTAGGTTCAAAACATAATATCCATCTAATATTAATTTAATTATATCATTTTATAATTCATGAGAGGACGAAGTGCCCTCTGATAAATGAATCTGACTAAAGTATGAAATTATTTTTAATGGATAAAACTTTCAAAAGTTAAATACAATATTGTTCACAAATGGAACACTCGTTAGGATACATACTTAGCGGGTCCGAAATTCCTTCATTTCTAAACTGAAGTGGAATAAAATGCCAAATTTATATAATGTTCCAAATTCTGATACTAAAACTCGACACTCTATCATTCAACCCTTAGTGCATTCATCATACCATACCTAAATTATCTTTAATTTGGATGATGAAAGGGGTATAATTTATGATTTCATACTTGAATAAATGGGGTCACAAACTTTTTAATCTCTCTCTTCAAGCCTTATGAATTACTTGAAGTATTTGACTTGGAATTACTTGAAGTATAAACGATGATGTTATATTTCTGTAATAGCTATAATGGAGTTTTAGTTGCCTTTTTCTCTTGTAGTATAATATATTCAGAAGTTTAATATATATCCATATGAATTGCTACACACACACAAGAGTAAATTTCAGTACCTATCCCTGAAATTGGTTTTGAAATATTTGTTTATTTCGCCAATATATTATACTGGTTCACACGCAGGCGTTTCTAATGACGTTTTATATCTTTTGTTTATATTTTACATTCAGAGGAAAAATTATGAACAGATGTACTTAAATATTAAAATATATTCAAATATATAACTAAATCTAAGTAGTTACTTAAATCGTTAGAATATTTAGAAACTTAAAAATCACATATGGTAGCCACCTCGATAAAAAATTAACGAATTCTAAAATACCCAGCTGTGGATCTTATTAAGTACTAAATCATTTGTTAAGTGCTTAGTAAATAGGCAGTAAAAATACTTTTCAAAAACACCAGTCCTTGTAGGCTTAACACGTATGAAAGGGAAAGTTATAAGACTTTCACTAAATGAGAATAATTTAGATCTCTTTCTAAAGCGTTTGAAAGTATGAGAATTTGGATGAGATGTGTAGGTGTGTCAGTTCGAAACAGGGAGGATTAGGTGCTGAGTTTCCAGAAAAGGGTAATCGTTTTTGAATCATGTGTGTGGCATGGAAGTGGGGTAATCGGTAAAGTTCTTTACACTGCAGGTCACGATCTATACAGTCCTAAGAACTAAAACTAAACTCATGGCGCAATAGTCTGCTGTTGTCCAAGGCCGGCAGGTACCCTTCTCCGCTTTCTTGACCGTGGGCTTGGGGTGCCATACAAAACATGTCTCAGTCAGGTGGTCAACCTGAGGTGGGACCCCCAGGGTTTAGTTCCCAAGCATGCTTGGTTCCTCATTTTATCGACCCACTCGAGGATGAAAGGCTGAGTCGACCTTGCCCAGTGGCAGGGTTCTATATATTCCTACTGTTGCTAAATATGATAACGCTCCGAATTAACCAAGCAAAAAACTTGACATCCGTGTCACAGTTACCAAGAGGACAAACCGTGGTTTGTTTATTTATTTTTAATTTTTTTTACTTCTGGTGACTATAAAAAACTAAAATAACAAGATAAAAAGTACAACAAGAAAGCAAACAACAACAAATAAAAAGTAAAACGAACCCCAATATTGGCTACAGATATCCTGAGATCACAGTGCCCCACAAGCCTGGATGTGGGAAATATCCGGATCATGTGGTTTATCACAAATAGTGCAGAAGAGAATCTGTAGAATTTTCAAGCGTCTCAGATGTTTAGTTAAGCAGCCATGACCAGTTAAAAGCTGGATCATGGCTACCGACACCCTTATTTGGAAAATCGAGAATTAATGCATTATTAACATACCATAACTTAATGGAATATCTTTCTATTAATTCTTGATAAAACAGGTCCTTCAATTTCTTTCTGGATAAATGGTCTTATAGAATTATATGCGAACGGCCTACACTGGCCTGCAGCACCTCTCTTTGCCAATCCGTCGGCGAATTCACTTCCTAGGAATCCATAATAAATGTGTTTTCAATGTAAATTATTTTTTAATACTATTTAGACTTAATTAAAAATAATTTTTACACCTAACTATGCCTGAAGATCTCAATCTCACGGCCGAGTTTCTAATTTGCAGGTAACTTGGTTATGAGAAAAAGGGGGATGTGACTTTATTAAGGTGAGAAAATTCTAGCGTAAATGAAAAAAAGGACTTTTTCTTTTTTCTACGCCCGTCACAAGTCTTTTCGACAGTACATCGGTGGGACAACCCAATATTAAGTCACGTATATTGAATTTATTGACTGCATAAAGTGAGTTAGATTCAATTTTGTATTGCTCTCTAGGAGTCGAGCAATCTGATAAGATGTAATCCGTAAGATGGGTTTACTTTGTGACAAGATTATAGGCTTTTTTTCATATCCAGCCAATCAGTTTTTCAGCCAATTACTTTGTGAACAGATTATAGGCTTTTTTTCCTATCCAGCAAACGTACCCCAAAATGAACATTGCAAAACATCTAACACCCTTTCCTTACTATAAATGTATTGAGCTAACCTGCATCTTCAATGACCCTTGAGAAATTAAGATTAAAATGTGTTCAGAAAGTTGCCATGACGGGCTGGGCTATTTTGTGACTTCTATGTTTTCGCCTGAAATGCAAGAGGAAAATTACTTGACTCAAAGTTAGGCACAAAACGTTTATTAACATGCTCGATACACTATATATATACCTTTTAAAAATATTGCATAGCGTTTTCTATATCTCTGAAAGAGCCCTCGGGGGCTCACTTGGCTTGGGGGGACTCGATGCAATATAGAATCTCGTTCCATGAGTACAAATTTCATCCGGTTGGGCAGGCGATTTCCAGTATATTTTCGATCGCTCAAAAAACACTCAACATGTATCCCTCATCTTTAACCTCAGTCACTTTTCTGGGGGAAAAGCTGGGTTCTCGAAGTTTAACACTACAAAGTCCATCTGCTCTTGAAACCATCAATTAAACTGATTACCGATTATTTCAAAGACATTGCTGGTATTTTTTTGGGACCACCGACAACGGAGCACTGTCAGGATCTAATTCACTTGACTCTCTCTTTCGAACAATTCCATGCTACTGTGGGATTCTCGAAGAGGAAAACGTCTCACTGCTGTCGTCCATTTCTTCGTGTTTGTTTCTAAGAGTGAAGATTTCTTAAGCGATTACTTTGAAAGCCTTCTCTGTCGTTGTCTTTCCGGCGGGATTTCGACAAAACAGATACTTTTTTTTACACAGTGGGACATTCAACTTTGTGCGTCTTTGGAGGTCCAGCTTTTTGTCGCCTCATTCCTCCTTTTGTTTAATTCTTCTATGAACACTTCGCCCACACATTCTGTCTTCTATAACAGACTTGTTTCAAAGACTACTTAAGGAAGTCGCTTCAAAACTTCGTTGTAGTTTTTTTCCTAGACCGTCAATACTTCCTTCTCTCCAGTGGTATTTTAGAGGCCGGGGAAAATGCAACATCGAGGAGCTGGAGGATGTTGGTCGACATTGTGGGTTATTGTGTGAGAGTGTCAATGGTGTCACAAAGTAACTCCGTCAGATTTCGATATTGTTGGTTATGTTCTCATATCTCCGGGAAATATCACTACACAAAATTTTATTTCTCCACAATTCAACCAGCTATTAGCAATAAAAATAATTACCTGTTGTAGTTGGTTCTAGAAGGTGTTAGGCTCCGCATGCAAAGTTTCCGATGTTGGATGTCAACAACGTGACAGCAGGTTTCAATAATGCAGTGGCCCATCGAAGACAATTGAGATGCAACAGATTCGGGCAACGCTGAGACAGAAGAGTTTATGTTTCGAACAAGCTGTTGGCGCTGCTCTTTGCTTTCTTGTATCAAGGACGCTGCGCGACATCAAAATACTAAAAAAGTACTATGTGCACAAAGTTACCCTACAGTCATCCCCATGATCCCTACAGTCTTCCACTCTTACGTTATACTAATTTTAGAGTTCCTCCCGCATGGAAAAATTCTCATTTAGCTAGAAATTGGAAATGAGATTGACATTTACCTTTGAAGCAATAAAAATTATAAATCTGCGTCAGATTATATTTTTTCCCCTACACAGTTTATATTGCATAGTTATGGCTCTATTGCCATGAGCAGATCATTTCGTACTAAAATATTATTACATTTAGTTAAAATTTGCAAAGATTTTCCTGTTGCAGTTGAGCAAAAATGAATCTTTTAAAATAAAATTCGTTCTTTTTGAAAAGCTTAATTAAAATAAATAAATAAATAAAATTTTAACATGAACTGAAAATGAAATGGTAACAAATAATAGTTATTTTTAAATTTTAAACATATGAAGTCAATTATAAAATGTTAGTTCAAATACATCACTGAATTTACTACGACACCAACCAGCAAACTGGAATAAACCATGGAAAATTGAGTAACGTGGGTAAAAGTTCAAATTTATCGAGACTCTAAAAATCATTTTGTATTTAACCAATGTAAACTGAAAATATTTTGCATACAGTTTTTTCTTCCGGCCGCTTGCACATGTTTCAAGTAAAACTGTGTATTTTCATCCACCTCTATTAACAATCCATAACCTATTGAAACATTTATGCGTATACCATCCTGCTTATTTATCAATTTGTTTAATAACAATTACTTGACTAAAAGTACACAAAAGTATCCAACATGAAAATACTGTTGCATAGAATGTCATTTTAAAGTCCACAGTCCAATAATTTAAACTAAGTGGTACCTTCATAAATTTAAATAAAGATGGAGATATGAACAATAAATCCATCGATAATTCAGGAAGACCTGCATTAAATACTTAAACTGAATAGAATTTGAAACAATTTTATGCTCAGAAGAGCACATAAGAGAATGAATATGCATAAACAAAATCGAAACAACCTTTTAAGCAAATTGCGCTACTCCTGAACTCAGGAGGCTTATGCGCTTTATTTGCATACTGGATGCTTTCCAAATTGCGTTTTATTGCATACCAAGGAACGATACACGAATAATGAGTTTCAAAGCAAATCAGATTTCACAAACAAAACTTTTCTGTTTTCTGGAGATAATCCGGAATTTAAAAACCGAAAAACTTCGATGGAATAAATTTGATCCGAATTCAGTCCTTGAGCATCTGCGTTTCACAAAAAAATAATAATAAACAAATAAATGAAGATAAAAAGCAAACAAATAATAAAAGAGATAGAAAGGTTCAAGTTAAAAGGGAATGCATGATTGATGAGACGATATTTATTTTTTTCACGTAATTGTTTTTAAAAAGTTAAAGTTCCTCTCCGTAATTTATATCAGTGTGTCATAGAACAGAGTCATATTTATTTCATACAACCCGTGTATAAAAACCAAAAATGAAAAAAAGGTTTTGACGGAAATTTGTTGAAAATGGCTAACTATTCATTTATATGTCATCCGTAGATGTATCTAATGGTACACGCATCTAAATAAACTAATAAGTAAATACAAACAGATAAATTTACACATAAACGGCGAGATTGGTAGCTTCACGTTTCCGGAACAGTATTGCCTACAATAGTTTTGACGGAAATATAGTATTAATAATTTATTTTCATTTCTATATCATTCGCAGATATTTTAGGGAATAATCATCTAAATAAATAGACTAATAAAAAAATACAACCATTAATATACACCAAAACCGCGTGATTGGTAATTTCATGTTTCCGGAACAGTGTTGCTTGCAATAGTCTTGACGGAAATATTTAATTGATAACTTACTATTTTATAAGTCATCCATAGATGTATCTAATGGTACAAGCATCGAAATAAACTAATGAGTAAATACAAACAGATAAATTTACACATAAACCACTGGATTGGTCACTTCACGTTTCCGGAACAGTATTGCTTGCAATAGTCTTAAAGGAAATCTTTAATTAATAACTTACTATTCATTTAAGTCATACATAGACGCATCTAAGGGCCCCCATATCTAAAGAATAAAAATAAATAAACACAAGCAGAGAAGTTTACACAAACACCCACTGGCTTGGCAGCTTTCCCGGTTTATCCGGGGAACAGTATTGCTTCTATTCATGCAAATTCCCATTAAGTATTGAAACACTCCCTTATACTTACATAAGATGAAGCGGCTAATATCATATAATATTAATTTGGTTCCATTTGCATAATTTATCTCTCTAATTATCCTTTAGACTAAAACTACTATATTCAATAATCATATATTATTTTTAAGTGGAACATTTTTTTTACATTCTAACAAACTTTGCTAATCAGTACCTTAAATTTACCTATAAACTGTGAAGCAAAATTTTTAATAATTCATTTTGTAGTCTCTAATTCGCACACATAAAAACTGTTGAATAAAATATTTTTTGTTTCAGCCATGTTTACATATTTTTTGGAGGATGCTTGGTAAAAGCACTGTTTCTCTATTATTTGCGATTATACTCCAGGTTTTCAATACTCGAAGAGTATAGCCCGCTGTACCTTAATTCTTGTGCCCTGAGAAATGGTTTGTTCACATTTTCATTGTGCTTTTGGCTTTGGTTGTTTATCTTTCCATTTTTGCAAGGTACAAAAGTCTTATTTAAAAAATCCTTTGTTTAAGGAATAAACCAGTATTCTCGTAAAGGGACTTATAATTAGTCATTACTTCAGGAAGGATTTTCTACATTTAGTTTCTTTTATGTTTTGGGTTTCAGCATCATGTTTTTTTTTCATATTGTTGCCTTCTTTCATAGGTTTTGGGCCCTGATAAGAAATTTCTATTATTTACTTCCCTTTCTCCAACTCTGAAATGAATATATGATTCATTGTTCATTTCCTTAATGTCCCATTATATATATATACTTATATATTATATTAGATATATATATATATATATATATATATGTTGTGTGTGTTGTGGTGTGTGTGTGTGTGTAATATCTTAATATCATGCCCTCCATTCTAGCATTTAAATTCCCTTTCCTAGGTCTAATCAACCAGTAATATTATTTATCGCTTTAAAACCCTTAGCCACAGAATTTCCCATGAATCGCATGCTTTTACATTTTTATACGTTTATATGTCTGAATTCGGGAGTGGGTTAGCTTCCTGAGCCCCTAAATCTGCTGACCCTATAAATAATAGTCACATGTCTACCTCGCCCTCTCGCGTTTAATCTTGAAATGTGATATTTTTCCGAGCTGTTCTTCTGGAATGAACGGATGTCTTTTCGCTCTAATAAACGATGTACTAAGAAGCTTGGCTCAATTGCATTTAAATCTCATTTTTATTCCTTTTGGGCTGAGTGTAGCTCCAGCCATGTAAATATGAGCTAGTTTTCTCTTTAAGGTTATAATTTAAGGACGTGATGTAATGAGGATATTACATATATATATATATATATATATATATATATATATAAGTATATATTATATATTATTTTAATATGTAATGTATTCTTAATATATATGTTTAATATATAAATTAAGAATATGCGCAAATCAAATTTCTGAACTACTCATTTAAACTCCATATTCATAGGCATACTGTTTATATGGCGACGTAAATATCAGAAAATTATCAAGGTTGTAAATGTGAAGACTTTGAACTGTTACTGTATATGTTGGTAGTGCAGTATATTCGCGGTGTGGCGAATTGACAACGAAACTAGTCACATCGCTCACCGTCACACCTTTGATCGAATTCGACAGCACAATTTAGTAATTTGAGACCTCGAAATAACTTTCCTCCTAGGGACATACAGTGAAAGTAGTGAGCGGAAGCCAAATTCCGGTAAATTACCATGTAACGTCAAATGCAGGTCATAGTGTCTGTACAGTGAAGTCGTACGTGATTCGTGACGTTGAGTAGACCACATCTACGTCATTTCTGGTCATGGTGTGCTATCTCGGATACATAATTAGGTACTCAAATTCAGTACAGCAAACATTTTGTAACCATGTTATGTATGTCTAATATTATTTGTAAATGACAGAATGCAGTTGTACCTTTAACAAACGTCATCAATAAAAACCATATATCGCCCCTACAATTTGTTGTATAATGTGTATCATTTATTGTACAATTAGGTGTTTTAATGTGTTGTTACAATTAGTTGTTTATACATCAGCGTTTTTACAATTTGTTACTTATTAATGTGTATCATTTATTTTTTTCGTTTTATGAATAATATCAACTGGCGTAGACCTGTTCATATTGTTCAAATGAAAGCGAAAAATCTGAATAACTAAAAAAATTGGATCTAGTCGGTTATGGATATAATAACGGAAAAGTATGATTTTAACAAACTCATCTCTGAAATAATCAACGCTTATTTAAGAATGTAATTTTGTATTAAACTGTAAATAATATGATGCCGAAGCGATTGAATACAGCCCAAAAAGTTTTAGAAAACTGGATAAAGTATATCCGAGCAAGAAAAATCCAGAATCATACACAAGATTCTACATACATAGGTATTTTTTAATATAGTCGTCAGATAGAAAATGTTTCTGTTTGAAAAACATTCTGAATGCGTTGTAACAAGAAAAGGGCAATTTAAACAAATTTCGGATAAATTTATACAAAAACTTTAACTTTTATGTTTAAAGCTTTATGTACGGTGCTGCTGCTCTGCTATGCATAATGAAATTTTTTTCCCTTTATATTTATCCTATTAACCATTAACGGTACAGTGGTCGCTCGGATCCGACCAAGGGGGTGTCTTTCCCCCTCCCGTGCTCTCCCCTCTCATTGCAAGAGATCGAGTTGACAAGGAACCATACCAGAATAGACCTACCTATCTCACACATACTAGATATAGAAAAAAGTAAAATACGAGTGTCTTTGTTAAAAATCAGTATCATGATCAATATTCATTAAAAATAAATTTTTTGTTTTAGATTTTTTTAATTATTTTGTATTTAAAGGCCAAAATGTCAATATATATTTTTTAATTTTGTGCTCGGAAAGTTGGCTTCACTACTTTCTAAAACGATGCAGACTAAATTACATATTAGACCTAATACCGGGTGGACAAAAAGTCCGTATAAACTTTGAAAATTCATAAAAATCTGAAAATAACCAAAATAAAAAAAGGTTTGCAGGGTTAGCATCGCTAGGTCACAGGATTTTTTTTAAGACAGGAAAAGAAAATAACTCAAACAGCCTACAGGTGGCGCTGGTATGAGCGAATTCTGTGGAAATATGCAAATGAGACGGTTATAAAAGCGTGCGCTCCTAATCCGCAACCGCCGGTTGATGGCCGAATGTCTAGGGCTCTGGCTTTCGGTTCAGATCCTGTGGGTTCGAGTCCCACTGTTGGTATGGATGTTTGTAGCCGTTCGGAATCGGCTTTAAACTGTAGGTCCCGGTCTAATTAGCCCTCGTGTAGCAAAAAGTTGACCGTAGCGCTCCAAACCAAACCAAACCTAATCCACAACCAGTTCACCGTTGTTCCACGATCCGCCGAGAGGTGTCATGTATACATCCGGACCTGCTGCACTCTGCCTTTGCTGGATTTGTGACTAGCCTGCAATACCTTATCCCCTGTCGTGGGGGTCATGTTGAACACCTACTGCTGTAATGAACGATTTAGAAGCATTCTTTTCGTTATTTGCGTATCTTTTTTTTACTTGTGTACGTCAACGCCACCTGTCGACTGTTTGAATTATTTTTTCTTTCCTGTCTCAAAAAAAATCCCGTGACCTAGCAATGCTAACTCTGCAAACCTTTTTTATCTTGGTTATTTTTCCGGTTTTTATGAATTTTTAAAATTTATACGGACTTTTTGCCCACCCGGTATATACAGCATTTTATGTAAATGCCAAGTAGATTTTATTTGTTTAACAAAATTACAATTTGTTGGTCTTTTTTTTTTACAAAAAGAGTTTTATTTCATGCAAAATATTATCAATAAATGTTATTATACAGCAAAAATGTTTATTGTGTACTTATTTCTACCAAAAATCTCATCAAAAAAGAGATCGGTTCGGATCAGACCCAATAGTACCACCTATTTCGTTTCAAACCACTGTACCGTTTGAGGGTTAATCTCCCTTACTTTTTAATAGTCGTATGAAATAATTACAACATAAAAAGAACTTTTTATATACCATTTTTTTAAATTCTCTGTTGAATCATATAAACTTGACAATTCTATGTATTATTAAAAACTTTTAAATTTTTTTGATGAATTATCCCATTAACTTGAAAGAAAATGAAGTTAATTGGCAGTTAACTTGCGTTTAACTTTTCGTTTCCGTACCGGCCGATAGATGGCTGCACCAGTCTAAAAAAATTAACTGAAAAAGAATTCAAATCTGCTTAAAGATGGCTAAAACTATTTTAATAATGCATTGTCATCGTGTTATGAGCTATTCTAAAAGTTTCAAATGTCTAGCTAGTCGAGAAGTTAGTTAAAAATCGATTGCAAGATTTGTACCGGACAAACATAGACACACACAAACAAACAAGAAAGCGAGTTATTAAAAAACATGGTAAAATGCATTCAAATTTATTAAAAGTCTGCATACATCCATTTACGACATAAATTTCTCAACCTTTATACTTGTTCTTTCTGTTTCAGGAAATACAAGCCTTCAAGATTGGTTGTTGAAACGTTCAACTGTTCACGAGCTATACAACGTCCATTTATGTGACAGGGCCAAAATGATACAACAAGACTGCGGAACGGGTTGTCTTCTTTATTGGACACAATGAAAAGCATTTTTCTACATAGTGGATGTGTAATACTGAGCAGCATTCTTAGGATACCAAAATTACATGAATAACCCCTTATTCCCCAGATTTTTCCCATATCTGTGTCATTTACGTTATGTATAAAATATGGACGTAAATTAATACGTGTAATTTACTCAAGTTTGTGTGATGCTAGACTAACGACGATGCCAAATATTGACCTTGTACTTAAGAAACTAATCAATGTGTATACTGAAGTATCTGCTGCTTGACTTCTACCTATGTATACATGAAAGTATAAATATAAATAAATAAATATATATATATTCCAGAATTATATATGTACACTGAAACAAATTCTTATTTGCCTGGAACAGAATTTCAAAGGTGCTCCAACTTATCATTATATATAGTAAAAAAAAACAATACAAATTGACAGAATTTTCTAGTGAAAGCAGTTGTATAACGAATTCAAAGAGAATAAAAAAAACCAAACAAGCTGTTTATCTATATACTGTAAAATAGTTTTGCAAACTCTTCGTAAGTACAGATGGAATGACTTTACTCAACATTTTATGGCTTTTTCCTTTCATTTACTTTCTTTTGGAAGATTTTCTTTGTAAAATGAACTATATAACAAGTGAAAGCATGCAGTCTCGGAAATCATGTCAGTCATTTCGTTTGGCATGGGTTATCGACATGTGCAGACTTCTGTTCATCTGTGACTAAAACTACTGCGTGTTGTGAATCATGATTTGAGGCTCAAATTATGTACTATATTCCAATGGAATAAATAAAACCTTTTATTACATGTGTCGAGTAGTTTATATCACTTTTGTTTACACATAATTTCTTTCACTGAAATTGAACTGAAGTAGATTATCATAATTTTTAATGACCCATAGTAATTGGATATGGGTGTTAATTTTTTTAAACCCTTCAAATGTCTATATCTAAAATAGTACCTTTTATAAACGAAAGTAAGCGTTAAGCTTAAACTAATGCTTAACAGTGAGGTAATTTTTTCCCATTAGTTTAAATAATCGCTTTGATGGAAGCTGAACTTTAACCCTTCGACCCGAACATGATTATTTTCCCTCTTAGTGGGATCATGCCTCCGAGGCAGATATAGCTGGACTACCTCTTTCCCATGTATTCTTAACTAGAAATTCAGGGGGTATTTGTAGTTTATTACGATTCATGGCAGCCACAATCGTCAAACCATTTCTCCTTAGTTCTTGACCAGCATCTATTTAACAGAACCAGTTATCATAGGTTATATTGCGGTTCGTTTTGTAGAGGCATTAAGAAAACCAGTCTTACTCAGCCTTCGTTTCGAACAGGTAACATAAAACAGGGTTTGGCCAAAGTCGTTCCCAAAACCGTCAAAAGCTCAAATCTGGAAAGATTTTAAACATTAGTGTACATTTCATAGAAAATGTATGAAGAATATCTGGCTGAAAATCAGATATTTAAACATACTTTAGTGGGAATATCTGTCTAGTACACAGAAAATGTTCTAGAAAATGGCACGTCCCTGTACCATAGAAGGCTGGCGCCATGAATCGCCCTTCCAAATTGAAGACAAGATGTTGACTGACGCATATGTTGACTGACAGTACCCAAGGTCGAAGGGTGGGGGAGCCCTGTGTTGAATAAAGAAACAATAGCTGTCTGAGAAACGGATGTTCCGGCCGAAGGTTTAAGTCAATTGATTTATATCCCATTTGAACATTTGAAATCTTAATATAGTTTTTCTCACTTTTTATAAGATAGTGTAAAGCGTCTGATTAAGATAATTTGCAGTTTTGTCCTTTAGATCTGCATTTTTCTTGAAATGGATAATCCTACGCTTAATATTCATTTGTTGTTGTTGTAGCTAATTCTCCATGTCCTATTATTCCAGACCATGCAGGAAGTTCCATACAAGGGTTGTAGTCCGTTTTAGCTTGGTGCCCCCTCAATTTTGACCGAGCATCCCCAGAGACGACTTCAGGGGGGGGGGGTCATAACCTCTCCCTATAATCATTTGTATATTCTTTAAACAAAACCCATTTTTTCAGATATAAGTGTTTTGCTTCATCACAAAAAATCTGTGATCTTTACAAATTCTGTGACTCTGATTTTGAAGTTTTGGAGATGTGTCAGCCTTAAACCTGACTGGCAATTCGCGCAGCTTGTTCTCTCTGGACCTTGCAACATTAAAACTCAAACAACGAAATTAAGAAAAGTTTGGAGCCTCGCGAATGAAGACTGCGAGTACAAAAAAAGTCAGAAAGGGAAACTCGCTAGTATTTAGACATTGTTACTTGTGTGCATTTTAAGGGGTCACATACCTTTTAAAGGCCAAGAGACTCGACAAACATTTCCCTATTTTCAATCATCAGTTGTTACTAAAATAACTTATTCAGGAATATGAAAATTTTACTGTGAGTTACACACTCTTTCTTCTTTATAAATATTGCTCTCGATTTTTTTTTCGGTGAAGGTAAATAGTTTATTTTTTTTTCAAATTCTAAACCCTTGTTTTTTCATTGTTATGTAATTACGCTCAGACTTTCCTCCTTATATTGATGATTATACATATATTTTTGCTTTTAAAATTAAGTTATATAAAATATCTTTAAAATGACCAACTTTGAAATCAAAATTCTTAGTTCTTCAAAGAAAAAAAAAGTTTTTTTTTTAAGTTTTAAATTTCGAAAAGTATTTTACTGTAATTCAAATTTTTATGTCAACAATGACATAATAGTAGGTCATTTTAATGATACATGTTTATATAGCCCGTGTATAAGATGCCATGGTATTCTGGACAACTGTTTTGGTGATATCATGTGTGCAATAACTTAACAATGAAAAAACAATGGTTAAAATTTGAAACAATTGAAAAATTTATCTTCAACGTAGAAAAAAAATGAGAGCCATAGAATAAAGAGTGTTTAACTCACAGTAAAATTTTCCTATTTCTGAACTACTGATGATTGAAAATAGGGTTAGGTTTGTCGAGTCTCTTGGCCTTTAAAAGGTATTTGACCTCTTAAATAGACGTACTGTATTTTGAAAGAATCGTCCAATTGTACAAAAAACCAGATGCTTAATCTTCAGTTAGCATAATAAATTAATTATATATATTATAATTATAATTACATACTAAACGAAAATACTTATTTTTTGTTTAATGTAATACGCATTGGGCTGCTAGCATTCTTCATATTTTGCAAATCCTCACATCATTTGCCGCGTATTAAAAAAAAGAAATCCCTTAAGTAAAGAATGCAGATAAATATGAGAAACATTTTACAAATCGCTAAAATATGAACTGTTAGCTCAAAATATTTTTCCAACGCAGTTACAAGAGCCCTACAGGAGCATGCATTAAGGGGAGTGGTCACTTTTACGTACCTTTAAAAGTATAATTTTTTACCTATGCATTGTATGTACTACTCATGATTATTTCTTGATTTACATGAAATTTTTTGAGTAACTGCCTAGTACTGTTTATTATATATGCAATATTTCAAGGTAATTAATAAAAAAATAAAATGATTTTTATGCATAAAAAGTGGATATTTTTTTTAAATCGAGCATTTTGCAGTCAACTACTGTGCGCATTCTGTCAAAATAAATTATTAAGGTACATTAATAATTGCTTACTATATGTGATTACTACACTTTAGACAACAAAATCCACCAAAATTTTTTAACATTAATATATTTTAATTTTTTAAAGAATTTTTTATAAGCTTTTACTCAGTCATTTTTGAAATTTCTAATTAAAAATAGCACGTACTAAAATGTTTTAATATATTTTAGAATAATGTTGCTGGATATGTTGCCTGAAGTATTGTAATCACATATAGTAAAAAATTATTAGTGTACCTTAATAATTTATTTTGACAGAATGCGCACAGTAGTGACTGCAAAATGCTCGATTTTTAAAAAATTATTCCCTTTTTATGCATAAAAAGTCATTTTTATTATTTTTATTAATTACCTTGAAAAATTGCATCTATAATAAACAGTATTATAGGCAGTTACTCAAAAAATTTCATGTAAATCAAGCAAAAATCATGAGTAGTACATACAATCGAACATAGGTCTAAAAATGATATTTTTAAAGGTACGTAAAAGTGACCACTCCCCTTAAAGAACTCAAAGAGAGGAGATTTCACAATGCTTTCTGCAATAGCAGGGGACATGGAGTTGCTCAAGCAATAAATAACTAAACGAGAAAGCTGAGGGATTTTCAGCATGAACTAAGTGTTTGCCGAGTACAGTGATATTGCACTATAAAAAAATCATTCCCCTCAAAAATTATAGCGTTATACTTTATTGTATTTATTTATTTTTATTTTTATTTTTATTTGGTTTTTTAAGTCTTTAGTATAACAGATCCCTAGACATCAAATAAAAAAAACTTTAACATCAAAGACTTATGTTTAGTAACTTTTTCAATTAAAAAAACGTGATATCTTTCGCATTTTGTTCATTTGATTATTCTTGGTTAACCGAAAGCACGTCTTCGATGCTAGAGTGTGCGGCACGGTCTGCTGAAAGTTTAAACTGCAAGCAAAAAAGCAAATAAATAAATGAATAAACAAAGTTAAAAAAAGTAAATTAGCGCTTGAAACAATTAACTAATTTAAGGTCATTAACTTTAGACTTAAACGAACACTTTTAGCGACTTATCGCGAAGAATATCCTGTATGAATATTCACAAGATACAGCCCACACT
>OU015497.1:57739965-57901715 GCA_907164885.2 Dolomedes plantarius | reverse complement strand
ATTCGTAGACCCGGCTAGCATACTTCCGATTACAACGACCTATTCCCGCGCTCTGCGTAATTCTCTGTTCTCGTCAGCGCGTCCCTCTTTATGACGCATACGCAAAGCACTATCTGGAAAATTCTAGAATATATTTATGTTTATCTAAGCATTAATTTCCGCGCCAAACCCTGTACATCTATCTAAAATTAAATTCCCTCTATGGAACTTCAATTTCGCAAATCGTGGTCACCTTCCGAAACTGGAAAAAACCCTTTTTTTCCCAACGAGTTTTGCCAATGATTTTAATGTTAAATTTGATTATTCTGAGTCCCCCCCCTTTAAATTTAATTAATGTTTTGACATTATATATATAAATATATATATATATATATATATATATATATATATATATATACAGATTATTACTGAATTCGACCAACAAATTTAGAGGGGTGATAGTAGGCATCAAGACGAGCAATAATCTTATAGAAATGCATGACCGGAAACGCAAACCTGACGCTGGAGGGCGTTGTTTACTTAATTGGACCATACATCTTACCAACCCCACTGGATGGCCGGAAATATCGCATTTTTCTTGAGGAGGTAAAAAACTCAAAAACAAAACAGTATCACATAATAATGTATGACCGGAAACGGAAACCTGGTCAACTAGAGGATAGGCAAAGAGGCAGAAATGTTGACTTTTCATTTCTTTAACACTTTTTCGTTCATGGCTGAAGACCACGAGCATCGAGGCTTTGAGGGTTGGAGGCCGGAAGCCGCAAGGGGGTGAAGTATCCTTGTATATATGTTGATCCCTTTTATCGGGTTTTATATAAAATATGCGTAAAAAAATTATAAAAATTTTTGGTAATTCGAATTCTTCTTTTTCAGAATACAGGTAGATGATCATGCCAAGGAGTGCTGCTACAGTATTTCCGTCTCCAGAGAAGACAGAGCAAAGGCACTCCTAAAAACGTAAATGGCCTCTTAATGATTTCACCCTATATATAAATACTGATTTTTTCGTCTCTGAACAGATTAAGAATTTATATTAATTAGATATGAGTCAATTGAAGCCTCAGTTCCCATATCTCTATTACACAACGAAGTTGAGCTTTGCAAGCAAGCTCCATACCTTGCCTCCAGGGTTATCATGCTGATAACTTGCTCTGATATTTCTTTTTACTTGATACTTAAAATTGGCCTATAAATTCCTAAAAATGTGGCAGGTCATAATTATGCACATTAAGAGAAGCAGAATGTCTTTTTTCCAGCATGATATTGCTGAGAAAATGCAATTGTAAAGATTCTGAAACTAATGGTTTTTGTTGTTATTGGTTGTTTTAACACTTGCTGGTTATTTTAATCATAAAATTCTCCCGTTTCAGATATATGTGCGAAGTATGAGTGCAAATTAGAAGATTAAGTATTTATAAAATGTTGGCTAATGCACAGTTCTTCTATATAAAATGTAAATAGTGGGATTATATAAATTATTCACCATGTTCGATGGAATGTTGAACAAATCATCATTAAGGATAAATCTTACATTTCAAATATTGCAGCACACTAAATTTTGTTTAAAAATGTGACCAAATCCCTCGTGTATCCATGAACGAAATACATCATAAACTTTACATATCGCTATTGAAGAAAGCTTTTCTGTTTTATATATCCATTTAATATTAATTTGTAAAATTGATTGAAAATATATCTTGTTGTTCGCTAAATGGACTTAAAGGTTTTCTTTCTCTCGGTGCTTGAATTGTGCGATTTTTCTGGTAATTAAATGTTTTTGTAAGAATTTTAAATATGATGTGAAATTAATTAACGACTAATTAATTACAGTATAATTCGAAAAGGGGCTTAGGAAAGAAGATCTTGAGTAATTGTTTAAAATTTTATTCTCGAAATCAATTAAACCCAGAACCTGAAATTAGAAGCTTTTTGTTCTTTGGAAGGTATTTACTTTCTCTTCATCATATATTTGCTTAAAACTGTGTAAATACAAGCATTTATGATGTATGTAGTGTTGAAAGAATTAGCTGAAGGAGATTTAGTGTGTTTCTTATTATATAAGAATGCATTGGTGCCAAACATGTACTCATCTAATACAGTCGATTGGAAACACGGTTTTGATTAATTAATGAGGCTGAGCTTAAGATTATTTATCTCTTTACGAGTTTTTCCTTTTCAGTATTCCTTTGAATTACTTATAAACGAGTCTAATGCTGAATATTCATACAAATTAATTAATACAAATTATATCTAAGTGAAATAATGTTTGAGAAAACAGACTACTCTATGACTGATTAAGAAAATTGCAGTTTAACACGAAAATAGGGCGAAATGCAAAATTGCAAAGAATTTTATGTTAATAATGTAAAATTATTAATCAGTATGGAGAAATTCATTAAATTTTATAATTTAAGAAATAAATTGACTTTTCTAATGCAAATATTTAGTTACTTATGCATATTTAACACTATTAAATTATCTACCTCGTCTTAATGTGTTTCACTTGGAAGCTTTTCAGTATATTCTACAGTTTGATTTTTTTTTAAACTGACACTACTCAGAGCCATTTGTAGCGTGATCTATCAGCCGGAATTCCACCAAAATTGATAGAGGAACTAAGGACTGCATAGGAAAAAGTTTCCGTGAAAAAAAAAAGTTCCAAAAGTTGCCGATAGATGATAATATGGCGCTGTTGTTGTCGGCGCAACCGAGAATTTGTATAAAAAAAGTAAGTAAAACATCAAAATGCAAATTCATGTCTACGTAGTCGACAGCAGCGCCAGTATTTTGGACTATAAAGATCGGTGTGAAATCTGTTACGCCTTCGCTTTACAGAGGAAAGGGTCATCAGTCCCTTTTTTTCACTTGCATTTGCACCTCGCTCTCCTGACCTAACCCATGTGACATTTTTCTGTGGGGTTATTTAAAGTCTAAGGTGTATCTTGGTGGAGTCTCGAACTTGGTGGCCTTAAAGGATAACATATCCCGAACTTTGATGAATTTTCCTGGTGACATGTTACGCTAGACCGTTGAGAACGTAGTATTCAGGATGCAATATGTCGTCCACCAGGACTGTGGTCACATTGAAGGAGGGAGAAGTGAATTTGCTGCATAAAGTGGTGTTTCAGTGAAATTTCTTTGATATTCATTGTCTGCTTACAACTTTTTCAATATTCATTCCTTATCTTTATAGACCGAAATACTGGCGCTGCTGTCGCCTACATAGTCGTGAATTTGCATTTTGATGTTTTACTTGCCTTTTATGCAAATTATCGGGTGAGCCGACAACAAAAGCGCCATAACTTCCCCTATCGGTGACTTTGGGAACTTTTTTTTTTTCATGGAAACCCTTTCCCATGTCGTCTTTAGTCCCTCTATCAATTTTGGTGGAATTCCGACTGATAGATAGCGCTACAGATGGCTCTAAGTAGTGTCAGTTAAAAAAAAATCATCCTGTATATTTACTTTTAGTGTAAGTGGATAATTTTCATAAATTCATGGTTAAAAATGCTTTGCCTTATTCAGGTATTTATTGAAATCACCAAATTCATTAAAATTATCATTGCTACTGTTTATTTTCCAGCAAAAAACAATGAAATACTATTGCTAACATCTGAAAATGACGCATTCTATGGACTTGAAAAGTCACATTTAATGCATTTTAGTTGCTAATGTACCAATTCTCTCTCATACAAAATGCAAACAACTCTTATAAATTAATATGCATAGTTGCTGGCTGAAAGACAACGTAAAAAGTTCATAGGAATTGCCGCTTTAACTTATTTAACGAATGATCAAAGAAAATTGTAAAATGAAAACAAGTGCACCAGGTATTCCACATACATTGGAAAATTGACGAAATAAAAAAAGGAATTGACTTAAATGTTGCCTTAACTTTCAAACCTTAATAGAGGAGGAAAAATATGAAACTTACTCTAAAACGCTTGTTTTATCAATTAATTGAATACCTTTAAAATGAAGTAGGCTTCGAAATTTAGCCCTACACAATCATGAGTATTAATTATCGTAATGAATATTTTATGCAACTACATTCCTGCTTAGAAACGATGGAAATGTGATAATGAAGGCATCTGTGAGACCTTGGAAGTAAAAGCATTAATAGAAGATCAAAGGAGTTTTTAGAAAACTTTACAAACATCCATAATAAACTTGTTAATGATTATAAAGTCTATGATAAACTGTTTGTTGTAGATAACAAGCTACTTGTTCGTAACAGAATCGTATTGCACATTTACACGAATCCTGAGAATCGGCGGAAATACGTAGGAAAAAGCAAATTAGTTTTACCAAGAACAGTCAAACCGATAGAAAGTGTACATTAAGGAGAAGAAAACAAATGTTTCGTTTACGTTATTGAATGAATCATTTATTTTAATAGAAATACATTTCCCATTTCTCTCTGTGTAGAAGGAATTAAACTGATTTTTTTCAAAGGGGGGGGAGTATAATTTTAATGATGAAAAACAAATGCACTCCTCTGCATATGCATAAATAACAATTACCAACAATTACTGTATAAATAACAATTTACCAAATTTTTTAACAGTGAATTCTTACATTAGCTTGTACAAAAATATATTTGATCACATGCATTTATTTTAGTTCAAAACATAATATCATCTTAATATTAATCTTAATTATATCATTTTATAATTCATGAGAAGACGAAGTGCACTCTGATAAATGAATCTGACTAAAGTATGAAATTATTTTTTAATGGATAAAACTTTCAAAAGTTAAATACAATATTGTTCACAAATGGAACACTCGTTAGGATACATACTTAGCGGGTTCCGAAAATTCCTTTCATTTTCTAAACTGAAGTGGATAAAATGCCAAATTTATATAATGTTCCAAATTCTGATACTAAACTCTGACACTCTATCAATTCAACCTTAGTGCATTCATCATACCATAACTAAATTATCTTTAATTTGGATGATGAAAGGGGTATAATTTATGATTTCATACTTGAATAAATGGGGTCACAAACTTTTAAATCTCTCTCTTCAAGCCTTATGAATTACTTGAAGTATTTGACTTGGAATTACTTGAAGTATAAACGATGATGTTATATTTCTGTAATAGCTATAATGGAGTTTTAGTTGCCTTTTTCTCTGTAGTATAATATATTCAGAAGTTTAAATATATATCCATATGATTGCTACACACACACAAGAGTAAATTTCAGTACCTATCCCTGAAATTGGTTTGAAATATTTTGTTTATTTCGCAATATATTATACTGGTTCACACGCAGGCGTTTCTAATGACGTTTATATCTTTTGTTTATATTTTACATTCAGAGAAAAATTATGAACAGATGTACTTAAATATTAAAATATATTCAAATAATATAACTAAATCTAATGTAGTTACTTAAATCGTTAGAATATTTAGAAACTTAAAAATCACATATGGTAGCCACCTCGATAAAAAATTAACGAATTCTAAAATACCCAGCTGTGGATCTTATTAAGTACTAAATCATTTGTTAAGTGCTTAGTAAATAGGCAGTAAAAATACTTTTCAAAAACACCAGTCCTTGTAGGCTTAACACGTATGAAAGGGAAAGTTATAAGACTTTCACTAAATGAGAATAATTTAGATCTCTTTCTAAAGCGTTTGAAAGTATGAGAATTTTGGATGAGATGTGTAGGTGGTCAGTTTCGAAACAGGGAGGATTAGGTGCTGAGTTTCCAGAAAAGGGTAATCGTTTTTGAATCATGTGTGTGGCATGGAAGTGGGGTAATCGGTAAAAGTCTTTAAACTGCAGGTCACGATCTATACAGTCCTAAGAACTAAAACTAAACTCATGGCGCAATAGTCTGCTGTTGTCCAAGGCCGGCAGTACCCTTCTCCGCTTTCTTGACCGTGGGCTTGGGGTGCCATACAAAACATGTCTCAGTCAGGTGGTCAACCTGAGGTGGGACCCCCAGGGTTTAGTTCCCAAGCATGCTTGGTCCTCATTTTATCGACCCACTCGAGGGATGAAAGGCTGAGTCGACCTTGCCCAGTGGCAGGGTTCTATATATTCCTACTGTTGCTAAATATGATAACGCTCCGAAATTAACCAAGCCAAAAAACTTGACATCCGTGTCACAGTTACCAAGAGGACAAACCGTGTTTGTTTATTTATTTTTAATTTTTTTTACTTCTGGTGACTATAAAAAACTAAAATAACAAGATAAAAAGTACAACAAGAAAGCAAACAACAACAAATAAAAAGTAAAACGAACCCCAATATTGGCTACAGATATCCTGAGATCACAGTGCCCCACAAGCCTGGAGGTGGGAAATATCCGGATCATGTGGTTTATCACAAATAGTGCAGAAGAGAATCTGTAGAATTTTCAAGCGTCTCAGATGTTTAGTTAAGCAGCCATGACCAGTTAAAAGCTGGATCATGGCTACCGAACCCTTATTTGGAAAATCGAGAATTAATGCATTATTAACATACCATAACTTAATGGAATATCTTTCTATTAATTCTTGATAAAACAGGTCCTTCAATTTCTTCTGGATAAATGGTCTTATAGAATTATATGCGAACGGCCTACACTGGCCTGCAGCACCTCTCTTTGCCAATCCGTCGGCGAATTCACTTCCTAGGAATCCATAATAAATGTGTTTTCAATGTAAATTATTTTTAATACTATTTAGACTTAATTAAAAATAATTTTTAACCTAAATATGCCTGAAGATCTCAATCTCACGGCCGAGTTTCTAATTGCAGGTAACTTGGTTATGAGAAAAAGGGGGATTGTGACTTTATTAAGGTGAGAAAATTCTAGCGTAAATGAAAAAAAGGACTTTTTCTTTTTTCTTACGCCCGTCACAAGTCTTTCGACAGTACATCGGTGGACAACCCAATATTAAGTCACGTATATTGAATTTATTGACTGCATAAAAGTGAGTTAGATTCAATTTTGTATTGCTCTCTAGGAGTTAGAGCAATCTGATAAGATGTAATCCGTAAGATGGGGTTACTTTGTGACAGATTATAGGCTTTTTTTCCTATCCAGCCAATCAGTTTTTCAGCCAATTACTTTGTGACAGATTATAGGCTTTTTTTCCTATCCAGCCAAACGTACCCCAAAATGAACAATTGCAAAACATTCTTAACACCCTTTCCTTACGTATAAATGTATTGAGCTAACCTGCATCTTCAATTACCATTGAGAAATTAAGATTAAAATGTGTCAGAAAGTTGCCATGACGGGCTGGGCTATTTTGTGACTTCTATGTTTTCGCCTTGAAATGCAAGAGGAAAATTACTTGACTCAAAGTTAGGCAACAAAACGTTTATTAAATGCTCGATACACTATTATATATACCTTTTAAAAATATTGCATAGCTTTTTCTATATCTCTGAAAGAGCCCTCGGGGGCTCACTGGCCTTGGGGGATCGATGCAATATAGAATCTCGTTCCATGAGTACAAAATTTCATCCGGTTGGGCAGGCGATTTCCAGTATATTTTCGATCGCTCCAAAACACTCAACATGTATCCCTCATCTTTAACCTCAGTCACTTTTCTGGGGAAAAGCTGGTTCTCGAAGTTTAACACTACAAAGTCATCTGCTTTGAAACCATCAATAAAACTGATACCGATTATTTCAAAGACATTGCTGGTATTTTTTGGGACCACCGACAACGGAGCACTGTCAGGATCTAATTCACTTGACTCCTCTTCGAACAATTCCATGCTACTGTGGGATTCTCGAAGAGAAAACGTCTCACTGCTGTCGTCCATTTCTTCGTGTGTTGTTTCTAAGAGTGAAGATTTCTTAAGCGATTACTTTGAAGCCTTTCTCTGTCTTTGTCTTTCCGGCGGATTTCGACAAAACAGATACTTTTTTTTACCAGTGGGACATTCAACTTTGTGCGTCTTTTGGAGGTCCAGCTTTTTGTCGCCTCATTCCTCCTTTTGTTTAATTCTTCTATGAACACTTCGCCCACACATTCTGTCTTCTATAACAGACTTGTTTCAAAGACTACTTAAGGAAGTCGCTTCAAAACTTCGTTGTAGTTTTTTTCCTAGACCGTCAATACTTCCTTCTCTCCAGTGGTATTTTAGAGGACGGGAAAATGCAACATCGAGGAGCTGGAGGATGTTGGTCGACATTGTGGGTTATTGTGTGAGAGTGTCAATGTGTCACAAAGTAACTCCGTCAGATTTCGATATTTTGGTTATGTTCTCATATCTCCGGGAAATATCACTACACAAAATTTTTATTTCTCCACAATCTAACCAGCATATTAGCAATAAAAATAATTACCTGTTGTAGTTGGTTCTAGAAGGTGTTAGGCTTCAGCATGCAAAGTTTCCGATGTTGGAGTCAACAACGTGACAGCAGGTTTCAATAATGCAGTGGCCATCGAAGACAATTGAGATGCAACAGATTCGGGCAACGGCTGACAGAAGAGTTTATGTTTCGAACAAGCTGTTGGCGCTGCTCTTTGCTTTCTTGGTATCAAGGACGCTGCGCGACATCAAAATTACTAAAAAAGTACTATGTGTCACAAAGTTACCCCTACAGTCATCCCATGATCCCTACAGTCTTCCCATCTTACGTTATACTTAATTTTAGAGTTCCTCCCTGCATGGAAAAATTCTCATTTAGCTAGAAATTGGAAATGAGATTGACATTTACCTTTGAAGCAATAAAAATTATAAATCTGCGTCAGATTATATTTTTTCCCTACACAGTTTATATTGCATAGTTATGGCTATTGCATGAGCAGATCATTTCGTACTAAAATATTATTATACATTTAGTTAAAATTTGCAAAGTATTTTCCTGTTGCAGTTGAGCAAAAAATGAATCTTTTAAAAATAAAATTCGTTTCTTTTGAAAAGCTTAATTAAAATAAATAAATAAATAAAAATTTTAACATGAACTGAAAATGAAATGGAACAAAATAATAGTTATTTTAAATTTTAAACATATGAAGTCAATTATAAAATGTTAGTTTCAAATACATCATGAATTTACTACGAACCAAAACAGCAAACTGGAATAAACTCATGGAAAATTGAGTAACGTGGGTAAAAGTTCAAATTTATCGATACTCTAAAAATCATTTTGTATTTAAACCAATGTAAACTGAAAATATTTTGCATACAGTTTTTTCTTCGCTTGCACATGTTTCAAGTAAACTGTGTATTTCATCCACCTCTATTAACCAATCCATACCCTATTGAAACATTTTATGCGTATACCATCCTGCTATTTATCAATTTGTTTAATAACAATTACTTGACTAAAAGTTACACAAAAGTATCCAACATGAAAATACTTGTGCATAGAATGTCATTTTAAAGTCACAGTCCAATAATTTAAACTAAGTGGTACTTCATAAATTTAAATAAAGATTGAGATATGAACAATAAATCCATCGATAATTCAGGAAGACCTGCATTTAAATACTTAAACTGAATAGAATTTGAAACAATTTTATGCTCAGAAGAGCACATAAGAGAATGAATATGCATAAACCAAATCGAAACAACCTTTTAAGCAAATTGCGCTACTCCTGAACTCAGGAGGCTTATGCGCTTTATTTGCATACTGGATGCTTTCCAAATTGCGTTTTATTGCATACCAAGGAACGATACACGAATAATGAGTTTCAAAGCAAATCAGATTTCACAAACAAAACTTTTCTGTTTTCTGGAGATAATCCGGAATTTAAAAACCGAAAAACTTCGATGGAATAAATTTGATCCGAATTCAGTCCTTGAGCATCTGCGTTTCACAAAAAAATAAATAAATAAACAAATAAATGAAGATAAAAAGCAAACAAATAAATAAAAGAGATAGAAAGGTTCAAGTTAAAAGGGAATGCATGATTGATGAGACGATATTGTATTTTTTTTCACGTAATTGTTTTTAAAAAGTTAAAGTTCCTCTCCGTAATTTATATCAGTGTGTCATAGAACAGAGTCATATTTATTTCATACAACCCGTGTATAAAAACCAAAAATTGAAAAAAAGGTTTTGACGGAAATTTGTTGAAAATGGCTAACTATTCATTTATATGTCATCCGTAGATGTATCTAATGGTACACGCATCTAAATAAACTAATAAGTAAATACAAACAGATAAATTTACACATAAACGGCGAGATTGGTAGCTTCACGTTTCCGGAACAGTATTGCCTACAATAGTTTTGACGGAAATATAGTATTAATAATTTATTTTCATTTCTATATCATTCGCAGATATTTTAGGGAATAATCATCTAAATAAATAGACTAATAAAAAAATACAACCATTAATATACACCAAAACCGCGTGATTGGTAATTTCATGTTTCCGGAACAGTGTTGCTTGCAATAGTCTTGACGGAAATATTTAATTGATAACTTACTATTCATTTATAAGTCATCCATAGATGTATCTAATGGTACAAGCATCGAAATAAACTAATGAGTAAATACAAACAGATAAATTTACACATAAACCACTGGATTGGTCACTTCACGTTTCCGGAACAGTATTGCTTGCAATAGTCTTAAAGGAAATCTTTAATTAATAACTTACTATTCATTTATAAGTCATACATAGACGCATCTAAGGGCCCACATATCTAAATGAATAAAAAATAAATAAACACAAGCAGAGAAGTTTACACAAACACCACGTGCTTGGCAGCTTTCCGTTTTCCGGAACAGTATTGCTTCTATTCATGCAAATTCCCATTAAAGTATTGAAACAATCCCTTATACTTACATAAGATGAAGAGGCTAAATCATATAATATTAATTTGGTCCATTGCATAATTTATCTTCTCTAATTATCCTTTAGACTAAAATACTATATTCAATAATCATTATATTATTTTAAAGTGGAACATTTTTTTACATTCTTAACAAACTTTGCTAATCAGTACCTTAAATTTACCTATAACTGTGAAGCAAAATTATTTTAATAATTCATTTTTGTAGTCTCTAATTCGCACACATAAAACTGTTGAATTAAAATATTTTTTGTTTCAGCCATGTTTACATATTTTTTGGAGGATGCTTGTAAAAGCACTGTTTCTCTATTATTTGCGATTATACTCCATGTTTTCAATACTCGAAGAGTATAGCCTCGCTGTAACCTTAATTCTTGTGCCCTGAGAAATGGTTTTGTTCACATTTTTCATTGTGCTTTTGGCTTTGGTTGTTTATCTTTCCATTTTTTGCAAGGTAAAAAGTCTTATTTAAAAAATCCTTTGTTTAAGGATAAAACCAGTATTCTCGTAAAGGACTTATAATTAGTCATTACTTCAGGAAGGATTTTCTACATTTAGTTTCTTTTATGTTTTGGGTTTCAGCATCATGTTTTTTTTTCATATTTGCCTTCTTTCATAGGTTTTGGGCCCTGATAAGAAATTTCTATTATTTACTTCCCTTTCTCCCAACTCTGAAAATGAATATATTGATTCATTGTTCATTTCCTTAATGTCCCATTATATATATATATATATATATATATATATATATATATATATATATATGTGTGTGTGTGTGTGTGTGTGTGTGTGTGTGTGTGTAATATCTTAAATTCCCTTTCCTAGGTCTAATCCCCAGTAATATTAATTTATCGCTTTAAAACCCTTAGCCACAGAATTTACCATGAATCGCATGCTTTTACATTTTTATACGTTTATATGTCTGAATTCGGGAGTGGGTTAGCTTCCTGAGCCCCTAAATCTGCTGACCCTATAAATAATAGTCACATGTCTACCTCGCCCTCTCGCGTTTAATCTTGAAATGTGATATTTTTCCGAGCTGTTCTTCTGGAATGAACGGATGTCTTTTCGCTCTAATAAACGATGTACTAAGAAGCTTGGCTCAATTGCATTTAAATCTCATTTTTATTCCTTTTGGGCTGAGTGTAGCTCCAGCCATGTAAATATGAGCTAGTTTTCTCTTTAAGGTTATAATTTAAGGACGTGATGTAATGGGGATATTACATATATATATATATATATATATATATATATATATATATATATATGATTATTTTAATATGTAATTTATTCTTAATATATATGTTAATATATAATTAAGAATATGCGCAAATCAAATTTCTGAACTACTCATTAAACTCCATATTCATAGGCATACTGTTTATATGGCGACCGTAAATATCAGAAAATTATCAAGGTTGTAAATGTGAAGACTTTGAACTGTACTGTATATGTTGGTAGTGCAGATATTCGCGGTGTGGACGAATTGACAACGAAACTAGTCACATCGCTCACCGTCACACCTTTGATCGAATTTCGACAGCACAATTTAGTCAATTTGAGACCTCGAAATAACTTTCCTCTAGTGACATCACAGTGAAGTAGTGGCGGAAGCCAAATTCCGGTAAATTACCATGTAACGTCAAATGCAGGTCATAGTGTCTGTACAGTGAAGTCGTACGTGATTCGTGACGTTGAGGTAGAACCACATCTACGTCATTTTCTGGTCATGGTGCTATTCGGATACATAATTAGGTACTCAAATTCAGTACAGCAACATTTTGTAACCATGTTATGTATGTCTAATATTATTTGTAAATGACAGAAATGCAGTTGTACCTTTAACAAACGTCATAAAAACCATATATCGCCCCTACAATTTGTTGTTATAATGTGTATCATTTATTTGTACAATTAGGTGTTTTAATGTGTTGTTACAATTAGTTGTTATAATGCGTTTTTACAATTTGTTCTTATTAATGTGTATCATTTATTTTTTGCGTTTTATGAATAAATATCAAATGGCGTAGACCTGTTTCATATTGTTTCAAATGAAAGCGAAAAATCTGAATAACTAAAAAAATTGGATATAGTCGGTTATGATTATAATAACGGAAAAGTATGATTTAACAAACTCATCGAAATAACAACGCTATTTAAGAATGTATTTTGTATTAACTGTAAATAATAGATGCGAAGCGATTGAATACAGCACAATAAAGTTTTAGAAACTGGATAAATGTATATCAGAGCAAGAAAAATCCAGAATCATACACAAGATTTCTACATACATAGGTATTTTTTAATATAGTCGTAGATAGAAAATGTTTCTGTTTGAAAAAAATTCTGAATGCGTTGTACAAGAAAAGGGCAATTTAAACAAAATTTCGGATAAATTTATACAAAAACTTTTAACTTTTTATTGTTTAAAGTCTTTATGTACGGTGCTGCTCTGCTATGCATAATGAAATTTTTTTCCCTTTATATTTATCTTATTTAACCATTAAACGGTACAGTGGTTGTCGGATCCGACCAAGGGTGTGTCTTCCCCCTCCCGTGCTCTCCCCTCTCATTGCAAGAGATCGAGTTGACAAGGAACCATACCAGATAGACCTACTATATCACACTACTAGATATAGAAAAAAGTAAATACGAGTGTCTTTGTTAAAAATCATTATTCATGATCACTAGTCATTAAAAAAAATTTTTTTGTTTTAGATTTTTTAATTTATTTTGTATTTAAAGGCCAAAAATGTCAATATATATTATTTTTTTAATTTTGTGCTCGGAAAGTTGGCTTCACTACTTTCTAAAACGATGCAGACTAAATTACATATTAGACCTAATACCGGGTGGACAAAAAGTCCGTATAAACTTTGAAAATTCATAAAAATCTGAAAATAACCAAAATAAAAAAAGGTTTGCAGGGTTAGCATCGCTAGGTCACAGGATTTTTTTTAAGACAGGAAAAGAAAATAACTCAAACAGCCTACAGGTGGCGCTGGTATGAGCGAATTCTGTGGAAATATGCAAATGAGACGGTTATAAAAGCGTGCGCTCCTAATCCGCAACCGCCGGTTGATGGCCGAATGTCTAGGGCTCTGGCTTTCGGTTCAGATCCTGTGGGTTCGAGTCCCACTGTTGGTATGGATGTTTGTAGCCGTTCGGAATCGGCTTTAAACTGTAGGTCCCGGTCTAATTAGCCCTCGTGTAGCAAAAAGTTGACCGTAGCGCTCCAAACCAAACCAAACCTAATCCACAACCAGTTCACCGTTGTTCCACGATCCGCCGAGAGGTGTCATGTATACATCCGGACCTGCTGCACTCTGCCGTTGCTGGATTTGTGACTAGCCTGCAATACCTTATCCCCTGTCGTGGGGGTCATGTTGAACACCTACTGCTGTAATGAACGATTTAGAAGCATTCTTTTCGTTATTTGCGTATCTTTTTTTTTACTTGTGTACGTCAACGCCACCTGTCGACTGTTTGAATTATTTTTTCTTTCCTGTCTCAAAAAAAATCCCGTGACCTAGCAATGCTAACTCTGCAAACCTTTTTTTATCTTGGTTATTTTTCCGGTTTTTATGAATTTTTAAAATTTATACGGACTTTTTGCCCACCCGGTATATACAGCATTTTATGTAAATGCCAAGTAGATTTTATTTGTTTAACAAAATTACAATTTGTTGGTCTTTTTTTTTTACAAAAAGAGTTTTATTTCATGCAAAATATTATCAATAAATGTTATTATACAGCAAAAATGTTTATTGTGTACTTATTTCTACCAAAAATCTCATCAAAAAAGAGATCGGTTCGGATCAGACCCAATAGTACCACCTATTTCGTTTCAAACCACTGTACCGTTTGAGGGTTAATCTCCCTTACTTTTTAATAGTCGTATGAAATAATTACAACATAAAAAGAACTTTTTATATACCATGTTTTTAAATTCTCTGTTGAATCATATAAACTTGACAATTCTATGTATTATTAAAAACTTTTAAATTTTTTTGATGAATTATCCCATTAACTTGAAAGAAAATGAAGTTAATTGGCAGTTAACTTGCGTTTAACTTTTCGTTTCCGTACCGGCCGATAGATGGCTGCACCAGTCTAAAAAAATTAACTGAAAAAGAATTCAAATCTGCTTAAAGATGGCTAAAACTATTTTAATAATGCATTGTCATCGTGTTATGAGCTATTCTAAAAGTTTCAAATGTCTAGCTAGTCGAGAAGTTAGTTAAAAATCGATTGCAAGATTTGTACCGGACAAACATAGACACACACAAACAAACAAGAAAGCGAGTTATTAAAAAACATGGTAAAATGCATTCAAATTTATTAAAAGTCTGCATACATCCATTTACGACATAAATTTCTCAACCTTTATACTTGTTCTTTCTGTTTCAGGAAATACAAGCCTTCAAGATTGGTTGTTGAAACGTTCAACTGTTCACGAGCTATACAACGTCCATTTATGTGACAGGGCCAAAATGATACAACAAGACTGCGGAACGGGTTGTCTTCTTTATTGGACACAATGAAAAGCATTTTTCTTACTACATAGTGGATGTGTAATACTGAGCAGCATTCTTAGGATACCAAAATTACATGAATAACCCCTTATTCCCCAGATTTTTTCCCATATCTGTGTCATTTACGTTATGTATAAAATATGGACGTAAATTAATACGTGTAATTTACTCAAGTTTGTGTGATGCTAGACTAACGACGATGCCAAATATTGACCTTGTACTTAAGAAACTAATCAATGTGTATACTGAAGTATCTGCTGCTTGACTTCTACCTATGTATACATGAAAGTATAAATATAAATAAATAAATATATATATATATATTCCAGAATTATATATGTACACTGAAACAAATTCTTATTTGCCTGGAACAGAATTTCAAAGGTGCTCCAACTTATCATTATATATAGTAAAAAAAAACAATACAAATTGACAGAATTTTCTAGTGAAAGCAGTTGTATAACGAATTCAAAGAGAATAAAAAAAACCAAACAAGCTGTTTATCTATATACTGTAAAATAGTTTTGCAAACTCTTCGTAAGTACAGATGGAATGACTTTACTCAACATTTTATGGCTTTTTCCTTTCATTTACTTTCTTTTGGAAGATTTTCTTTGTAAAATGAACTATATAACAAGTGAAAGCATGCAGTCTCGGAAATCATGTCAGTCATTTCGTTTGGCATGGGTTATCGACATGTGCAGACTTCTGTTCATCTGTGACTAAAACTACTGCGTGTTGTGAATCATGATTTGAGGCTCAAATTATGTACTATATTCCAATGGAATAAATAAAACCTTTTATTACATGTGTCGAGTAGTTTATATCACTTTTGTTTACACATAATTTCTTTCACTGAAATTGAACTGAAGTAGATTATCATAATTTTTAATGACCCATAGTAATTGGATATGGGTGTTAATTTTTTTTAAACCCTTCAAATGTCTATATCTAAAATAGTACCTTTTATAAAAGAAAGTAAGCGTTAAGCTTAAACTAATGCTTAACAGTGAGGTAATTTTTTCCCATTAGTTTAAATAATTGCTTTGATGGAAGCTGTAACTTTAACCCTTCGACCCGAACATGATTATTTTCCCTCTTAGTGGGATCATCTGCCTGTGAGGCAGATATAGCTGGACTACCTCTTTCCCATGTATTCTTAACTAGAAATTCAGGGGGTATTTGTAGTTTATTACGATTCATGGCAGCCACAATCGTCAAACCATTTCTCCTTAGTTCTTGACCAGCATCTATTTAACAGAACCAGTTATCATAGGTTATATTGCGGTTCGTTTTGTAGAGGCATCTAAGAAAACCAGTCTTACTCAGCCTTCGTTTCGAAACAGGTAACATAAAACAGGGTTTGGCCAAAGTCGTTCCCAAAACCGTCAAAAGCTCAAATCTGGAAAGATTTTAAACATTAGTGTACATTTCATAGAAAATGTATGAAGAATATCTGGCTGAAAATCAGATATTTAAACATACTTTAGTGGGAATATCTGTCTAGTACACAGAAAATGTTCTAGAAAAATGGCACGTCCCTGTACCATAGAAGGCTGGCGCCATGAATCGCCCTTCCAAATTGAAGACAAGATGTTGACTGACGCATATGTAGACTCACAGTACCCAAGGTCGAAGGGTGGGGGAGCCCTGTGTTGAATAAAGAAACAATAGCTGTCTGAGAAACGGATGTTCCGGCCAAAGGTTTAAGTCAATTGATTTATATCCCATTTGAACATTTGAAATCTTAATATAGATTTTTCTCACTTTTTATAAGATAGTGTAAAGCGTCTGATTAAGATAATTTGCAGTTTTGTCCTTTAGATCTGCATTTTTCTTGAAATGGATAATCCTACGCTTAATATTCATTTGTTGTTGTTGTAGCTAATTCTCCATGTCCTATTATTCCAGACCATGCAGGAAGTTCCATACAAGGGTTGTAGTCCGTTTTAGCTTGGTGCCCCCTCAATTTTGACCGAGCATCCCCAGAGACGACTTCAGGGGGGGGGGGTCATAACCTCTCCCTATAATCATTTGTATATTCTTTAAACAAAACCCATTTTTTCAGATATAAGTGTTTTGCTTCATCACAAAAAATCTGTGAGTCTTTACAAATTCTGTGACTCTGATTTTGAAGTTTTGGAGATGTGTCAGCCTTAAACCTGACTGACAATTCGCGCAGCTTGTTCTCTCTGGACCTTGCAACATTAAAACTCAAACAACGAAATTAAGAAAAGTTTGGAGCCTCGCGAATGAAGACTGCGAGTACAAAAAAAGTCAGAAAGGGAAACTCGCTAGTATTTAGACATTGTTACTTGTGTGCATTTTAAGGGGTCACATACCTTTTAAAGGCCAAGAGACTCGACAAACATTTCCCTATTTTCAATCATCAGTAGTTACTAAAATAACTTATTCAGGAATATGAAAATTTTACTGTGAGTTACACACTCTTTCTTCTTTATAAATATTGCTCTCGATTTTTTTTTCGGTGAAGGTAAATAGTTTATTTTTTTTTCAAATTCTAAACCCTTGTTTTTTCATTGTTATGTAATTACGCTCAGACTTTCCTCCTTATATTGATGATTATACATATATTTTTGCTTTTAAAATTAAGTTATATAAAATATCTTTAAAATGACCAACTTTGAAATCAAAATTCTTAGTTCTTCAAAGAAAAAAAAAGTTTTTTTTTTTTTTAAGTTTTAAATTTCGAAAAGTATTTTACTGTAATTCAAATTTTTATGTCAACAATGACATAATAGTAGGTCATTTTAATGATACATGTTTATATAGCCCGTGTATAAGATGCCATGGTATTCTGGACAACTGTTTTGGTGATATCATGTGTGAAATAACTTAACAATGAAAAAACAATGGTTAAAATTTGAAACAATTGAAAAATTTATCTTCAACGTAGAAAAAAAATGAGAGCCATAGAATAAAGAGTGTTTAACTCACAGTAAAATTTTCCTATTTCTGAACTACTGATGATTGAAAATAGGGTTATGTTTGTCGAGTCTCTTGGCCTTTAAAAGGTATTTGACCTCTTAAATAGACCTACTGTATTTTGAAAGAATCGTCCAATTGTACAAAAAACCAGATGCTTAATCTTCAGTTAGCAATAAGACTATTCCCTTATAGGTATACGTAAACCTATAATTATTATATTATTATAATTATAATTACATACTAAACGAAAATACTTATTTTTGTTTATTATGTAATACGCATTGGGCTGCTAGCATTCTTCATATTTTGCAAATCCTCACATCATTTGCCGCGTATTAAAAAAAAAGAAATCCCTTAAGTAAAGAATGCAGATAAATATGAGAAACATTTTACAAATCGCTAAAATATGAACTGTTAGCTCAAAATATTTTTCCAACGCAGTTACAAGAGCCCTACAGGAGCATGCATTAAGGGGAGTGGTCACTTTTACGTACCTTTAAAAGTATAATTTTTTTACCTATGCTGGATTGTATGTACTACTCATGATTATTTCTTGATTTACATGAAATTTTTTGAGTAACTGCCTATAATACTGTTTATTATATATGCAATATTTCAAGGTAATTAATAAAAAAATAAAATGATTTTTTATGCATAAAAAGTGGATATTTTTTTTTAAATCGAGCATTTTGCAGTCAACTACTGTGCGCATTCTGTCAAAATAAATTATTAAGTTAGGGCTTGTGGCGGCCCAGTGGTACAGCGCGCTGGTTTTCGGTGCTGAGGATGCTCAGATCGAGTCCCAGCGTTGCGCCACGAAAAATGCCTCCGTTCGTGTCGTCCCTTCATAGGGGGTAATGCTGTCCGCCTATATGGTGCCTCCACAATAAAATGGACAGTAAAACTGCGGCGTAGTAAGGGCCAATGTTTGAATGCAAGTGCCTCCGCATTGGATAAAAAAAAAATATTAAGGTACATTAATAATTGCTTACTATTTGTGATTACTACACTTTAGACAACAAAATCCACCAAAATTTTTTAACATTAATATATTTTAATTTTTTCAAGAATTTTTTTATAAGCTTTTACTCAGTCATTTTTGAAATTTCTAATTAAAAATAGCACGTACTAAAATGTTTTAATATATTTTAGAATAATGTTGCTGGATATTGTTGCCTGAAGTATTGTAATCACATATAGTAAAAAATTATTAGTGTACCTTAATAATTTATTTTGACAGAATGCGCACAGTAGTTGACTGCAAAATGCTCGATTTAAAAAAAAAATTATTCCCTTTTTATGCATAAAAAGTCATTTTTATTATTTTTATTAATTACCTTGAAAAATTGCATCTATAATAAACAATATTATAGGCAGTTACTCAAAAAATTTCATGTAAATCAAGCAAAAATCATGAGTAGTACATACAATCGAACATAGGTCTAAAAATGATATTTTTAAAGGTACGTAAAAGTGACCACTCCCCTTAAAGAACTCAAAGAGAGGAGATTTCACAATGCTTTCTGCAATAGCAGGGGACATGGAGTTGCTCAAGCAATAAATAACTAAAAGAGAAAGCTGAGGGATTTTCAGCATGAACTAAGTGTTTGCCGAGTACAGTGATATTGCACTATAAAAAAATCATTCCCCTCAGAAAAAATTATAGCGTTATACTTTATTGTATTTATTTATTTTTATTTTTATTTTTATTTGGTTTTTTAAGTCTTTAGTATAAACAGATCCCTAGACATCAAATAAAAAAAACTTTAACATCAAAGACTTATGTTTAGTAACTTTTTCAATTAAAAAAACGTGATATCTTTCGCATTTTGTTCATTTGATTATTCTTGGTTAACCGAAAGCACGTCTTCGATGCTAGAGTGTGCGGCACGGTCTGCTGAAAGTTTAAACTGCAAGCAAAAAAGCAAATAAATAAATGAATAAACAAAGTTAAAAAAAAGTAAATTAGCGCTTGAAACAATTAACTAATTTAAGGTCATTAACTTTAGACTTAAAACGAACACTTTTAGCGACTTATCGCGAAGAATTATCCTGTATGAATATTCACAAGATACAGCCCACACTCAGGAGCATATTTTTTAAGTCTGGGCAAACAGCATTTTTATACATATAACTTTCGTAGTTCGAGACTTACTGTTGACATAGTAAATTTAATTTGCGTAGCTAGAGTAATTTAATATACCGCAGAAGGATTTAAAGGCCTCTTTGCATTTTAACAAATGCAGCTTTGCAATTATAATTTTGTCTAGCAAAACTCTTTATTGCAATGCAGTCTGGCAATTTTGCCAACACACTTACAGTTATGGACTTGCAAGTACTGTATTACTCTGAATTCGGTTAATACTTTGCTTAAATTTATAAAAAGTTCATTGCGATAATTTTAGTTTCATAATAAGTATAAATACTTATTGAAAGCAAATTCTTAACAATTACTTTTTTAGCCCAGTAACGAAACAAAGTTTTTATAATTAAAATAAGTAATAATAATTATTAAAAGCAAATTTTTAAAATCACATTTTAACCCAGTAACGAAACAAAGTGTTTTGTTAATAATTTTAATGGTACGTTTTCTGATTATTTTAATTGATGTCAAAATCATATAAAACATTTTAAATGTTAAAAACAGTTTTTTAACGATTTAAAATTGCTTGATTTAAATTTTTGTATGTAATCCTTTTATGAAAAAGCCAAGTTAAGTAAGTTGGTTTCAATGATCCTGTGCGTTGTATATGTGTTAGCAAAGAGTCCATGAGATAGAGCTGAAAATTTTCTGTTAAAAATAACGCTTTTGTCAGAGTTTCTTTCACTGGTTATATGAGTCCTATTTTTAACCTTAATTGAGTCTGTAAACATTTACTTGTTTGTTTGAAAGAAGCTAATCAGTGTCGCCAATAGAGAACATATTGCTTTTTTTAGAGGTAGTCAATGCTTGTTTTCAAATTCATAATAAATGGTATCTAGAATTACTTACTCGTTTTTATAAAGAATAAAATATTATACGGTATTAGACTTTACGATTTGATGTTGTTGTATACCACTAATAAAGACTGATCAAAGTTCGTTATAAAAAAAAAGTTTATTTTGCTTTTAGTAATAAATCCTCAAATTACTTAATCTTTTTACTTTTTAATCTTTTAACTCCTGTTTGAAATCATCTTAACCATTATTTAAAACCTTTACACTAAATAATACTTTCGTCAGTAATTAAAATGCATCAGATTTAAAAATTTGTAATGATATTCGAAGAATAGTTTGGTACCCTTCAAATATTGAATTAATAAGCCGATGATTATTGACCAAAGTTATGTCTGCTAAAACTTTATTCAAGTGAAGTTGAAATAAACATTTTCCTAGACATGCCACAGCAGTCCATTTACTATTAAATACACGCACTTCGAAATTCGCGACTAATGTACATGAAGCCATAATGAAATAAAATAGGGCAATTCATTAATGATAGCACTGCATGATACATCATTCCGAAACAAAGATATCAATCGGTAATCTTGTTATAGCCATAGAAACCAACAACTAGGGATTGTCACATGCAGGATCCCTCCATGAATACTGTTCAAAAATGTTTTCTGTAACTACCTTGTTAATCATGTCCAAAATTAATTGTCCAGTCTGGGAGCGGTAACGATAACATTTTAAAGGCAAATGGTTTTGTAAGCTGGTAAATTTTCAAATCCAATATTGAAATCCACAGAGGATCTAATTTTCATAACTAAACCCTTTATCTTATTTAATTATTCCTTTCGTAATAAACTATTTATTTTCAAATTGAAAATATTAATTCCGTTTTTATGACAAGATATAAAATGTTAAAAATATTGAGATATATTTCTAATATAAGGCCAAAGAATGCAGGTACAATCGTCTTATTTCAAAAGACGAAATTCAAGTATCCGGTTTATTGCATCTAAGGACAACTTACGAATTGATTCCTATTGTGCCCAAAAACCTAAAAAACAATGAGATTGCCCATATTCGTGATATGCGATATACCGTGTAATAGCTGCACATTTAATCGACTACATCAACTCCTGCTTTTGTTGTATTGTAATCCAGTATAATCGCCGGTTCACCACGGTTAAATCACGACTAACAATGACTGGAGAGGAATACAAGGGTAAAAAAATCAGACCTGAATTAGAAAGCGTGCAGCTATAAACTGCTTAGAACATTCATACCTTACATGTAAAAACAAACCATTCAAAATTATGAAAATGTTGTACTTCGTACACAGGCACGCCCGCTGTAGGGTTAAACTTAAGAATTAAGAATCAGTAAAACCGTTAAATGTATGCGTTAAATGTGAATACCGTTAACTGTGGATACATCCCCTTCACCACAACCAGTCAAATTCGATACGCGGTGGAAAAGAGGTTTGTTCGGAGGGGGGATCTGGGGGTGGTTTGAGAGTTGGTCTGGGGGTGACGGGGGGAGAGGGCGAATTGTTTATTTTATTTTTCTTACGTTTAGTGGAGTCGTGAGTATAAAAAAAGTTGAGAACCACTGCTTTAGACAATTTTAGACACTAGCGTTCAAACTAATAGAACTTAATAAAATTTGGAAAAAAAGGAAGAAAAAAAAAAGGAAAATTAAGTTTGTCCCATGGCCAGTTTTTGGAAGCCTTCTGCTGATCTAAATATATTAATTGTTTGAGGATCATAAAATGGGAAGAAGTGTAAGAGTTCTACAGGTTTTTCCCCCTAAGTTCGCGAAACAGAGTTAACATACGATATGTATTTGAATTACTTATTCCGTGAAATCATATAAGATAAATCTTTTAGAGTTTTGGGGTTTTTTAAGCTGTGGGAGGAAAAGCTCTTTAAACAGAGAAACATAACGATACATAACTTTCATTCCGAACTATTAGTCCATTAGTTATATTAAGGCATAAGAAAACTAATGAAATTATTTTTAAAGAATGATTGCCCGGGTAGATACATAGATATAAAATTTTTCATGCTTTCCATCAAAAAAATACTGGGTATATCATTTCAGTAGAAACGCGCTAAGCGCATTCTGTCCGGCCAGATGAACATGAAGAGCGGGGGGTGCAACCCAGTATTTTTTTGATGGAATGCATGAAAGAATTTATATCTATATATCGAACCGGGCAACGCCGGGCAATAATGCTAGTCTTTATATATAAAAGGCAAAGTCTGTGCGTGTGTGACCGAGTTTTTGTCTGCTCGCGGCGCAGCGCAAAGACGGTAGGTCGGACAGTCTTGAGATTCGACACGAAGATGCCTCCCGAGGTCTCATTATGCACCTCGAAGCCCTTTTTTCGATTTTTTAATTAGATTTTCCGTAATTAAATATTTAGTCGCGATTTGGAGCTCCCGGACGAGTAAAAGTCCCGTAAATCCTAACGTATCCGTCCAAGAATTTTTTTTTTCGGACGAGCCTATACGGGAAAGATGACACTATACGGAAATCACAATTAAAATTGTCTGTCTTAATTTATCGATTAATTGTGATTTTTTTTCGATCGCCTGTACGCACCCGTTTTTCGGAAAAAAACGCGATTTTGTCCGTGACCCTTTTTTCCAAATTGTCGAATCGATACGTAAATGTCGTTACATTTTTACGAAATTTTTATCTCAGAGACCCTAGACATCACAGTTTCGAAAGCCAAAACCAAAATTAATTTACAAATTGTAGTTATTTTTTAATAATTTATTTTATGATTCGGAAACTCTTGCGAGAAATCTCATTTTGGAGATTTCGTTCTTCATTTCCGGACGAAGGTAAAATAGGAGAAAAACCAGTTTTTCGACGTCATGCACGTGTTGGGGCGTTTGTTTTCTATGAGGGATTCGGTGGTTAAAGGAAATCGATTACTATTGCAGTGATAATCGATTAAAAAATCACATTTAGTAATGCCGTAATTTTTTTGGCCAGCACTTAGTTAATATCATATAATTTGTGGTGTATTTGTGGAAAAAATCTATGAAGATTTCAAAGAATTTCAGCATGTGGAGGATTTGATATATTCGCTTTCAAGGAAATCGATTACTATTGCAGTGATATTCGATTAGTAATCCTATGTCAAAAATTTTGCCAAAATGTGCCAGAAAGGATTAAATTTATATGGGTAAAATAATGTATCGTGGTGAGGAAAAGGATGACAGCGACGCCCATTAACAAAGGGTTAAGGCTACTAAAAAATTGGTAATTACATTACCCGAGCAACGCCGGGACGGGTACAGCTAGTAACATATAAAATATGCAGTACTTTATTTTCTGTTTGTAATTGTAAATTTATTCGGATGGCTTGTTGTTTTTTTTAGTATATGTAATAAAGAAATATTTTTTATTCTCACAATCTTTTAAATGTTGTTATAATATGGTATCACTGAGCTAATATGACCCACCTAGTATTTTATTACTCTTAAGCTGTTATTATAACTACGTATTACAAAGCTTTATTCAATTACTGAAGTATAAATAGATTCCGAATAGTTGCGGCAAAGTGAGGATACTTTTTGTGTGTGTTTGGATCATTTATCCTTTTCTATCCTTAGGATAATACTACACGTACTTACTTCTTTCTTCACTAGTGACTTTTAATGACTCATAGCATTTATTTTCCTAAGTATAGACATCTTACTGAATATAGGATGATGGATGGTAACTGGCATATTAAAGACAAAAGGTTAATCTCAGTTCATTACTTAATGAATGCAATTAATAAACTTTCTTATCTATTAGTAATTAATAATAAATATTAATAACTTATAGTACTTACAGTTTATTAATTAGTATTAGCAATATGTTTACACAATTAATGTAAATAATTCAACACGAAACAAAACGTATAAAGAGAGCATAGACTGCCGAACAAATTAACAGAAAACTTACCCTAGTGTTGAAAATTTTAACTTTTCAATAAAAGATTGCTCAGTTGCAATAAATCCTCATACTGAAAACGGTCAAATATAATTAAAAATAAATAATTCAACAAACCAAGATAATTATTAGCAGGAAGAATCTGTTTCAATAGGGATCTCGGGGCCTTGGGATGTCTTTTAGTTAGACCTGCATCCTATTCAGAGAGTTCCCCCTTGAGGCAACTGATTTGGTTAGGCCTCCTGATGACGAGACCAGTCGATTACATCGATATATGGTTTAGTTCCTTTACTGCTACAGAATCTTGCATTATGGTGCGTTGAGTCCTGATTGCGTGATTTCTGTTTATTCTTCCTGCTAATAATTATCCTGCTTTGTTGAATTATTTACTTTTAGTTATACAATATGTATACTGCATATATGGAGGAGTCAAGAGTTCAGTGAACCAAGTCCATTCATCTGGCCATTTCGTACTAACACTACCATGATACAATAAAAACATTATATTTTTTAATGCAATAGTGAACCATGCTCGTCCTATAAATTTTAACTATCAAATGGCAGTCGAATGTACCACTGAAAAACAACTGATTCCGTTTCAGAGCTATAGTGGACGAAGTCCATTTTCTCAGTTGTGAACAGGCACGTGCTTTAGTAGGTGTATTCTGTGATTTCATTTATTTCAGTGCCTTGAACTTACTTCAAAGTCAGTTTTGGAGAAATTCTTTATAACATTTTGCAAAGTGTCAGACTTTTCTAAACAGAAAGTTTTCTTGTGTGGGTAAGTACTGAGAGCACAAAGACTATGAGATCACGCCCAAAAGAAGGCGGTGGGGCAGATAAAACCAGATTAATTCACTTTTAATCTCAAATAAAGATGAGAATGTGATAGTTTGCAAGAATTTTTTCCTAATGATATTGCCGCAGCAATGGTGACACTACGAATAGAATTAAAACATGTCGCAGAAATGGCGACACTACTAATAGAATTTTGAATACGAATGTTGGAGCAATCTATGGGTAATGGAAACCGAATAATAGAGATATGAATACGAATAATGTAAGGGGGTATTTATCCCTACTTCCAAAAGCCTTCAAACCATACGGCGAGAGAGGAACACATCAAAAGATAAAACATAGTCATACGTTCTATATGCGAGCTACTTTTATTCTCCCTTTACATCTAAAAATAAACATTTATCTTTTTGCTGTTGCCACACAGGATAATCTAAAGTTGCGGTTCTCACGCTAATCGTGAGCTCCGCCTCCTAGCAGTCATTAGCTCCTTCTACCTGGTTTTTCGGAACATAGCCTCCGGGGGGTGGCAACCCTGGGAAACAGGAAGAATCCTCAACCGGTTGACTGGACGAAGAACCTCTTCAGGCTGAGTCTTTACTGTGACCACCCTGCAAATTTGATCTGCACCACAATGTAGACTGATGACTCTACCAAGTGGCCAATCAAAGGGAGTGAGACGACTTTCTATTAACAGGACGAGGTCGCCAACCTTAAGGTCTGGATTTCCCTGATCCCACTTCTGTCGTGACTGAAGAAGATGAAGGTAATCTCGATTCCACCTACTAGAAAAACTGGATATTGCCTTCAGGGGGAGTTTCCACCTTTCTGTTGAGTGAGAAGTTTGATTTCATCCGCGAATTCTGATCCTTGGATCATTTTGATAACGCTTTTCCTTGCACTTTTCAGTTCCAACACTTGCAACGGACCTCTGGATTTAGACGCCGATTGTGTATTTTTAATGAAGCGTAAGATCTATGCAATAACACGAACTAATCTGGAATATGATGAAAACCTTCGTAGGAAATCAGAGTTATCATCAAGCTGGGTCACGTAAGACTGTATTACCTCACCACATTAATTGAACTGAATGGCTGGTTGTGTTCTATCTGGAATAAATGGAATGCTATGTGACTCCTGAAGCCAGACTGGCCTGTTACACCAGTCAGAATTTGCATGAGTTGTTCCGGAAACATTCCATGAGTGGCGCAATCCCCTGGATTAGCCTTGTCAGGAGTATGATGCCATGATTCCTTTGATGTTAAAGAGTGAATTTTAGCGACTCGATGTTGACTATTGATTACCCTTTACAGGGGGATTGGCAATTCAACTCAACGTTATAGTTGAATCTGACCATAGAAAATCTCATGAATTCGACAAGTAAGTGATCTTTTGATGGTATCAACTAATTCAGACAGTAGAAGAGCGCTGGATAACTGAAGCCTAGGGAGAGTCACGCGCTGGATAGGTGCAACTCTGGCTTTAGCTGCAACCAAAGAAACTTTAATCGTGTCTGAAATCGTTCGCATATAGACAACGGCAGCATATGCTTTAGACGATACGTCACAAAATCCATGTAATTCTATTTCATTCGCTGTGTAGAGGAAGATGTGTCTAGGAACTAACTTGCATCTCTTGGAAATGTTTCATTTCTGAATTGAATTTAGTATTCCAGACATCTAGAATGGATGTGGAAATTGGATCATCCCACAAAAGTTTTGATTTCCATAAGTCCTGCAAGAGAATTTTAAGTAGAACTGTAGCAGGTGACACCAGGTCTAGAGGATCAAATATTCGTGTAATAACTGATAATACTTGTCATTGAGTTGATATTTTATTGTTGTCAACAAATTTGACTTGAAGAGAGTCGGCTTGAAGATTCCAATATAGTCCCAATATCTTTTGGGATAACTCACCATCGAACGAATGCATTAAAGTGCTAGCCTTTAAAGCATCTGGCAAATCCGAAATATCTTCAGGATCATTAGAACACCACTTTCTAAGTGTAAAACCGCCTGTATTCAATAGTTCTTGCATTTCCTTGATAATAGCTTTCGCTGAATCGACTGAAACTGCTACAGCCAGGAGATCGTCAACTTAGAAATGTATAAGTCCAATTTCGGATGCACGGGGAATGTTCATATGTTCGTTTTGGCATAATTGTTGTAGTGTACGAAGTGCAAGAAAAGGGACACAAGCTGTGCCATATGTCACTGTATTAAGTTTAAAGGTTAAAAGAGGATCAGATGGATTTTTTCTCCACAAATTTCGTTGATACCGCAAGTCTTGATCTGCGACTAAAATTTAACGATACATCTTAGCTATGTCGGCTGAAAAAGCTACTGGATAGGATCGGAATTTGATTAAATTTGCGAAGATGTCTGTTTATAATTTAGGCCCCTTCATCCAGATATCATATAAGGACCTTACATTAGAGGTTTTTGCTGAGGCATCGAATACCACCCGCAGCTTTGTCGTGGTGCTGCCTTCATTGGTAACGGCATGATGCGGCAAGTAGAAATTCGGGACCAAATTATCTTCTCCAGGAGCGATAGCGTCATATGTCCCAAAATTTCGTATTCGTTCTTAAACTCTACATACTGTGCTTTCAAGTGAATGTCCCTAATCAGCTTTTTTTCTAACGACATGAATCTTTTCAACTCTTTAGATTTGCTCTCTCCTAAATCATGATTTTCCTTTAATGGGAGCTTGACTGTATATCTGCCGGTTTAGTCTCTGGACACATTCTAGTGGAAGGGTTTTAAGTTATCAGGTTACGTATGTCATCTTTTACGTTATCAGGTTATGGCTTTGGAATCGATTCAAGCTGCCAGAAATTTTTAAGAATATTATCAAGACTTGTGTTTGTGTGGCACACTAAAGAAGAATGGCACTTTATAGGAACATGCACTCGTACACACGAACGATAACCAAGTTTGGTTGGAATAGCTGCCGGTGAGCCGGGCCCTCCAAGAATTGGAGACCCATTAATGAGTTCTGGGAATAAGTCCGCTCCCAATAAAATGTCCACTGGCTTTTCCACGTAGAATTCAGGGTCAGCTAACACAAGATTTTTTATATGTGGCCAGCCATGCTCTGCCAGATTGAAGTTTGAAAGAGGGGAAGTAACTTTGTTAACAACGAGAGCCTCAACCGAAAAGCACTCCGGTGAAAAGTATGGGGAAAATTGAAATTCTGTTACCTGTAGCGATGTTTCAACTACAACGCCATTAATGCCAATTAAACGGTGAGTTGTACCGTGTAGCGGTACCTGTAAGCGATTAGCGCACTCTTTTGAAATAAGCGAATTTTGGCTAGCATTATCGATTAATGCTCTGCATTTAAAATTCTTTCCCGTTTTCGACTTCACGCTAATGTGTGCGGTGGAGAGCAATACACTACGGATTTCAGTATTTGACTCAAACTGAACACTGTTTGACACCGATTCGAAGGTATTTTCTTCATTTTTTGTTTTACTATCACAAGTGTAAACATGCAAAAGAGTATGATAACGTGCTGAGTAAACCCTGCAACAGATACTGATTTGACAGGAGTCGGTTTTATGATTCTCTCTCAAAGAGTTTGCGCATAGTTTTTTAGTTTCTTTTAAGTTTTCAATTGTCTCCGACTTGCATTAGATTAAAACTTGGCCATTTAAATAACTGATTTTTCTCACTACAGTTAATACAAGCATTGTTCGATTTTTCAACAAGGGCATTGTTTATGATTGGTTTTCGAATTGATCCAGTCTCCATTGGTTTTGTATACAAGTGACCTTTATTTTCAAATTTACTATGTCTTGTTTCGCTTAAACTCTTAGCTTCCTTTTCGATTAATGCCTTGAATGTATCAAGTGTAGGAACTGAATCACCACCCAAAGAGAGCTCCCAACATTGCTTAATGGGCTCATCAAATTTAAATAACATGAAATTTATTAATATTAAGTCACTCAACGAATTAGATTCTAAGCCTACTGTTTTCAAATTACGAACCGATTCATTACAAGTATCTAATAATTCAAGCAACGATTTTGAATTATTTGCTTTAGAAATTTTACCTGAAAATATTTTATATATTTGGCTTAATGCCAACTGTCGTTTGTTCTCAAATCTATTTTGCAATATTTCCCAACAGTGCTGCAAAATTTCCTTTCGTAATAAAAAACCCCTAATTAATTTTGATGCATTGCCCCGAAAAGCAGATTGTAAATATTGTAACCTTTGAATATCTGATAACTGTGTATTTTTTAAAATAGAAGATTCAGAAATATCTTTGAACGAGTTCCATGTTTCTGAATCACCATAAAAATGAAACATTTCGAATTTAGGTAACTTAACTAATGCAGGTTTAGAATCAGAGTGTATTACGGTTTTGTTATTTACAGATTTGCTTTCCAGTTCCACCGACACATTTAACAAAATATCCTGATAGTTCATATACGAATCAAAATTATCATCACTCTCACAATTAGATAAGTCCGAGAATGCGCTAATCAAACGTTCTTCAAGAGATTTTAGTTTCGCCTTCGGAACCGAAATTCAAGATTGATCATCATCTCCTATACCTTTAACCTGTTCACAAAAATGATCAATTTCTTTACACAATCGTTCGAAACATGCAAGATTTTTTGAATATTTTGGTGCCGTAGTTACGGCTTTTAAGTTATGAATGTTTAGAATGTAAAAAGAAATTAAGAAAATTACGAATACCAAATAATATGATTTAAGATTTAGAATTTTCAAATCCATATGTTGCTCCGGCACGACGGACCAAAACATGTCGCAGCAATGACGACACTATGAATAGAATTTTGAATACGACTGTTGGAGCGATCTATGGGTAACGGAAACCGAATAATAGAGATATGAATGCGAATAATGTAAGGGGGTATTTATCCCTACTTCCAAAAGTCTTCAAATCATACGGCGAGAGAGGAACACATCAAAAAATAAAACATAGCCATACGTTCTATATGCGAGCTACTTTTATTCTCCATTTACATCTAAAAATAAACATTTCCCTTTTTGCTGTTGCCACACAGGAGAATATAAAGTTGCAGTTCTCACGCTAATCGCGAGCTCCGCGACCTAGCAGTCATTAGCTCCCTCTACCGGGTTTCTCGGAACAGATATTGAGAATAATCTAGAGAAGACTGTATTGACGCCTCAGTAAAAAGGAGATTATTGCGGTGATTGACAGCAAGTGTAAGGCAACTCCAAATGAAATTGATGATTTTGATGTCGATTCCCGAATCAACCTTTACTGCCCAGAGTCCCTACTCATGAAACAACAGTGCCATTAAAAATTATCTGCATCCTAACTTAAACATTAAATAAAGTATGATCTCTATGTCGCTAAGTGTGCTGATGAAAACAGCAATTGAAAGAAAAATACTATCATCAAGTGTTTTCCAAAAAAATTCAATTTACACTTTGAGATTTCGTACAATTTCATAATTTAATGTCCAGGCCCATGCAATAGGCAGAATAGAAATTTAAAAATAGACTTTTCTTTGTGAAAACTATCTGCCTAGATAAGTTTTTAATGATTCCCAAAATACAAAGTTTCAGAGGAAAAAAGAACCACGTCCAGCTTTACTCAAATTCTATGTAGTGTCTTAATAATAGTTGTATTTTGTATGATAATATTAGTAAGTTATTCTAAATTAAACTTGGTACTACCTCACTGAAGTAGAAAAAAAAAACGCAAGTCAATAGTTAATTAATTACAATCTTTCAACTTTGAGATCAGTGATATACGTATAGATATTTATATATGTTACGTCCAAAGTCCGAAGTCTATCGAATTCGCAAAATGGCTAGCCACTTCTAGCATTAGACAATTCACTAAGCCAAAGCCTGAAATAATCAAGAATTTACGACTTTGAATTTACGGGCTTTGGTCGGCTAATTCGCGATGCGCCCGATACTTAACGGCCAGTTAGAGAATTACCCAAGAAAAACATTTCAATAATTCTACTTGATTTTGAAAGTAATTTTTCTTCACTAACTGAACTCAAGGGATTTGCAGAGCGATAATATTATGAGTTAAGTCCTGTTCGCATAGAATCCCGTCAGTGTCAGAATTATTCGTATTGAAATATGTTTAAGCAATTACAAATCTGAAATAGAAATGTTGTCATAAAACTATCGTTTATTTTAAAAAAGGAAAAGTGTTAGATATGCAGTGGAAAAATTATCCGTCGCTTTAAAAAGCTATTTCGGCCTGAAATTTACTTTCTTCAAACAGTGTCATGACCGGGGGCCAGTCAGTTTCAAAGATTCCAGAGTACTAGAATCCAACATCGCATGCATGCTTTAGACACATGATTTCTAATGACTGGTACAGAGGTTTGGATAAAATTATTTTGCATATGATTTCAAAAACTTTGCCATTCATAACAACACTTGAGCTGTTGACAATAAAACACTGAGGAAAGGAAATATGAAACATTTCCTATTTTAAAGGGTGGTTCGTTTTGTCATGTTAGGGTCATCTGTTTTTTAGATTATGTCTAAACAGATCAAGATCTACAGCTTTAAAATCAGTTTCAAACAGTCTCAAACACCCTTTCCAGTAGTAAGACTTAATCCCAGACACTATAACCCAAAGCAAGAGGCCAAGTCATTCATCTGCTTTGAAATAACTGGATGAAAAAATAAAAATGGAGCCTTATACTGGAGATGATGGGAAATTAGATATATTATCCAAACAGAAAAGTGACTTTGATATCATCTAATTTCTGAAATTTTACACTGCTATCATCATCATCATCATCATCATCATCATCATCATATTATTATTATTATTATTATTATTATTATTATTCCAATTATTTACAGAAAAATGCTTGAATCCGAAAAAAACCTTATATTTTCATTTAAATTAAATATTTATTTACAGATGAGATAAAAATAATGGCAATGCGGAATAGTTTGTGTTAAATAAAGCGGAAAATAAAGTAAATGATTTTAATCTCTACCAATCAAGGAAAAATAAATTGTTTGCTCTTGTGTTTGCTTTTAGTAAACTCTTGATTGAAAAATGCTGATTCACAAAGATAGATCTTTCGAAAAACCCAAAACAAATTCCTTCGTAGACAACCATGTCTGTTCTCGTGTTTGTCTTTAGTAAACTTTTTACTTAAAAATGCTAATTCACAAAGATATGTAGTTAAAATTAACAAATTCCTTTTTAGACAGCCACAAGACTAGGCTTGTAGTAATATACTGACTACCCGAAGTGAAGTCTATTGGACTGTCAAACGTCACATTAAAGGTTTTCATTACAATCGCTTTTATTGCACTTTGCAAAGTTAAATAAACCTTTCTCTTTAAAAACCTTAAATAAATCTTTAGTAAAATATTAGATACAAATTAGTTTGCGAAAATATGATATAAGCACATTTTTACCAAAATGATACTGTATAAATCTCTTGAAAATGCGGTGGTACTTTGTACTGTGTGACGGAGATAATACACTGATAAGAGCAGTAATTCGTTATTTACTTTTTAGATGGTAGCACCACACAGGTGAATCAACATGGCTCCCTGGTGCAACGCCAGGTTTGCCAGAGCATCCCATGGTACGACATGAGTTGGGCTCGCATTTTCTACTAACCACATACCACATGGACTAGGGATTTAAGAAACGGATGCTTGGCGTAGACACTAAGGCATTCAGTGACGCTTCGCCGTCCGAATTCCAATGCGCTATGCACTCAGCTGTTTTCGACCATCAAATATCAAATTTACTGAGTACTTTTTATAATATTTTTTTTCGATTATCCGTGCGATTTGCAATAAATGTAACACTTATTCTAGAAGAACAATAAAGGTTTTACCTAAGCCACAAACTGCACCAACCACGCAGCCAAAAAGTCATCCTGCAAGATCCGTGAAGCATCACACGGCATTTAGTGGCGCAAAACGGCACAACATAGTAAAAGAAAATTTTTCTCTGCAGAAATTTCAAACTTCTTTTAGCATTCACCAAACCAGTATTAATACGGTTCTAACACAACTATTTAGTACTCACTCAATTATACCCCGAGCTGGGAACTCGCCGAATAGCTAGGGTACTGGTAATTGATACCAGAGTCTGCGGGTTCGAGTTCCACTATTAGCATGGATGTTTATAGCTGTTCGAGATCGGTTTTAAGCAGTAGATCCCTATCTAATTAGCCCTCTTGTATTAAAATTTGACCGTAGTTCTCTCAACCATACAAATCTATATAATTCACATTTATAATCCTCCCAAAATAATTCACATATATAATCAGATGATTCTACATAGTGCCTTAAACTTTTAGCTCTAACTTTTTTTTCTAACTTTACCTAAATAATTTATCTCGCTTGCTCTCATCCTGTGAAAGCATATATTTTTTTACCATCCTGATTATAACAGTTGAACAAACATTAGAAGAAGTTCAAACACTTAAAAAAAATATTTTTAAAACAGAACCTTTCTCGTGTGCTTTTCTGACTGATTACAAAGTTCTTTTATATGACCTACTTTAACAAAGGAAGGCAAAAAGCTAACAAAACTTAGTGTGGGAAAAAAAAAAGAAAAAGAAATATTTCCTTAAAAGAATGCGAGGTACATATACGGGCGTTCATTTACTTTCTGAAATTAAATTGCCAGTTATTATATTCCGATATTAATATTTCAGAGTCACAGGGAATACTATATGGAACCTGCATGACTAGTTAAACACATTTGGCGAAAGTTTTAATTCTTCTGCACTTTAAAATTTCATGATCTTCAAACATTTTCAAATAGATTACTTTCGGAAAGAAAGAGGCATTCGAGTTAAAGAAACGACTCTTAAAGCAAAAACAAAGGACGGGTAGAAACAAAAAAAAACAAGTAATGTCTCATGTAACATTAAGGAACTCTTAAATTATTTGCTGAATTTGTAAACCTTTTAAAGAGATTACACACTTTCCCCATGAGGAAAGTACTTTCTTTTGTAGTTTTCTCCTGATGAAAGGTATCGGAATACTTGTTACTTAAACAGACGATGAGAAAAGATAATATAAATTTACATCCTTCCGTCCATCTGGAATTTCAGAAATCAAAGGTATGTTTAATATTTTATTGCGTCATGTTCTAGGAATTCCTTTAGAAATTGACTTTATTCGGTTAAAGTCAGACGGTTCCTTTGAAAAGGAGCCCAAGACAGTACTTGCCGTATTGAGAGTAGGTTGTAAATCAGTCCTTAACTCCCCAGATGCCTTTTTTTGGCAAAATAGATTTGAAACTAAAATCTGAAAATGATACCTAGAGTTTTATTCCCTTAGATTTACAATCTATGTGAACTTACGCTAAAATATTATTGAGGATAAGAAATTTTATATGATTTACATAACAACGTATTAATTCACCCAAGAATGTGAAAAGGAGCCCAATATAAACACTTGCCATATTGAGAGTATGTTGTAAATCAGTCCTTAACTCCCCAGATTCCTTTTTGGCAAAATAGATTTGAAATTAAAATCTGAAAATGCTACCTAGAATTTTATTCCATTAGCTGTACCATCTATGTCAACTTAAAAATCATTTAGGATAAGAAATTTTATATGACTAACATAACAACGTATTAATTCATCCAAGGATGTAAAAATTTAATTAAGTTCCGAATTGAGGGAATGATTGTTCAATAATAGCTTTTACATTTTAATTCGTTCAAAGAATTTTCCCTTAGGTGGCGAGATACTTTGGTAAATGGTGACCCAATGTAGGTAACGGTTGACGGCAATAAATCGTTTCATACCAAGCAGCATTAACTTCAAATTAATAAAAATAGTGACTACACGTGGGGAAAGATTGCCAAGTGACTAAGCATGAAGCAGTCCTGTACAGGTCCCAATAGAATGAATGAAAAATTTTAATCAAAATTAATTTGTGGAGAAATTCTACGTTCTCGGCATACAAATATATTGGTATTATCATTTAAAGCAATTAAGTTTAAAAATCAATATTAATAATCCATGTATTCATTTCATGTATTAGTTATATGCAAGTAAAATATTAAATCTTTTCGTTAAACATTTACAAAACTATTTTTTAGTAAAAATAAGAAATATGTAATATATATAAAATATATATTACATAAAAATTAATGTGAATGTTATCCTTAAATCTATGAATTGCATTAGTATTCAGAAAAATATATAATATGTGTACGTAATAGATTTTAATATAAAATGAAAATAAAGAAAAGTCTGCATGATATAGGAATGAATATTTTCAAACAGGGATGAAAAATCCAGTAGTTGAGATCTCAGGAAAATTTAATTAATATAACCTAAATTTGAAATTTTAGTCTTAATATAAACTGAACATTTTTTGCATCATGGCTTAATTAAAAGTATATTTAAATATATTATTAAAGGAAATTTATTTTTTAATAGTCTGAGGTTTAGGTCGAGAGTTTACTCTAAAGACAAGTGTCAGGACTCTACAGTGCTTTTTTACACAGCTTAATGTAGGTAGAATAAAACCTCTAGACAAACGCAATTTTCTAACCATTTTTAACTAAACTAAGATTCAGAATTCTGTCGAATTCACTCTAAGTCGAAATTGATTTGAAACTCAAATATGGTGTTATGTTTAGCATTGCATCAGTCATTAAAACAGGTAAAAATCCCTTGTGAGAGTTATTCAGTTCACATTAAAATTAACTATTGTAAATTAACTCTTATTTTATTAAAAGTGAATTTGTTTTGCAGGCTCAATAAATATTTAGGGGAAAAGATTATATATATATATATATATATATATATATATATATATATATATATATATATAATTAGCATGAAACCGCGGAGATTCTGTATTATCTTGATTCCATAGCTCAAAAGTGTTATCCAGCAACTACTGGTTGTCTAGTGATTAGTTTAAGGGGGCGAGGTTTATTGAAATTTTTCAAATAACTCATAATAATCACATTCAATTTATTTTGCATTCTCAACTGTTTCAAGAAGAAAAAAGGTCTGTCGTCCAAACTGACATAATAAGAATGAGATTATGCGCTTAGTAAACACTAAGTAGCTGGAAAAATTTCATTAATTTCAGGCCATCTTACAATTGACGTGAAAAAATGACTACTTAAATTTAAAAAGAAATTACAATTTATATATTCGTCTTTCATGTCAATTAAGACGAAACATCTCTTATTTGCTGATAAAAAATAAACGGCAATTTTTTTTAAAATTATGGTTTAATTTAATTATTTATTAATGTGTTTCATAAGACTATGTTTCATAAGACTGTGTTTCACTATACAATTTTTATAGCCTTTTCCCTATAAGCTTGTATAAAAATATGGACAAAATTCATATTCATCTCTAGAAAATTTTTCCTCAGAATAATTTATAACTATATTCATGAATATTAATTTTTGCTAGAAACAGTCTCATCATTTCTTATAAAAATATGGAGATGATTCCAGAATTTAATGATCATACAAAACAATCAACGTTTCTGTAGAATTCGAAATGGCTTACGGACTGCAATAACGATGAAACTTCTAAATATGCAGTAATTTTTCTTCGCATACTGTGATTAATTCGGCAGTTTATTTTTTTACATGCAGTTGCAGAATTAGAAATAGGGAGCTTTACGGGGTAGTGTTTTACATTCTAATGAATATTTGGAACTGGGATCAAATACAGCTTTTTCTCTATGTAGTGTTTTTTTATAAAATATCTATATATTTAAGTTGCTTAGCCGATTTTTTGACAGTCCGTGAGAGAAAACAACTGCATCAATTTACTTCATTTTGGTCTTAAACGAAAAATTTTAATCTATAGATGCATCAAATTTTGGTTTTTGTAACTGCAAAGTCTTGTAAATTTGCGATAATTTACAGTGAAAAAATTGCTTTCTGCGCATGCTCAGTGACATGTTTGAATTTGGCTTTAGATACTTACTGAACACGAGACCGCATAAGCACATTAATTTTTTTTTTCTTTATCGCAGAAATCTCTCTAGCTCTCACTCTGCCATTTTATTTTTAATTATGTATGTGAGTTATACTGAGTTACAGTGTTACAGAGTACACATACCAAGTGTTTAGTTTGTCATTGAGTAACCATAATTCATTTTGGGGGGCTCAATAGTAATTTTTAAATTATATTTCTCAATTTTTACAATTATGATTTTCAACATTTGGCAATGATGTGTTGAGTATAATTTGTGCATTAGTACATTTGTTTACTATCTAGCCGTCATGTTTTGACGTTTACAATTGGTTCAGTTTTTAATGTAGTAAACACTATTTCAGGTATCCTGGATTTTCATATCAAAATGAATTTACACTTTATTAATGACGCTGCGCATTTCAAGCATGCAAAAAATAATAAATGAAAAAGAAATCGTAGACACAAAAAGGAATTTTCACAAAAAGACTATCTACTGTCTTGAAAACTAAAGCCTTTAAATCAAAACTGTCAAATTTGGATATCATTTATATTAGGTATAAATTTATCATATTTATTTAATTAATCAAATTAATTTATCATATTTATCATCCCTTTAAACATTTTGCAATTGTATTATAGTGAAAAGAGGAAACAATACATCAGAAAGACAGATTATAATATTTATTATCAGATATGTTGGTAAATGAGTTATTTCAAAGATCTGTTTAATAATTGTGTCACTCTGGAATCATAATATAACTTATTGTCAACTTTAAAAAAGGTAATTCATATATATATATATATATATATATATATGAGAGTATATACGAACTTTTGTCTTTATTCTGTATAATGAGAATCGTTGAAAACACCTTTAATTATGATGTTATAGGTTACTTTTACTCAAAAAACGAAAATTCATGGATTGCTAAGTCATCACATTTTTTTTGCGGTGAGAGCATTTCCTCATCGCGCTTCAACAAATTTGGAGTAAAATTTATGTGGCAGAAAATAAAGCAGTTTCAAGGGAATTTTTCGTACTCCTACTTACTTTTTTTTCTTCCTATTTTGTCGTTCGAGCTCCCAAAGCAAGTTAATGTGGAATTTGCAAACAAGTCGGCAATAATAAAGACAAATAGGTTCCTTCCGTAGAACGATAGAGCTTCTATAATGACGTTATATGATGAAAGAAAAGTCGTGCTGAACAAGTTGTTTTGATGGTTTATTTATGATTTTTCTACTTATATGTTGTGTTTGAAGTAGTATATAGCAAACCTTAGTAAAAAAATCCTTTTAAGTATTTTTTTAGCTATATCTAAGTTTATTTTGTTTAGGACCTTTAAAAGAATGACTTTTTTTCTAAATGTATACAGTTAAGATAGAATAAATTATAAACAAATCTAAGTCTATAATATTTCCACTTAATATTTCTAATACCGTATTTCCACGTTAACTTGCATTTAAACCTAATAATATTCTTTACATAGATTATTGAATTAAATTACCCCACATTTTTAGTGATATATTTTGGGGACAGTACTGTTTTAAACGACATGGATAAAATAAAAAATAAAAATTCAGAATCAGAACACTTACAAAGAGTATTTCCTTGTTTAAATATATACTGACCTTGTTTAAATATTTCCTTATTGAAATATTCACTAGGGAGGACTTCATTACTGATCCTGGCCTATTAATGGACCTAATGAGGATTTATGGGTTTATGGACCTGGTATAACGGCGCTAGACCAGGAGGGATTAGAAACAACAACAAATAGACACCGAGTAACCAATATATCATGACCACTTCATAAAAATCAGCTATGACGTCATGATGTTCGTGCCAGATGGTGAGATGAGTATAAAAAGGGATTCTTTCAAGATTGGAAAAACTGTTGAAAGGTGTTGCTCGGGAAGGAATGGGTCAAAAACGCAATCAAACAGACTTTGACGTGGAATGATTATGGGTTCTAGATGTAGTGGATCAAGTATTAGCGAAACTGTTTAGCTTGTCAAGTGATCGAGAGAAGTATTATTTTGTTTACAAGGCGTGGACTTCCAAATGAAAAAACCGGGTCTCAACGTAAGGTATATAGCCGTCACTGCTTCCTGGATGCTCAATTGGACAGTTTCCAGACTTGTCCTGCAAGACTTGTTTCCAGACCCAGAAGGTCAGCAGTACGTCAGATTACAATAACCAACTACTATGGCATCTCAACGTACTATTCACAACACATTCCACCGTATTGGGTATGGAAGCCTAAAGCCTGTTCGAAAGCTTTTGCTATCTGCAGCTAAGAAGGTCGAACAGTTAGCACAAGATCACAAGAACTGTCATTTGATGAATGAAAAGTGAGTAATGCGGTCTGACTGATCAAGTTAACAATTACAAAGTGCTGTTTCAGTTAAAAAGGGGGTTTGAATCCCGTATAAGGCGTGAACGTTTCTACCCTGTCATTTATATAGGGAGAAATATTGGCCCCCTAGGAGGACCTCACCTATATGGTGCTCTCACAGTTAAGTAGCCAATGAAATTTCATGGTGTGGATGGGTGAATGTCCTTAAATCAAGTGTTTGCCGTGTTGGGAAAAAGTTAAAATTATGTCATGGCTTTATTAAAAATACTTAAAAATAATTCTTGACATTTTATTTATTTTACTTGTTTCAGATAAACCGCTACAAAATTTTAAAAGTTGATCTGTAACTGGCAATCGATAATCTAAAAATTATCATAAAAACATCTTAAATATACTACCCATGTGTTTAATACGTTTGCATATATGCTCGAATTGTATCTGTGTGTGTTGTGTGAATTATTTAAATCTTTAATAATACATAAGGAAAAAATGTGTCAATATTGTTTTCCATGGACATTTTATAACTAATAATAATAATAAGAATTTTAGTTTTTTTAAAAATAATTCAGTCATCCTCGCATTCTAATCAATATGAAAGTATTTCATTTTTTTTTCAAACGTGTCGGTATACACGTATGGAAAATCTCCAGTACTAAATTTTGGACTTCTTTTAGAACGTGTAATGGCAACATTTTTTATGCCTTTTAACTATATTTTATTTAAACGTTTATCTATTCTATTAACAACGCAGAAAAATCTTATGTTCAACATTCTCTTCTGAGAATAATTTACAACATTTGAGTGAGTTGTCAACCTATCCAAAACAAATTTTACACTTTATTTAGGGTGAATTTGTTGCAAAGCACAAAAACACTCTACTAGAAAACTTTTACTAAAGCACTTTGACTAGAAAAGAAAATTTAATTCTTAACGTATCCTTTTATACTAAGAAATAAAAAGAAGTATACATTCTTTCGATAATTTAATTCAACTTAAGATTCGTAGAGATCTACAATTTAAAACTTTCTTAAATGGGATGAAGCATAAATCACCAATTAACTCTTATATAAGAAAATTAAATGCAGTTTAAAATTATTTTCACGTGAATACTTTATTAAAAAATTTAAATTAGTAAACTTGAAATGTACAATCACATAAAATTACGAATGACATATAAACGATATTTTAAATTACAGATAACAATTGATTGAACAAATTGATTGAAATAATAATTGATCAAACAATTGATTGAAATAAGAATTTTAATTCCTTTACGTAGTTTAAAAAATTATACAAGATAAACTTACTATACCGGACATGTAATAGACAGCTGGAATATTAAATAAAAATCGTAGAATAAATGTTTGAATAAAAACTTTTAAGATCTTTTTTAAAAGTTTCATGTATAAGATTTAATTTCATGTATAAAATCTGAAAATAGTATGGAACGGCGGATAATTACCGTATTAACGCGAGTATAGGCCTCACTTTTATGCCATAAAATAGGTCGGTAAAAATGGGGGTGAGGCTTATACACGGTATTTTAAAAATAAATACAGTAAACACCGTTTAGAACACTTTACTACCATAAAACATTCATATCTATATACCTTACAACCTTTTACACTGTATCATGCCCACGGCAATTCAACGTATTGTAAATATTATTGTTTGTATATATTATACCTTAGGACTATTTAATAAAACTCTTTTGAGTTCCCAAGAGTTTGTCTTCGTGCCAAATAATTCCTAAGTGTACTAGTATATATGTATATAATCATCTATTTTACACTATAGTTTCACCACCATCAGCTAAGGCTGTACCTGATATTGTTAAGCAAGCATTGAACGCTAAAGAATGTACGACATTGCTACATTTCGTAGAACAATGCTACTTTGAGTCTACAACGGAATTCAGAAAAAAAAATTCCCCAAATATTGTCTCAAAACTCAGGTGTGGCTTATACACGCATGTGGCCTATACACGAGTAAATACGGTATTTGTAAGGTAAGATATTTGTACGGTATTTGTAGGGAAATTGTGAACAGTATGAATGAACAAAATATTTTAACTTATAAAAATATGTTTTCCGTTTAAAATTGGGATAACTGTGAACAAAAGTTATTTTAACCTTTCTTATTATGTTGCACTTGTAATATTGATGAAATAGCATTATTAAAGAGCTTTAAAATAAAATTTACAATTACCCTACCCATTTACAATTACTTCGACAACACAGGGGTAATTGTACACAAGTGTTTTCTTTATGCTTTAAAAAATCATATAAAAAAATTGATGTAATTGTAAATCAATTGACATTTTATTGTTTCATATTGTATTTTAAAATATCACTGCATGTTTTCAACTGCAGTTTTAAATGACAAAATTAGGAGTGTGCTGTACGAAGCAACAATAGTACCAATCAGTTCCAAGAGCAGTATACTTATATAGTGTATTGAGATTGTTTCTTATAACATATTAAGTGACAACATCAAAATGTTTATAACAATATTGATAACAATATTTTATTTATTACATTGATAACCCATTCGAACTCTAGGATTAATGCAATTCACCGACCAAGTTTACATCATTTACCCAAATCTATCACCACGTCTTGGGTCATCTTGGTTCACTACCTTCACCGAGACTATAGCATCTCCATGCAACAATGCTGCAGGGTACTGTCTATTAATAGAATTTGTTTACCTTTTAGGCACTCCATAATGTTTCTGGGCTTGTGAGTAGGTGTAGTTTAGATTTTATACATCCTTGGCTGCTCTTATTAGTTCCGCTTTGGAGTAAAATGATCCAGATAATGGAAAATTACCTACGGTACTAGGTACTGCCTATTTGACTAATATTGAATTTATTCTGATGTAATGGTTATTTAGTAAATTGTTTATTAAATAACAGCATTAACAAGTACTCAAAAATCATATTTACATTTACCCTATTCAGAAAACTTTGTGTGGGTAGTTGTAAATTAATTCTAGGTTGAGCCTATCTTGTGAGTATCTTTACATAACAGTATAACTAGGTAATAGAGAATATTATATTCAATTTTATAATATCTTTGCTCAGTATTAGCTGTATGTGTTCACAAAATAAGAATTTCTTGCAAGCCTTGCAAAAGCCTTTATAAAACAGTTTTGACAGAAAACAATTTTATACACTAATATCAACAAATAAGCTCCAGTGAGAATTCCAACAGCGTTCTACAGTTTACTGTTATGGGAGATGTTAAAAAGACGATGTAATTGTAATGTAACCAATATTCTCTGCCTCGAAAAAATCCCTTCTCTTTATAACTACCCCGAATTTAAAATCCCCCACCTGACCCTATAGAGATAGTTTTCACACACCCTCTCTACATACATACATATGCACTTATCTATATATTTCTCTCCTTAAAATTATCGAACAGTACATATCAGATGTTGAAGATTTTAATATATTATGACAAGAACCAAAAACTTTTTTATGTACAGTATCACTGTTTCTACTCTATCACTGCAGTGAAAGAATTATTTTTTTCCTCTGTGTGTGTGAATATTCTTGGAGTATTTCTTCATGGAATATTTTATTAACCTTAAACTGCATTAATGTTGAAAACAGTAATATTGAGCCCTTTTTAAACTCCTAGTTCCATATCATGCCTTATTCAGTTTACCCGGGCACCTCAGATGAGTAAGACACGAGAAAATTCAATTTCAATGTTGCATATTTTTATGGCAAATAACGGAGGACTGCAAGTTTATAATTCATGAAGCGCAGTATATTTGGTTAAGCTGGAAGTAGCTAGGAACTTTTCAGAGTCTCGGGAGAGGACAAGGTTTTAAAGTCAAAAGTAGGGTGCATATGTATTTTTCAGTATAGATACCAATAAAAAGCTTAAAGCAGACATCGTAAGAATTAATCTACGTTTTTCTTTAGTATTAATCATATAAGCGCTGAAAACATGTCCGGGAATTTTAAATGATTCATATTAAGTATGATGAAACGTGTCGCACGAAATGTAATACACCGGCGTGTGGAAATTATTAACTTTTGATCCAAGATTTTACGTGTATTCGTAAAAAGGGTTGTTTATAAAAACGATGGATTCGAAATTTCGGACTTTTTTTAATAGTAATTTAAGATACTTACATACTTAGAAAATAAACAAACACACACATAAACAAACAAACACACACACACACACACACACACATATATATATATATATATATATATATATATATATATATATATATATATATATATATATATATATATATATATATATATATATATATATATGTAATAAATTAAATATTAGGCCCTCCATTCTATCATTTAAATTCCCTTTCTTAAATCCAATCCCCAGTAACATTACTTTATCGGTTAAAAACCCATAGCAACAGAACTTCCCAAGAAAATGCATGCCTTGCATATCTACACGTGTATACGTCTGGAGACAGGCGTGGGTTCTCATCGCCAGCAACAATTTTCGATGACACTTCAAAATAACAGGCACATGTACCTCGCTTCTAGCGCGTAAGGTTGAAAGGTGGTATCTTCGCTCCGAGCTGTCGTCTGCAATGGACGTACTTTTTATCGCTCTAATAAAACGATTCGACCCGACTGCTTCAAAATTTTCTTTCCTTTCGGGCTGAGTCTAGCTCCAGCCAAGTAAATATGAGCTAGTTTTCCTTTTCAGGTTACATTTTAAGAACGAGATGTAATGGATATATTACATAGAGTCCGACAGGATTTTTCATGTGCGGATCAACTGCAACGGATTTCACATATCTGTTTTTATGATTATTTGATTACCCTTAAATAAAAGTTATAAAGATAAAATTTTAGGAAAGTGTATAAGTTATGTATGTGAAATTATAATTAATGTTTTGAAATATGTTGATACTAAAAAGGTTAGCTAAATCAATTAGAAACGTAAATTTAATCATGTTTTTGTTCAGAAATTGAATATTAGTATTTTCCCTTTCGAACCTAAAAGAGAAGATAGTTCTTTTAAGTATCTGTTTCTCACACGCAGTTTTAAATCTCTTGTAAAATGCGGAGTAAAGTAGGTCATTCCTACTATAAACATGGGTCGAGGGTCACGTTACTCTGGAGTTGAGAGCAATAAATATCGTTTAGTCATCCATAGCTTCGGTAAACATGAATCGGGTTTTTCCGGAATTGTAATTGTTTTTCAATTTTATAATGTTATCCTTTTTCCTTTCTCGCCTCAATAATTAGTGATAAATATAATTAGTCAGAGCCTCTGTAAACATAAGTCGCGTAAAAGTTAAATTTGTTTTTTTTTTCATGTTGTATGTGTATTTTAATTCCACGTTTCTCTTCCATGTTATAATCAGGTTTTTTTTTTTCATTTGAATTTTTAAATTATCCACATGAATATTTTCTCATCTTTATAAAATATTTTAGACATTATAAGAGTTTAAGAATTTGTTTTATTATATTGAAGTATTAAAGTATAGTTTTGAATCCTCGTGAATATATTATGTTGAGGGTTAGTCATGAATATAAGTACTGTAGGAGATTTTCTGGTGTAAAAATTAGAAATTAAAGGCGTAGTTTTTCATATAAACGGAGCGTCCTTCAAATAGCTGCTAGGGTACGGTTGATAAGCCACGGTTGATTTTTCATACCCGTCTGCTAATAAATGTTAGCCCACTCCAGGAAATTCTCAAAATACAAAGAATAGAGAATAAATAAATAGGAAATAGGAGAAAAATATAAAGACAGATATGTTTGAATATATTGAATAAAAATAAGAATATGTAGATGTTATATAACAAGAGGTTTCATACCAAAATGCACGTATTAAGATAATAAAAAGTAAAGAATTTATGGTTGCTTAATTGAAATTAGTGTTTACATAAGAAATTAAAGATAACAGGTATTGAGAAAAGAATTTCGTTTATTTGTGTTATTTTACAGAATAGAATTTTTGTAGATATTATATTGTTTTGGATATTGAGTATTGAACATTAAAATTTAAATTATTGCAAATAATAGGGAATATTGAAGTTCAGTTTGTAATGAAGATTGTTGACACATGATGAAGATAACCTAATTTTGATGGATTTAGATACCTACCTAAATTTTGTAGTTAATTATATTTATTTAGAGAACTTTTGATGCTAGTTTGCCTTCCACAAATTACCATCTGAATTATTTTAAAAGAATATTCATTAAAAGAAAATGTTGATATGCTAAGTTAAAGAAACATTTTGTCAATGTTAGGGTTAACATGACATGTCACAGGTTACCCCTAATTTTGCCAAGTATGTTGATGATCTGCGTTTTATTATTTTTGTTGACACCGGAGAACCCTTTTGCCAGCACAAGGGGTAGTTCCTCCCACAGAGGAATGAGCCTCTTGCTGTCTTTGCATTACAGCACTCTCGTGATCACTGACAATCTTTTACGTTGGACATCACAGAGTATAGCCCATTTCACCTCCAGGGTTGTCACTTACGTCATGATTGGTACCAATACTTTTAGAATTTGAATATTTTGAGATGAAACTAGTGACGATATTAAAGCACATAATGTTTTTGAATATTACCTAATATGAAAATGATGCCCATTTACTTAATTAAGGATTTATAAAATTATTTTTTTGAGTTGTTTAATTTATGATCTCATGTATTGTTAGAAAACTTGACAGGCATCTAAATTCTATGTTGTAATTGAAATGAAACTTTAAAAAAATATAAGAAATCAATTTTGTAATAATATTGTCTAAAGTACTGTTGTTTTGAACTTGAACTTATTGAAATATCTTCTGAATTATACATTGTGAATTATTTTAAAATTTATGTAAGTATAAGAGATTAGGAATATAAAAATTCGAGATCGATGAATGATAATTGATGCAAACCATGAAGTTTTGAAATCATGTGAAATCATGTGTAAAATGGAGAAATTGGATATAAACCACATACAAGAAGTACTTATTTGATAAACCATGTATAATGACTTGAATTTAAACTGAGCTTAAGGACTCCAAGAATTATACGTTATTTTAGGACTCGTTATTGAATGAAGAACTTTGATCTGCCTAAAAAGTTATTTAGATTTTATTAGCCAATAATATTTCAGTTATTTGAATTTCATTGCACATCGTATTAAAAATTATAAGTTTTATTGCATATTATTTTGATTCCATCTATTTTGAATATTCATTATATATTTCATTGTATATTGTCTTTAATTTAATATATCTTGTGTGATGGTGCAACGAAGTCATAAGAGTGAATTTAGATTTATATTGAATATTCAAAGATTTAACTTTGGTTTTGTTTCGGTGAAGTTCATTTATGATGGGTTATGGACAAAGCTGTTGACTCTGTAACCTAGATGTGTTCAAATTCTCACCCACTTTGTTGTTTGTCGTGACTTCTTTCCACCAATGTTGCATTCAGAGACATGTAATTTTATGATGTAATTAATTTTGATTATGTTGATTGTAATTGTACTCACTTTTATTATAAGAGTTCTTTTGTATTCTGTTGTTAAAATGTCACCTTTCAAAAAATGTCACCTTTCAACGTGATGATTTTCCCTTTTTCGGGGGGGGGGGATTTGTAATAAATTAAATATTAGGCCCTCCATTCTATCATTTAAATTCCCTTTCCTAAATCCAATCCCCAGTAACATTACTTTATCGGTTAACCCTTTGCAACAGAACTTTCCCAAGAAAATGCATGCTTTGCATATCTACACGTGTATACGTCTGGAGACAGAGGTGGGTTCTCATAGCCAGCCCCAATTTTTTAAGACATTTCAAAATAACAGGCACATGTACCTCGCTTCTAGCGCGTAAGGTTGAAAGGCGGTATCTTCTCTCCGATCTGTCGTCTGCAATGGACGTACTTTTTATCGCTATAATAAAACGATTCGACCCGTCTGCTTCAAAATTTTAATTCCTTTCGGGCTGAGTCTAGCTCCAGCCAAGTAAATATGAGCTAGTTTTCCTTTTCAGGTTGCATTTTAAGAACGAGATGTAATGGATATATTATATATATATATATATATATATATATATATATATATATATATATATATATATATATATATATATGAAAATTTATATTTTTATTTTCTACGTATCTAGGTACGTTGAATTATTATGCAAATAAAGTAGGAAATTTTGATTCCTTCGTCTTTATAAACAACCCTTTTTACGAATACACGTAAAATATTGAAGTAAAGATGAATAATTACCACGCACCGGACAATTGCAATCCGTAGGACAGATTTTCGATTATATCATAAAATTAATTAGAAAATCCCTAAAATTTTATCTATGCGTTAAATGCTGATACGTTCGAGAAATTATTAATTTTTTTGTACTTAATGAAAAGCTGTTGAAATTCTCATTTTCAATAATTTACCCTGAGGATAATCGCTACGCACGGCGAGTGAACTGGAATTAGAAATCATCCAATAAAAACTATTACTTCCGAGAACTGGACAAGTTAGGAAATATCAAGGCCTTGGCTGGAATTCAAAATCAGCTCTTTCTTTTTCCAGCTCTCTCCTTTTATATTATAACATCTAATGGCAAATCTGTTGAACTCTGCATGAACACACACACATATATACATGTATACACACACACACACACACACACACACATATATATATATATATACATATATATGTGTGTGTGTGTGTGTGTCATTCTTATAACCAATATCCGTATAACCGTGACCCAACACAGGGCTGGAAGGAAAAATGCTCTAAGAAAGGCTCTGATCTACGTGTAGAAGCTGTCTTTCAAACGATGATAACGATGACCATCTATGTTAGACACATACCATTTAAATTAATAAAAAAATTCACTAATACATATGATTGAACAGTTTATGTTTGTTGTAGTTGTTTCTAATACCCCCTGGCCAGACGTTCTAGACCAGGTCCATATAGACTTTGCGGGCTGTTGGGAGTGACTTCACATTATAATAGCACCACAAGGGAGGAGAGTATCTTAGCCAGGTGCCACCTTAACTTTGGCCGAGCAACACCACGGGCGACATCTGGGGGATCGTACCCTCTCCCAACCTCTCTGACCTCATAGAGGGACTATCCGGCCTACTAATTTAAAGTGCTCACATCCGGCCTAGACGTGGAGGCATATACTGGCGCTTGTCAGGATTCCATCTGAGCACTCTCAAAACCGAAACCCGACGTTCTGCCACTAGGCTACTTCAGACCCAGAATTTATGTTTTCCATCAAGAAAATTCCATTAGTGAAACCATTAAAAATTTTCCTTGAAACCTGTAAATATATTTTTGAGATGTTTTTTTTTTCTTTTGGAAATTATAAAAACCACCGCGATATCAAAATATAAATCTATAGTTCCAAGAAAACATTATCATTAAAACATTCGACAGAAAAATGGAGTTTCGACTATACTAAACTTTAAACTTGAACACATGGTACTCTGTTATAATTTATGAAGCAAAGTAACATATGCGTTTTATAGATTCTAAGCATTAATTGGTAGACCCATGTATCAGCATAACTCAACTTTATCAGAAAATATAGCCATAAATTTTAATTTGATAATAAATAGAAACCTTGTATATTTAATAAAATATTTAATGTGCTAGATTTATATAACTTTCAGGAGCAGCCTTTTATGAAGATTTGTTTAAAACGCTTTTAAGAATAAGTGTTATAAAGTATTATGGAAATTTATAGCGTTTCAAGGATTATGGTGAAACAGGGAATGATCATCCATATTGATCGTACTTAAAGAATATTAATACCTTGAAAGAAGAAACAGAAATCTACTGAACATGCATGGCTTTTAAGTGGAATGGTGTTTATAAGATCTAGTTAGCTATTTAAGCTTCTTATCTCGGAACGAAACACATCAGATCCCATGTGCATGTTTGTTAACAAGAAAACAAGACGCAAAAATTATGTTGCATGAAACAGTTTGTCGCAACAGTATGTAGTCAGCGATCGTAATTTCAAATTCCCAGTATTGAACATACTAAAAAATAGCTTCGGAGACCAAAGGCTTGGAAAAATATTAACTGTGCCCTCTAATAAATACGCTGAAAAATATTTGAACATTTTGAAACAAACTAAAATGCAACATTTATAAAATATTTTAAACTACCTATACATACGGCTTTTTCCAAACTTTCATATATTTTGAAATATGCGTCGAAATTTTTGTTTTATGGATTATCATTTTCATTTTCAACGGCTGGTTAAATGGAAAAAAACACCAAAAATTAAGGCACAAAAATAATATATATATTAAACAAAATGATTTCTAAAGGACTTGGAGCCATATGGGTATTTGCCGTCTATTGACGGTGATATTTTATATAATGAACGTTTCTATACCCTTTGTTCACAACAAAATAGACATCTATTTTGAAAACAGGCGTAATCTATAATTTCAAAAGTGTGTTCTCAACAGGTTATTATTATTATTATTATTATAATTATAAATAGATTGTTTCTGGTTTTATGCTCATCTAAATAAATACCAGTGAAATTAAAATTAAATGTTATTTCTAGGCTAAAGCAAAGAAATTTTAACAAACAAAAGACTAGGTGTGTAGTTCATATAGGGTACGGCAAAATTTATTCCCCCATTTCGAAGGATCAAGAAACGAATGAAACAGTTCACAGTAAAAGTCTTTGTTTTTTCGAAAAGTACTAACAATCTAGTTTATTTTCCACTGGGTTTTGAAAATAAAATCACTAAGGGGGCCGTTATTTGCAATGAACTGCCGAGGCCGTTCTCTGCAGTTTTCCATCATTTTGTTGGCCATGTGTGTGCTACTTCCTCGTGGAGAGGTAACTCATGGACTCGTTGCATATTTTCAAGGGATTTAATGTTTCACTTGGTTTCCTTGGTAATGCACACCCACTTGCTCGTTTGAAACCCATCGCAGTTTGAACCCATCGCAGTTTGAAACCCATCGCAGAATTGATCAGGAACGGCCTAAGTTGCACAGAGCACGAAACTCGTCATAACAGCCCTCTGTATCAAAGTTACAGAATTCTTGTTTTTAAAGAACGTCTTGATAATGAAACTGCGATATTCACGGGACCAACTCATGATGTCTACTGACAACTAGAAAATCCGGCCGAACTGTTCCGACTTTCCCCGCCACCCTACCCCACCACTTCCTTACGAGTGACCTTCAGAAATGCGGGAGTCCATTTTGCGTTACCCTGTACACTATCTGGTCAAAAGTATCCGGAAACCCCCCTAAAGAAGTGGATCTGGCAGGTGACGTAATTTTATGCGTAACCGAAAGCTATAAAAGTGTTGGTATTGGTTTGTCAGGTCATATTTATGCGTTTGGATGACAATGAGTAAGTCAAAGAAGCTTAGCGACTTTGATCGTGGCATTTAGTGGGATGCCACCTTTGTGGGAAATCAGCTCGTGAAATTTCGGACATTCTACAGAAGTCAATATCCAATGTGAGTGATGTAAATGTGAAGTGGAAAAGTCGAGGCAGTGAAACCACTCCCCAGCATGCGAAGCGTTGATTGCAATGGTGCAAGGCTCACCGTCATTGGACTGTGGACATGTAGAAAAATGTTATTTGGAGTGATGAATCTCGCTTTACAATCTGGTAGTCCGATGGACGCGTCTGGGTTTGACGGGTGTGCGGCGAGTGCTTCTTACGTGGCTGCATTGTGCCGACTGTAAAGTTTGGTGGTGGCAGCATCATGGTGTGGGGGTGTTTTTCATGGTTTGGCTTGAGTACCTTAGTTGGTTGGAAACAGGAACTCTGGAATGTATATGGACATTCTGGACAATGCTGCTCTCCCAACTCTATGGCAATATTTCGGGGAAGGCCCTTTTCTCTTCCAGCAGGATAACTGCTATATTCACACATCGAGACTTGCGCAGGCATGGTTTGGTGAAATGGGTGTAAAAAAAACTGGACTGGCCTTCTCAGAGCCCCGATCTAAATCCCACTGAACACCTTTGGGACGCATTAGAACGCAGATTACGTAGCCAGCCAAATCGACCATCCTCACTGCCAGCACTCACTTCAGCTGTGATGGACGTTTGGAAGTCAATTTCTATGTACACCTATCAAAAACTGATGGAAAATCTCCCCAGACGTGTGCAGGATGTCATGGATGCAAATAGAGGACCAACATTATATTAATATATGCCTCAGGACTCTCCGAGTCCGTACCATTGTGCATCCGGATACTTTTGGCCAGATAGTGTACATTGAATGAATTATGTCGTTCATGGTAGCGCATGCGTTAAATGTACCACGTATTTGGTATCAATTATGTTTCGTGGTGCTTGAAAGGAGTACTAACGTAATACAGAAACTCTAGCAGAAGTTTTTTAAAACCTAAATCCTCTAGCACACGACAAAAATGAGAGTAGCGCAACAAGCAGGGTTGCAATTACTAATGAGGGAATGTTGATCACAAAAGATTAATTATCGGGCATGAAGAAGTGCTTGCTCTTTTTTCACCACTTGAGGAAAAAGTTTTCTTTTGTAGGAGCAGTATTGTTTCTAAAACACTAATGTTGTGCTTGAATGTGCTATAATGTTCTTCTATGGGCTTTGAGTCCTACATTATTAATTTCTCAAACATTAGAATAACTATAGATTAAATTAGAGGTAATAATAGAGCGAAAATTTTGCAATGGGCTTTGAGTCCTACACTATGAATTTCTCAACCAACAGAATAACGATAGATTTCATGAGAGGTAAGAATAGAGAGAAAATTTTGCCCTCGATACCTTTCCCCCTGCATGCAAAGTTTCTAGGTTAGCAATCTTTATTCAATTCTTTATTCAGTTTTATTTATAATTTTAACCTTTTACATGCCGTACTATGATCCAGGAATAAAAGACACAACGAATTCATGAAATTCACATTAGAATACACCCATAAAGACTATAAAACAAAAAAATTGCCGTAAAAAATTGTCTGTCTAGGATTTCCCGTATGTTTCATTTTTGGAACATTGGCATGTAACGCTATCTTTTCTCTTTTTTCCGCTTCATGAAAACAAAGCGTTGTATGATGAATCTTTTAAAATTTTATGCTGTAATAATGGTTTACTGAACAATTTGATGTGAAATTACTAAAATTGAAATAAAACTCTTTAAAAAAATTTGCATAATTTTTAATTAGCGTAATATTTTATAAGAAATGCGATGCAAAAAGTATAAAGAAACAATAAAAACAATTTTACACTTACACAAACTTGACTAATAATATACATAATGTGAATAAATGCGATTTTAAAAATGCAAAATACCTTACCAATAAAAAATAAAACATTTTATCCTTTAGAAGGTGCGTGGAATTTCAACCAGTAGCACAAAAAATATAAAACATTCTAAACACTAATTTTTTGTAATCCGTTTTAGCAGTTTCTCAGTGTCCATGATATTCGGGTAATCTGTGTACATGAAGCCTTTTCTTGTATTCAAAACACATGTTTGTAGTGTTTTTCTGGCACACTACACAACGCCCTTATGATGATGTAACTATATAATGTGCATCTGATATTCTTGCAGACGTCGACTGATGGGCACGGAGTCCAGGTATAACGTGAATTTTAGGTTTCGCTCTAAGCAAATTCAAAGAAATTTTTCTTCTAAAATTCAGATGAATCATTTCTAATGTGGTGATTTTGTTTAACTATTGTGTTTAAGATATTCAGTGCGTTGATAAATAAGTTCCAGTACCATATTTAACTGAATAATTTTGGTCGATAACTTCCAAGAAGTCGGTCTAACAAGTCTACTCCACCCATTCTTTCATTATATAATTTTATAATGTAAGGTTCGGAAAAATCAACTTTTTTTTTAGCTTGGACATATCTTTTTGTTCTTCCTAATGGTTCGTGAGTGATAAAATTAGATGCAATAGTTACTACCGAACTATCGTTCCAACGGCGCACATAAACTCCATCGCATCGGTAATCAAATTCTCCACTTTGAAATTTCGTCATTTCTTTTGTTATTTTAAGAGGACATTGTCCCATTCTAGAATATCGTACTGTGCCGATTGCCTTAAAGCTTGTTAGATAAATCTGTCAGCAGACTGTGCGATGTAAAAAAGTTATCGAAAAATATTTTGTGTTTCTCTGGATTGTCAATAAAAGATAATAGTTCGGAGACAACTTTTGATCCAAGCGGCAAATTTGGTTTTTTTGAACCTTTCCAAAATAGATAGACATGGCATAAGGATAACCATTTGCTGAGCAGAGCATCCAAACTTTGAAACCAAAGCAAATTGGTTTTCCACGTATGGACATCTTAGCCGAATGATGTCCATAATACGAGACCATGGAATCATCGATACTCATATTTTCATGAAACAATCCAAATGGACGAAAACGTTTTCCAATCTTTTCATAAAAGGGAGAGATCTTCCCTAATTTATCACCTGGTTACAATTTACTATTATCAACAATATGGAAATAATTTTTTAACATCCGAAATTTATTTCTGGGTATTGTAGTGCTAACAATTTGGGATATGCAAATCTTCCTGAGAGCTCCAATATGAATTTTCTTCAGGTACTGAGTGGTAGCTACTAAATAACAGCAATCCAAGAAACTGCCAAATGTCATTTACGTTGACGTCCAAAGAGTCTCCTTTTTGTATGGCATACAGCTTTGTCAGTTCGGCTAAATTTTCTAAGTAATCAGACGGCAGAATCAGACGTGTGATATCACTGATTTTGTATATCATTACATGCCAATGTTTCTTGTTATAATTTCTTTTATTAAATCATTAAACTTGTCCTTTGCAAGTACGATGGGGAAATTTTGGGGTGGATTTGAATTTTTAGGAATTTTATAGAATTTTTTTTTTTTTACGTACTGTAAAAATTGTAAAAAAAAGCCGATTTTTAGAAATTTTTCTACGCTGAAATATTCATATTTGAAAAATAAATTTTATGTCAAAAAATCAATCATTTTCTATAATAAAGGGTAATTTTTTCAAACTGACAATTATGACAGTTTATTTTTTTTAAATATTAAACATCATGTTCCGAAAAAGGAACATTGGCATGTAAAAGGTTAAATGAAGAAAAAGCGAGGTGTTTTAGAGGACCCTGCAACTACATACAGGGGTCGGAAAACCTCCGGGGCACTAATTGGAGTTGCCTAATTTATACGACTGTCTTGTCAGTGCTTCGACACATGGCATCACAAAAGCTTAGTTCTGCTGTTTTACATATATTAAAAGAAAATTAATGTAATAAAGAAAATTTATAAAAGAAAATAATATTTTTTAAATTTCAATTATTCGGAGAAAAAATTTAACATTCTTTATCTTAACTGCGAATAATTTTCTTAGGTGGATGAATGTTCTAAAATGATTGAGATAGCAGAGTAAAAATATCCTTTACCTGTTTCGGAGTACAGTTAAAAAAAAGTCTTTAAATCCAAGTCAGCAATCATCTGAAAAATATTCTCCATAGGATGACACTGAACTGAGAAATTTCAGTATGGGTGGTACCCCGCAGCCTTAACTAATCGGGAGCTACAGCTTAAAACTCACTCCGAAAAACTACAAATATCCAGGCGTTCCTTGGTATTTTGAATCTAAAACTCTTATGAGACTAGCTTGTGAAGGCTAGCCTCCTAGACATTCGTCTATCACCAGATCAGTATCATGAGTTGAGTAGTTCTGGGAATAATTGCCAAAAACTGTCCATCTTAGGTTTCAGTGTTTCTTTGTACAGCATTTTATATATTTTAAATCCCTTTAGCAGTATTATATAGTATATCGCAATTATCAGAGTGCGATTGGGGATAAATACGCATCGGAAATTTTAAGAATATTTTCTATATAAATGAAGTGTACAACCACGAGAAGTTAAGCAAAATTAATTACCCGTTAAAGGGAAAAATAATTATTTTCAATCCTTCAAACATTTTAGATTGTTTTCCATAGAAGAATTCTAATCTAGAATAAGAATATACAATGGTCTACATACAGAATCTTTGTACAGCATTTTATATATTTTAAATCACTTTCGCAGTATTATATAATGTGTCTCAATTATCATAGAGCGATGGGGGATGAATACGCATCGAAAATTTTAAGAATATTTTCTATATAAATCACGTGTACACCCATGAGAAGTTAAGCAAAATTAATTACCCGTTAATGAGAAAAATAAGGATTTTCAATCCTTCAAACATTTTAGATTGTTTTACACAGAAGAATGCTAATCTAGAAACAGAATATACTATGATCTAGAAACAGAATATTTGTACAGCATTTTATATATTTTCAATCCCTTTCGAAGTATTATATGATATATCGCAATTATCATAGAGAGACGGGGATGAATACGCATCGGAAATTTTAAGAATATTTTCTATATAAATGAAGTGTACACCCACGAGAAGTTAAGCAAAATTAATTACCCGTTAATGAGAAAAATAAGGATTTTCAATCCTTCAAACATTTTAGATTATTTTACGCATAAGGATGCTGGTCTAGAAACAGAATATACGAAGTTTCCTCAGATGGAAGCCATTTCTAAATTTGGGAACTTTCAGAGGAGAAACATTTCTAAGATGGAATGCACGACATTTACCATATACTTTGGAACAATCATGAAAAGCAAGAAAAACCACAATTTTACTAGTTAATACAATATATTTTAAAACTTTCATGTCTGCTGTCCCAAATCTTACTGAATGTGATGGTATTTTGTAGTAAACGCCTAAAAGTAATATACATTTCCACAGCGAGTTAAAAAAATCCCTCTAAGCAATTTATAAGAGTGTAAATTCTTTCTAAAATTTCTATAACTAACACCTGCTCGGTTAGGAATTTTAATGCATCATTCATCAACTACATTATTGCTTCTTGTTAAAGTGAAAAGCAATAATATAGTTGATGAAACTTAAAGACTAATGTTTGATTATTTTTCTGTCGCATGCTTCCTTTTCAGTTAAGAAAATGTTGTTAGTTTTGTTGGCGGAATCTTATTGGTCCAAAATCGTCTATTGTCTTTCTTTTCCAATTCTTTTCAGTTGTCAAGAGATAATTAATGACGGTAATTTCCGTAACCGGTAAAAAAAAAGGTAATTCTGCTTACAGAATGGTTTCTTATTTAGTAAATATTACAGCCTCTATCAAGCCTAAATGAGAGCTAATCACCAGCCCTACTATTGTGTAAGTAAGTGAAATTTCTTTTTCTGAAAGTTGATTATCTCGTATCTCTGTTACTCAATGCATATGAGAATGTAAATGAACTAATAAACACTTATTTTCCAGAAGGTCATTTATTTTCAAAAAGAGATCATTACGTATACAAAGCATTTTTTAAAAATTTTTCAGATGATATTTCTCATCTGATTATTCATAAAATCCTGTAGCGAAATTGCGATTGTATTGCAAAAAATATAATGTTTTCTGTTTGGTATCTCAAAGAAAAATAAATTTTCAATACGGTTAATATAGATTGATTTTTTTAAACTTTAAATAAGGCGCTATGCATCAAACAGGTCTACATGACGTAATACAGTAATATACTTAAAAATATAACCTTCTAACGAATATAGAGATCTCAGAATTTAGAATCAATAAACTACAGTAAGAAAATCATTTACTAAGAAATAAACTAGTAAATGCTTTAATTAATTGATAATTAATTGAAAAAATATTTCATTAATATTGTAACTTTCACACTTAATTCCACAATTCTGTATATTTTACATTATTTTCTGAAGACTACAACATATTTAAAAATTCGCAATATGTGATTATGAATCCATACTAACCAGTTCTTATGTAGTGTAGAGGTTAAATTTTGTTAAAATATTCCTTTAAAAACTTATTCTGGTATAAATCGATTCCTCACTTTTTTTATGATATTCAGTTTATGTTACTGGCAAATTTCATGAAGAAAACCTTAATACACACACACAGACAAACACACACACACACATATATATATATATATACAGTAAAATCTCGATCGATCGTTTTCGGAATTATCGTTTTCCGGTATGTGTCGTTTATTTTACCCAGTCCCGACGATCATATTGCTTTGTTGTGTTCCCGCATCTATCGTTTGTCCGCATTTATCGTTCAGTTCAGACGGTCCCTTGAAAAACGATAGATCGAGATTCCACTGTAAATATATATATATATATATATATATATTTATATACATACATATATATGTGTGTGTCTCTGTGTGTGTGTGTGTGTGTATACACAAAGAGAGAGAGAGTGAGAAGGTTTTGATAGATAATAATTTTAACTATTTTTCATCCCAAAGAAGCAAATGGATGGTAAATTTGAAAGAAAGGAAAATAAAATTAAAGTCGAAAGTATGTTTTAAATACCGATTCGGCTCTTTTTTTCATCAACTACTGAGCTAGAAACGCATACAGCGTCTGCATTTGCAGGCAAATTTTGTCATGAAACTTGAGAATATAGTTTCTTTTTGCTATTTAAGAGAAAAACTGTTAAAGCATATCTTCCTTTACTGTGTTTCTATAGTTTCGAAGAATTTTTTCTATCAAGTTTTAGTTTAAACGCTCAAAAGAGCATTTCTAAATGCAGCACCCAAAACGCAGGAAATTAATAAAAATACTGATTTTTGTTTATCTTACACAACAAAAAATTGTCATTTTATGTAAGTATTTTGAAATGTTTAATTATAAAATAGCTCTATAATGTAATAATTTATAATATTGGGAATTTCATTTCATGCTATTGCGTCCAATAGTAATTTTTTAAAGTGTATTTCTCAATTCTTAATATTATGATTTTCAACATTTGATAATGGTGTGTTGAGTATAATTTGTGTATTAGTAATGCATTTATTTACTATATTTATTTACTATACAGCCACCCTGTTTTAACGGGTACCAACTAGTATAGATTAAATAAGCAATTATTGCAGTGCGTTGCCATTTTCTGTTGAACTGCTTACATCATGTTTTGTTTCATTAAAATAGTGCGAGCAGGAACGAGAGCAAAAATTATGCAGTTAAATCTTTTAACATGTAAATTACTGAAAAGAAGCTCATAATTAAAAATGAAATATGAATTAAAAATGAAATATGAATTAAAAATGAATTGCGGAAATTGCTACTTTTGGATTTTTAATAATATTTAAAACGGAACTAAGTCTCAATTTATCTCTATTTCATTTGCCGAAGAAAAAAAAATCGCTGGTAAAACTTATAATAAAATATTGTCTGCAAATATTTAATTCGACAGAAAATATATAAGTTGGATGAAAATTCTTACCCCCAAATTTTCCTGAATATTTAAGACACATATCTTTTTTTTCTAATTTGAATAATTTTAAACTATTCCTTTGAGTTATCTTCGAAAATTAGGTTAGTCTTCCAGAAAATGTTCGTAAATGAAGGAAAATAAAATTTCCAGAATTTTCTCTGAATGCTGTTACTAATAAAATCATTGGAATAATATCAAACTTCTCGTCGAGTCTCTGCTAGCAATATTCACAACGTAGATATATTTTTTTTATTATTTCTAATTTATTTTTCTCCCTACCATACATTTTAAAGTATCATGTAAAAATATAATATCCACACTCAGCGAGTAGATATTTTCTTCCCTGCTTCTTGTTATTTAATTTATTCGTGCTCAGGAGATATACCTTTGCTGATGGTGAAATTCAATTTTAATACTGCGTATGTTTACGGCAGGAGGCGGCGAGAGTAGTTTAGTAAATTACGGGAATTCGGTATTGGTTAACAAGAGAAAGTTACGAAACTTTCTTCTTTTTTTTATGTTTTGTGCATTATTCTGGCGGAGTAAAGTTCGCAAATTTTCTGGGTGATGCGTGACAAACTTTTATCTCGGTTTCAGGAGAGAACTGATGCGATACACGATGACTTGGAGATATCGTTTTATAAAAAAAATTGTCGTATCATTTGTTGAAACAAGCTTTAAAAATCGTGAGCTCATTTATGAAATTTCGGAAAAAGGACTAATAATTTGAATTTCAGATGTGTTCAATTGAAGATACCGCATCTCCTTTTTTAAAGAGTAATGATACTTTATTTACACTATATTGCACTAATTTTTAAGTAGAAATTTATTCACGAATAACTAAAGGAAATAAGGAAATATCTATTGTTTATCACCAATACTCGTAGATATTTATTTATTTCCTATTGTTAATTCTATCATTAACATGTTGATGCCTCACAGATAGAATACACCACAGTGCTGTAATATGCAACAGTGACGTAATCCACACTTTGTAATAACACAGTGCTTCCTTAGTTGCCCTGCACACGTCAAGACGATATTCAGTCTCTTCCCATACACGGTGTGACGAATCAAATTATTCGCACAATAATTAAAATCCCGCAGCCATTAACACCGCTTGCACAGCTAACGACCAGTGGACCAGCTCCCCCATTGTACTTGTAGCAGGTGTTGGTACACTCGGAAGAAAAGTGGCGCCAGCATGTCTCCAAAAAATTACACTTGGGCTGAATAAACCTTTCTCCACGGCGCGCCAGATTAATGACGCAGGACGGCCCCCAAACTGGGACATGCAAGAATTGCGGATATCTTGGCGTTTGCGTTTCAGCAAACAAGAAGCCTCAAAAATTACGTCACCGTTAAAAGAGCCAATGAGAGATGATTCTCTGGATGGAGCGCCAAGTCGAAGATGAGACGAGAGATCTCAGAAGTAAGTTAGTTAGCTACCTCCTGAGCTGAGAGAACTACTTTGACCATCCTGGGTCGAGGGAGGAGATACGCAGACATGTGAAGTCAGCGGTTTATTTCTCAAGGAGAGAATTTTTAGCTTCAGTTAGGAAGCTTGGTTTTATTTTTGGAAGATATCTCAAGACGAGATATCTGTCTCGACCGTCCTGGTTATAGATACTTACCTCGCAGTCATCCGCTCTGCAGGAAAAATTAATCGAGGGCCCTGTCGGACTCGATATTGTTTTGTTAAACGAACGCATCTGGCAACTAATCCTAACGGACTCAGATACTGTCTAAATCATCATTGTTCCTGTAACCTTATTTACTGCGAATCACTCTTCATTTTTTTTCAACTGTTTTCTAATAAAGTAACTCTTTTAATTTACTTGGCTGTAGCATTCGTTGATTCGATTGCTACGTTGATCAATACGCTACAACGGCAGAGAATATCCGGCCTGATAGAGGAAACAGTTTCAGTTATTTCTTTCATTTAAATGGTCCAGATTACGGACATGAACGGAATACACTTGTGTTTTTATATAACACCAAATCCATTGGGGTAATCTATGAGGGTAAGTTTTGGAGACCGTCCCAGAAGACAATCCACCTTTCTCTTTCAACCCATCGCTGAGGAAATGTTTCGTTAAAAATTTCCCGCACAATTGTAGCAAAATGTGGAGGAGCTCCTTCTAACTTAAAAATGGATTTCTCCGGAATTTTCCAGCGTTTGTCCCGGAGTCTGTTGGAGCCTGAACGTAAGCTTTCACACTAATTGACTTGGAGTATTTCTCGTTCATTTAGCATATGACTCGTATCTGCAACATGATTTGTTGCATAGCTATAGACATTTGAATCCCAAAAATTATTTTTGAATTTGTAATACTAGTTACTTTTTACTACTTCTATCACAAAGAATCAAATAGTTGAGTCCCGGAAGAGAAAATTTAAACATCTCTTTACAAATTAGAATGAAAATAAACTATTTTAAAAGCCAATACGGTTCTTTATCGAGATCTGAGCAAGAAACACATACAGTGTTTTGCACATTCAGGCAAATTTTGTTTCGGTAATCGGGAATATAGTTTCCTTTCGCTATTTCAGTTAAAAAAATCGGTAATTATTACTTATCAACAATACTCGAATATATTAATGTATTTCTTATTGTTAATCTTATTGTTGACATGTCGATACTTCAAAGATATCTTTCGGTTCTTTAGTCGCGTAGGAAATGATTCCCATTCAGAGATTTTCTCCCAGTAATAAAACCCAATAAAAGTTTGAGACAACATGAGTACAACATGTATACTAGTCTGACAGTTTGTTTAGGTGAGGTCTTCTAGCAGTGTATAAATATATGTTTTAGGAATCAGACAATGAAGTAACCCTCTGATGAAAAACTAACATTGGACCGAGACAACACTATATAAATATTACCACACAATAATACCACAATGTTATATATATATATATATATAACATAAACAAAAAAATTAAGAAATATGGAATTAAACGTAAATAATGTGGAACTACAGAAACATATTGGTGCTAGTTCAAATGCAATTTTCATATAAAATTTCTCTTCCATTTGTTTTATTGACTCTTTTTATGAAACGCATGCCTGTATGTCATTCATGAGTAATTTTCAATTTTTTGGGAGTCACACTTCATCCATTTTTTTCCCCATCCAACTAGCAGTAGACACCAAACGTGCAATAGTATACATGGTATGGTAATGTCAATGCTCCATGTTACATATCAAAATTTTTCAGACCTCGAGTGGCAACGGTATTGTGTCTCGTGCTCGATAAGCTTTTGCCGGTGATGTTTGTATAACTGCAATTTTTCCTGGTTCCTTTCATATTTTTTTGTTTCCTCCAAACTCAATATACTGCCTTATTATTAGCTATATCTGTCTATATATACTTGGATTTTGTTCATTTACTCTTTTAATACAGTTGCCGATTTATGAAAGAGTGATATAAAAATATGCTTATTCATATACACATTTAAGGCTGATGACGAATAATTTATTTGAATAAATACGCATGCGTATGCTCTATGTATACAGTTTAATGTGTGTACAGGTGGGTTATAGGCTAATTCCATGAAGAAATTGTTCGTGTACATAATGAAGCATTTTATAAGCACGATTATAAATATATGTTCTTGGAAGAATAATATATATACTGAAAAGAACTGCTTTTAAGCCCCAGAATAAAGATCCTAATTTCTTAGATAATCTCTTTATATTAATGTTTTTCTCTGTTATTTCTTGGAAATAATTATTTTGCTAAACCACTTCTTGGAAGTTTTCCTTTAATTTATTCATAAACATGTGGAATCGGCTCCCTTTTTGATAAGTTGCAAGCCGGAATGTCTCTTATTAAGCATGATATGATTTCAACTGAATCTAAATCGATTTCTTATTAAGTTACTTTTTTTTATTTCCAGGGATTATCTATTGTTATAATAAATCGAAATCTGTAAAGTGATTCTGCGTACTCAGTGTCTGGGTAGTATAATTAAATAGAACTTTCTTTATTGAAGCAATATTTAAGGATGCATGTTTGTTGAAAGAAAATGATTAAGGAATGATTAATTAAATGCAGCACTATTATTCCTGTTATATATATATATATATATAATTTCTTAATTAATTAACATTTGAAATTTGAGATTATCTATTCTTTTTTAATAAAAAATAAATAAAAATTCTTTCTGTTGAAAATTTCCTCAAATTTAAAAAATTATACACTTTGTGAATTTCAACCTGAACCATACAGTTTAATGGAAAACATCTATCTTCTTGTAAGCGAAAAAATACCTGGATGCAATAATGCTAAAACTGAATCCTTAAAACATTAAATGTATGCAGTACGTACCCTTGACAATAATTGCAAGAGATAACGATATGGTTTTGGTCGAGGTAGTCTTGTGGTAGCACGCTGGCTTTCGTACTGAGGCAGTCGGATCGAATCCCGGACTCTCCATTAAATACCTGCATGTATACACCGTATATGGGACTGTTAAATCAATAGACCAAAAAGTCCCTCTATGACAGCTATACTCAACATTGTTTTTTTTTCGATCGGGCCGCTTTCATATGTTTGCTACATTATGCGGGCAGCAACATAGTACATTATACCTTACACTAAAATAATGCAAAAAATAAAACTCAAATCCTTAATGTATTCACACGTTCATTTTGAAAATGAGTTTAATTTTTATGTTGAGACAAAACTTTGAATATTTTAGTTTTATATTTGCTTCATGCTATTCTCAATACATCATCAAAGTAAGAATTAGTAAGACAATTTCTGTATACGTTCTTCGCGTAATTCATTTTGGAATTGGGTGAATCACAAAGATATGCTGAAGCGAACAACGTGAGAGGTAGGTGGCACATTTTTGTATAGTTTTGTATTTTTCAGGCACTAATTCCCAAAATTATGTTTACTAAAGCACCTGCCCAATAAAGAGTAGAGTGCATCAGGCCGCAGTTTGAGTACCCTTGCTCTATGAGGTCAGAGAGGGTTGGAGAGGGTCCAATCCATCCCTCCCCAGATGTCATCTCCGGGGGTGCTCAGTCAAAACGGACTTGTTCTTATATATATGTGTGTGTGTATATATATATAATGTGTGTGTGTACAGTCAAACCTCACTAACTCGAACCTCGATTTCGCGAATTTTTCGATATCCGGAAGAAAAAGAAATTCTCTTCAAATTTCCTATGCACTCAATGTTAAAAAAACATTGATGTGACGAATTTTTTTGGCTCATCCCGCGATAACTTGATTTTTTTTCCATAAATGGAGAAGGAAATATTTTCTAAATACAAAAAAAATAATATCCAAAAAATAGAAATTTCTAAAAAATAGAAAAGTTCGTCAAAAATTACAGTGGTAAAACCCTGCATAAACTTGAAATCTGCATAAAATGAAGGAATGTAAGGACGGAAGATAACACAATGAAATCACAACTTCTCTTGACACCTCAAGATGGGAGTTGAAATTCCTGTTTATTGTTTCCTTATCTCTTTTCAGTCAGTTACCATGCACATGCAGCGACCATCCATCCTTTTTTATTTTTTGTCCCTTTATTCTAAAAGGTTACTTTCTAGAGGGGTTGGGGTGGTTTTAACAAAACAGGAAATATTAACAAAACAGGAAAGGCATAAACAAAAATCAAGAGGTGGGTGGTTTCCAAGGAAAATGTAGAATTTCTTATCATTACAACATTGAGTGAAAGGAAAACCTACACGTGTGAATGCACGCCTGTGCTGTCTCGCATTCAGGCTAGTGCCACTCCTGAAAAGGCTGAAAAGTTTCCTCTCTGTTTATCTTTGTAATTGCAGAAAAAAATTATAAATCGTTTGAAAACATCATTTGGAGAAGGTGTTATCTTCTGCGAGTCATCTGTTCAAAATGGCTAACAAACGAAAATTGAATACGCTTACTATTGAAGTGAAGAAGCAAATTATCGAAGAAGTTGAATAAGTTCGAAAAAGAAAAAGGAAATTGCTAAGGAGTTTGGGATTCCAGGTAGCACATTGTCAACAATTTTAAAGAATAAAGCAATTATCCTAGAAAAATTCGATGACGGCTTAAGCAAGCGAAAGAAGCTAACAACTAGTGCACTTCCCGATATGGAGAAGTGCCTAATGATGTGGATTACGCAATGTAGAACTCAAAACATCAACCCTAGATGGACTTTTAATCAAATATAAAGCTGAATCTTTTGCAAAAGAATTATGTTATTTAAATTTCAAAGGCAGTAATGGTTGGTTCGAAAATTTTAAAAGACGAAACAATATTACATTTTTGAAAATGTGTGGTGAAAGTGCTAACGTAGATGAAGATGTTTGTGTAGAATTTAGAAAGAAAGTAAGCTTGATATTGAAAGATTACGACGAAAAAGATATGTTCAATGCGGATGAAACTGGACTTTTTTTAAATGCACTCCAGACAAAAGCATACATGTAAAGGGTGAAGCATGTCATGGAGGGAAGATCAGCAAAGGGCGTTTAACTTTATTTTTTTGTGTGAATATGAATGGAACAGAGAAGTTAAAAACGTTAATGACAGGGAAATCTAAAAAACCAAGGTGTTTCAGAGGGATAAAATAGTTTCCTTTGGATTACGAAGCTAACCAAAAAGCTTGGATGACATCTAACCTCCTTGAAAACTGGCTCGAGAATTTAAATAAAGAATGAAAACAGAAAAGCGGAAAATCGGGCTTTTCATTGATAATTGTACGGGGCACAGTACCATACCTAAAAGGGAAAACGTAAGAATTGAATTCGTCCCTCAGAATACTACATCAAAACTTCAACCATTTGACAGGGCATCATCCAAAGTTTCAAAGCAAAGTATAGTCATGAAGTGGTTATAAAAATGCTGTCCGAAATGGAAGAAGGCGTCTCACCATCTGGTGTAAATATTCTACAAGCTATGCGAATGGCAGACAAAGCTTGGAACATTGTGCCTTCCTCTATGATAATGAATAGCTTTAAAAAGGCTGGATTCATAAAATACCACGAAAGTGTCAGATAATCAACATTGACCACCCTTCTGACAACTGCGCATAAAATTATTGGAACCGATTAAGCAGACTCATGCACCTCGATAACATTTCGAATTCAATGCACCTCGATAACCGAATTCAATGATTTTGTTGTCGTAGATGTTGCAGTAATAGGGTGTGGTCTGTGGGAGGACAATGAAATCATCGGTCATACGAAAGATTCTTGTGTATTATCAGAATAAGAGGAGGAAGAAATCCGCCATTTGCCACCAAATGTGACAAACAAAGAAGCACTATCTGCAGTGGACACTTTGAGGAGATACGTTGAAAGTCAGCCAAATATGTCAGAGGACACATTTAAAGCCATTGTCCACTTAGAAAGTATAATAGATAAACTTTCATACTCTTCTATGAAGCAAACAACAATTGAATCTTTTTTCAAATAATTTTGTAAATAGTGTTTATTAAAATAAAAAAATGGATTAATTTTTTAAAAGGTATGTAAAAAAGCTTTATTCCTCTATTCTACTATTGATAACATGTGTTTCCGATAATTCGAATTTTTGATATTTCGAATTTTTTTGTCTCTCCCTTCAAGTTCGAGATATCGAGGTTTGACTGTGTATATATATATATATATATATATATATATATATATATATATATATATATATATATATATATAACAGCAAAAATAGTGTTGCCTTTACTTCCCTTACTTTATCATCCCTTAACCATTTTCTTTCAACAAGCATGCATCCTTAAATGATGCTTTTATAAAAAAAAGTTCTATTTAATTATACTACTCAGAAACTGAATTCGCAGAATTTCTTTGTAGATTTCGTTTTATTATAACAAAAGATAATCCCTCGAAATAAAAAAAAGAACTTTACAAGAAATCAATTTAGAATCAGTCGAAGTAATATCATGCTTAATAAGAGAAATTCCGGTTTGCAGCTTATCAAAAATGGAGCAGATTCCTCATGTTTGTGGATAAATTAAAGGAAAATTTCCATGAAGGGTGTTAGCAAAAGAATTATTTCTAAGGAATAGCGGACAAAAATATTACTATAAAGAGATTATGTAAGAAATTAGGAACTTTATTCTGGGGCTTAAAAGCACTTCTTATCAGTATATATATTATTCCTCTACGAACACATATTTATAATCGTGTTTATAAAATGCTTTATTAAGTACATGAATAAATCCGTCTTACCTACAACAAGGTCCTATAAGAAAAGACCGTCTAGGTAAGAGCAAGTCCGTCTAGGTAAGAACAAGTCCGTCTAGATACCACTTGGAAAGGACACAAGTGGTGCTATATAATCGGAAGCCACACACTTCAGACCTAAGCCAATATGGACCTCGCCTGGAATTTCGATCAAGGGGACTTTAGAAACTAAACCAGCAACGATATGGTTTACTTGTGCAATTGTATGGTGCCACAAAAGGAAAAATCGATAAAATGGGAACAAATATATAATTTTACTAATAACAAAAGATTTAATAAAACCTTTTACTACCCACATTTGAAAAAAAAAACATAGTTGCGAATTTCAACCCTAACTGTGAAGTCTATTGAATGACATTTTTCTTTCTGTAAGAATAAGAATAACTGTATGAAATAGAGTCAAAACTTAATCCTTAAAAGATTAAATCCATTCAATTGGAACTAACGACAATAATTACTAAGATAACGACATGGTTTAATTGCGCAATTCTATGATGCCAGCAAAAGGTAGAACCGTGAAAATGAAAACAAGTACATAAATTAACAAGTAACAAATGAAAAGAAAAGATAAAACGATTGTGCCCGAGGAATAAACAGGAAAACCAACGTAAATAAAACACAAATAGCAGTAAGATGCAATTATTTTGCATACAATTATTAAATGCAATTATTTTGCATGCAAAATAATTGCATCTTACTGCTATTTGTGCTTTATTTACGTTAGTTTTCCTGTTTATAAGTAACAAATGGTTTAATAAAACATTTATTACTCTACAATATTTGAAAGAAATAACTAGCTTCTAAATTCCATGCGCTATACGACTTTGTCCCCAGTTAGATTCCTCAGTCATACTCTTGGTTCTCTTCTTGAAACCGATAATATGAGATCAGCCTTAGCAAGCCATCAAATGGCAGTTCAATTGATATTTCTTTTTTATTTCCTGGAATTGTGACTAGTTCTACTGATTTTTTAAAGAGAAGGATTCAAAATACATCTTTCGTTATCGTAGAAGATTTAAGTCGCATTTCTCTCTGTTTTCCTTCTGTAATTTTTAACTGGTGTATTTTTCAGGGCAGCGGTTCTAAAAATATTTTTTTTAAATTTGTGTCCTTTGATCAAGAATAAAATTCTTGACTACGTAACAAACAAATTTATGGAATTTTAAAGAATTTATAACAAAGTGTCTGTCATAAAAATATTCGGAACATAGTTAGGATACTTGTGGAATGCATCCCTTCTAGAGAATCGTTATGATCTGATCGTTAAAAATCCTTAGAATATTGTAGTTATACAGTTTCCTATTCTTAAAGCTGCAAATACTTGTAACTTGACATTCGCCCATTCCACAAAGCAGAATCGATCACTTCCAAATCATAGAAGTACCACATAGATCAGTGGTTCCCAACCCGTAGAAGTATGCGGACCACTAAGCCAGAAATTGAACCAATTACGGACCAGCACCACTCCGTAATCGAATTGACTTCTCGGGGGGGGGGGGTATGGGGGTATATAATATCCCTCAGGCAAAAGGGATACAAATAATAAGATAATTATGTTAAACTTTTAAGAAGTTTTAACTCAACACCTGATAGTCATCGGAATTATTCTGCCCATTTAGTTCAATGAACATTGTTTTCAAAATCACCATTTAATTGGCAACTTTTTTATATGTGGTGCGGGACCACTCCCGAGGCTCTCGCAGACTAGCGGTTGGGAACCCCTGACATAGATGAACCAACATCCCGCCCTCTGAAGAGAACGCACAAGAACATTCAAGCATTAGTCGGGATTTAAACCTAAGACGACTGCGTAGAACAAGCATGTCAAACTGGCGGCCCAGGCCCAGCCAATATAACGGTATGTATCTTGTCATCTTATGCGCCTTCTGCAAAAGCACACCATTTCCACCCACTAGTAGTGAATATTTCCACAATCCAGTAAATCCACAATCCAGTAGTCTGGTCATTAAGTAGTCTTGCACCAAGTGATTTGTTTGGTGGGTGTTAAACAGGTTATATTTCGCTTCCGAAGTGATGCTTATGAATTTGCGAGATTATTCAGTGCCTGGTAAGTCAATGTTCAAAAACTAAAAAGTGTTAGGTAGAAAACATTAATATTATTGTTATTCTTGATTTGTTTATACTATACTTTTTGAAATAAACCTACGCATCTACGAAAATTGATTATGAACTCTTCTGCAAAGAAACCAGAAGAAAACACCGTTTTCGCAGATTCCAAATTAACTGCTTGTTTTAATCGTAAAACTCTATTACTACCAAAGTTCTCTGCATATAAACCGGTAAAACACTGCTTGCGCAGATTACGAACTAACCGTGAAAGCAATGTGGTCAGATTATTGAAATTACTGATTTTTCCGCTGCCGATCGAACATGCAGAGAGTTGCCGGAAAGGCCTTCCGCGCCTCACACTCTTTGGGTGTCGCAGAGCTTCAAGGATACTCGAATTTGCGAGTTTTTGTTGTTTTAAAATCCCGAGGAGATCGTGGCGATACTGTCTACCCGTCCGCGAAGCCAGCGATCTCCTCTTATGACGAGACTCAACGATTCGGGCTCATCAATTATTATTTATTTGTGCCGTCCAGGCCCAGCCAATATAACGGCATGTGAAAAGAATTTCAACTCATGTGCCTTCCGCACACACTCATTATATTCTCCCACAAGCAGTGAATATTTTTCAGCTGACTACCACATGTCAGACACCAGTAGTCTGGTCAGTAAGGGCCTGTTCACATAGGAGTCCGTTGCGGAGCGTTAATGTATTGAAATATATTTTACCAATGACAAACCTCCAAACGATTAGCAATGAAATTTTTAACGCCAATGATTGGTTTATTTTCGTCTCAACGTCATCTTTCCCTTAACGCAACGCAACGGACTCCTATGTGAACAGGCTCTAAGTGGTCCTGCAAAAAGTGATTTGTTTGTTGGGTGCAAAACAGGTTATATATCGCTTTCGGAGAACGCTTATTAGTTTGTGAAATTATTCAGTGTTTGGAAAGTTAATGTTCAAGAACAAAAAGTGTCAGGAAGAAAACATTAATATTATTGTTTTTCTTTTTTTTTTTTTACACTATACTTTCGAAATAATCCTACATTTCTACGAGAATTCATTTTGATGTTTTTTTATTGTCTCGCATAAACATAAACCTTGTTTATTCTGTCCATGTCAGCCTTTGAGTTTGACACGTTTACCATAGAAGTTTGTATTGCCAACAACTACGGGCGACCTGTCGCGTCAAGAAGTCTGTTTTCTGAATTTTCAACAATTTTTTTCAGGCGTTTGTACTTAAAACGAAGTACAATAAAATATGTTTTGAATAAAATTTTTCTCCGAACTTGTGATTTTATTGAGAACTTAATAATATCTTAAATTTTTATTTGGATCGGAATGTAAAGCTCTCGTAGGGACATATACTAGTATCTATCCAGAGGTTATCATTCCAGGGCATATCAGAGATATATGGCGTTGAACTTATGGGTGTTTATATTTTAGGAACAAGATGGAAATGAATTTAGAAAATATAGTCGATTATAGAAAAATCAGTTTAGATATTTTTCATGTAAATCAGATGGTAAATTTCCCTTCCACATATGAGGCGGTGAAAGGCAAAGTGGTGTAAGTCACATTTTCAACTTTTTTTCATTTGAGGGCAAAAATGTAATCTCCATGTTCAATTTGTAGTGGAATTGCAAATAGTTATTATTTGCAATATTATAATAATTATTAGGAATCATAATTTGTTCAATTTATGGTGGAATTTTTTGTAGTTTTTTATATAAAAACTCTTTTGACTTACACCACTTGACTTACTGACTTACACCACTTTGACTTTCACCGCCTCATATAGTTCTCAAGTCATTCTGCCAATATTTCCTAAAGAACCACTCTTGCTATTCAAGGTTAAGCGTCCAACAATATCAGAATTACCGATCTTGGGAATTATATCACCAATACTTACTATTATATTCATTAAAATCGCGAGCAAAATTTAAAAAGAACCAAGACAAATTTTTCTGTGCTTGTTATCGCCTGGTCGGGAGAAAAATTTACATGCATTTTACGTTGTCATAAATTAATCAGAGATTTAAACGTAAATCTATCAGCTAATTCTTAAACCAGTTCTGTGTTTGTTAAATGCTGCTAAATATATGAGACAAAATTAAAATGCTTGAAAAAAATCACTGTTTGAAATGTTAAGATGACATTCACAATTTCAATTTCTAACACCCAGCAACCAAAGCAAAACTGCATTACAAAAATATTTGAATTTCGCTGTTGAAAAATTTGATTTGTTAAAGTAGGGTCATGAGAAATATTTTCTTCAAAAAGGTGTCATGAAGTGAAAAATGTTAAGAAAATCCTTGCATATTCTTTCAAAATGTTCAAGAAAATCCGTTTTACGAGTTTCTGAATTATGAGCTATAGAAGATATAAGTATTCGAATCTGCGATTTCATGAATACTTATCGAAATGATGTGTTACATGCATATTTTTGGAAAAGTACTTTTCCGATCTGACAATTATTTCAAAGATTATATTTATTAGGTGATCGAAATGTCAAAATGTACCAAAAATTTTAAATTATGGTATGCCCACGAGTATATATATTTATTTATTTATTATGTGTATGTGTGCCTACATAAATGTATATGAATGGATTGTGCAACAAGAAAAAATGGGTAAAACAAACAAAATAATTAATTAAAATATGATTCAACCTCTTTTTTACTCCTTGTCTATAAATACGAAACCTATTTTTCAATAATCTTTATAATTTATTTCTAAGAGTACGTATGTTTTTACTCATATATATGCACAGAATTTTAATTTCAAAAATAATAAACTATCCTAAAATAAAACTGATAAAATCACAAGACCGAACTATTTATAGATATAAGTATAGGATTTTTAATAATAACTTCATTTCGCGTTTAGGTAATATTTCATATGGGATTTTTATTCATGATACATGAATATGAATGAGAATCATAATCAAAATTTAATGGACGAGTTCATTAAATACTTATATAACAACTGCTACATGCTATTAGTCTGTCTTTATTACTCGTTTTTTTTTTATTAAGTTGAAATTTCTAGACTCGCTATATAGTCGCAAAAACATTGAACTGGCGCCATCTACTGATGATGCAGTAAAGTAGCATCGCCAGAGAGCAAAGTAGTCCATGCAACTCCTTGCTATAGCTACAAGTTTACTTTATATGCATTAATAATATAAATGAGTATCAGGTGTATCAACGAACGTTTAAATTATCGACCTTACTAACACTCTAAAGTATTATTTAAAAAAATACTGTCCAATAATAGTGCATTATAACCCATTACTCGCCGATCAATTCTGACTCTTTTCTTTGGCCTCTAGTCATTCTTTTGACACTTCCTTTTCAGCAGAAAAACTGCAGTTTTGAAACCTTGCCAGGTTAGTTTTTATAGTTATTAACAACTTATAAATTGGGGACTTTCTAAAGAGGAATTTTTGCTAGGTTCAAGATCACATTTTGACTCTAAAACAACAGTAATTTTTCGATAAAATCATTGCGAGTGCATATACGTGACGTATGCCTTTATATGGACATATGTATTTGAATATTGAACATAATCTTGATTACGTGTCAACTGATAAAGAACACACATCATCTATTCTTATATTTTTTTTATTATCTAGAAGTAGACTTTTCTTTTTAATTTATAGACTCCTTCCTGATATATAGATTGATAATAAGAATCAACGGGTTACCTTTATCTCTCTAAAAAATGCTTTACTAGAGAAAGAAGGAATAATAAATCGGAAAATTGCATAAGAATTGAAACTTAGAGTTTTGATTATTTCGAAATAGACATGGACAAAAACCTTTTAAATAAAAGTTATTTCTGATTCAGGAAAACGACAGTTAATAGTTTATTCTTAAAAGTTTTCGAAATTAGTATAAGGAATTTGCCTTAAATAAAAGACTGCCAGCCTTTTTGTATTTTATGCTTCAATAGCATTTCTCGACTAAATATACGCCATTTACAATATATATATCAAAATTAAATCCGTGGGTTCACGGCATCGACAAGGAAGGCCACACTTGACTTGACGCTGCGCTCAATCAATTCTTACTATACCCGGGAGTATCACCTTCTTTTTTGACTCCAGCGTCACTCTGACTAACTTCTTCTCCCAATATGTGCATCCGCGTTCGGCGACTTTATATACCTCCGTTGAACGTTTTCCTAAGGTCTGGAAAACGCCGCCTTTCTTTATTCAGTTACGTATCCAGACGACAAGGAGCCTCCGGTCAGCAACTCTCCTTTTGTGTTGACGAAGTGTTCCGCGAGATGTCAGTTGCACTTCTGGCCTTTATGTCGCCAGGCGACTGTCTATCTGCAGCCGTCTAAATCAATTATGTGTAAAAAAAGCGCGTTGGTTGGTCTTCCGAAATTTCGTTACAGTAGTGTATTCTATACGATAAATTAGAATCTGTAGCAGTTACAATTGCCTTAAAAAGTCATATTTATTGTTTTTTCTGTTACTGTTTTCAACACACTACTGTGAAGACCAGGATATAAAATATGCTATACATATGAGTAATTACCTTTTAATATTAGGAATTAACCACGTGCTTTTGGGGGTTTTCAACACATATTACAACTTTCCAATGGTTCAGTAAAATAGATGTAAATATAGCCTGGAATAATTGGAATTACCTTAAACAGTCTTTAATAGTGTATATATATATATATATATATATATATATATATATACATACATACATACATGAAAATGCAGTATGTATTTTCATTATTTCATGAGCAATTAAATGGTAATAACATTTAAAGAACAGTGTATTGCAATATACTACTCACCTAAATAAAATACTTTAACAATTAAGGTATAGACGTAAACCGAAAAGTAAAAAAAAAAAATTCCTTTTAGGAATTACCATTAAGAGTTTAGGAATTACCATTAAATAAATAGAGAGGAAAAATAATGAAAAGGAATGGAGGACCATTTAATAAAGTAGAGGGGTGACAATGCTATTAGAATTTTAAAGCATTCTCTATCATATATTAATATATTGGCAAAAAAATTACATTCACTTATACCCCAACATTAAGAGAAAATTATGAAAATTAAAATGCAGCCGCATTTCGATGAAATTGCGTAAGAAAAATCATTTTTAATGAACAGAGGCTGTTCGCACATTTTTTAGACGATTTTGGTAAGCGGTAATAAAAAATCGTTTGCTGCAAAAGAAATAATTGCAATTGTACTATGTTTTTAAAAGTCAAAATTATCGTCTGCGGCTTGAAAGTTTTGTTTTTATTCAAAATGGCGTTTTTAACAAAGCAGTGGTTCGAAGGCTACATTTATGCTCTTTTCGAAGAGAAATATGCATACTCCGTTATCAAAAAACGATGTGAGAGTCATAGTTTTGTGATATCTAACGCGTTGATAGGTAATATCGTCAACAAGAAAGGAAAAAAAAAACGTGAAATTGGAGCCTCAAGTGTTAAAAAAATTCCAAACAAGTATCCAAGGAAAAACCGGACATCTTCAACTATTGCAAAGGTACGTTGTTTAATGTTAAAAGAAAATCCCCCTAGTCAAAGGACAGTTGCAAAATCATGAAAATGCTAGGTTTCCACTGTAAACAAAATGATAAACGTTGATTTAAATCTTAAGAAAGCGAAAAAACGCAGTGTGCATCGTCTTCTTCCAAATCATATCGCTGAACGCAGGACACGATGCAGAAGTCTATATGAGAAACACTTATCCAAAGAAAAATGGAAAACAATTGTCACAATAGATGAATCATGAGTGTATTTAAATGATTGCAATAAAAAAAGAGCCATTTATTATCATAAAAGGGGAAAAGTACATGATTCAAAGAATCGAAAGAAAGTTTTTCTAAGGGATTCATGATTGTTGCTGGCTTTTCTTATAATGGCAAGTTAAAAATAAAGAGAGTGGAAAAGATGTCAAGATTAACTCCAAATACTATCAGGAACATATTTTATCGCCAATTTTTCTGAATGAAATACCATCGCTTTACCCACAGTGCCATCAATCTGTGAGATTCCATCAGGACAAAGCTAGCAGTCACACATCAAAAACCACTGTAAATTTCCTAAAAGAAATGGAACAAAAAACTGATATCAAGGCCATACCCTTCACTGATATCCCTACTAAATCTCCCCATGTATCACATATGGATTTTTGTGCTTTCGGACTTTTAAAATCTGCATTATCCAAACGTCGTCCCAAAACCCTTACAGGACTCTGGAAAGCTGTTCAGGAGGAATGGGATAGAATACCTCTTCTGACACTTCAAAAGGCATTATTATCCTGGAAATTGCGGTGTCGAAAGATAGTTCAGAATAAGGGATGTCAAATAGAGCATTTAAAACACAAGAATTTTATGTAATTTAGTTTTGTGAATATAATATACATTGTTTAAAAAATGTGTGAACAGCCTCTGTATATGGTTCAAGGCACATTATTCGACCTATCCGTTATGAAATGACTACAAATCCATTATTAAGTGGCTACAAATATAACAAGCACTATGCAAACGCATGGTGAGTTAGAATATGTTTATAAAACCTAACAGCAGTTATTTCTCATCCTTTTAGAAATAGCTGCGATAGTCTTTCCCTTTTTTGAAGGTATTCTAAATTTCCATTTCAAAATTATATTATGTAATTCTTCACTAAAGTATATAATTTAATGATGCCAGTTTCAGGAATTAACAATGATAAAAATTTTATTTGTCTTTATTTTCTTAAAACTAATGTTGTTTGATACTGTAAAAAAATCCGAGTTCTAAAATTTATAGCTGAAAATCAAACAAAAGAGATATACACAGACATATCGATTTGATTCATATTTAAGTCATCATAAATTTCAGAGAGATTTCATCATCATAAATTTCAGAGAAAGATTATCACGAATTTCCATGATTACTTGACATCTATGATTATGATGATTCCAATCCCCTTGGTGTAGGAAAGCCTTGATCACCAAGTCCAAATGACCTAGGTCCTCAAATCCTAGGTCCTTGGCGGAGGGTAGTAAACAGCTTCACTTTAAGGCAAGGTACTACTAGGGCTGAAGTCTGACTTGACCTCGAAGAACATCGGTCCCGTAATTTTCGATCCCGAGACCAGTGACAAGACCGGAACACTTGGCCCCGCACCCTCAGAGGTAAATTTGAGAACTTGGAGGACATTGTAGCAACGACCTATTTTAAGTGTCCCTGCCACCATTAGTGAACATAGTGGGGGATTTGCAGCGACGAGCATCGAACCATGTTCGTTCAGATCACTGGCCCGCTGCTCTTGCCAACCGGGCCACCGCGACCCCTACTTGACATTTATACTTCTTGTAATTGGCCCCGGGTTGCCCAACTTGGTCGGCAGATCTGTACTGTCTGTCCGGCGCCCAGGCTCATAAAAATGAGCTGCTCAGAACTTGGGAAATCATCCCTCGACTGCGTATGCAGGTTTTGCTACGTAGTGACCGGTCAGTAGTTTGACAAGGCGTATAGGCGAAAGCCGTGGTCAGTGTAATTTCCGAATACTTATACTTGTTGTAAGGGGTCACAAAAGAACCTAATGGGTAGCACATCGGGATTTGCTATTGACGATGTTCAGTTGGACTCCCGATAAGCAGCACTGAATGCTCACTTGTCTACGCCGGGTATGGGCACTTTAAATTTGCAGGCCTGGAAGTCCTTAATAAAATTGGGAGAAGGGTACGAGCCCCCTTTGTCTCCCCTGGGAGTCCTTCATCTAAATTTTGGTGGCAGTATATTTACCAGCAGGGATTCAATTATGGAAGTCTGTAGTTGCTATATGGGGCCCTTTGTGATGCATTAGATACATTGGGTTATTCCATTCGGGATAAACCATTCACATCCAACATTTCTTTGATATTAATTCGGTGTTTTTCTCACTGTCGTTTGCTTTGGGTGTCGACAAAATCATATTTAACAAAAACTTTAATATTTCAAACACAGGCATTTAAAACATAGTAGTGAAACATGATTTTAAGTCATTTTAAAAACCTAAACTTTCCTGGTCTATCAGTAAATTTTCGAAGAGAGGTACTTATAAAATTAGTTTCCCATTTTTTGATACAATTTTTTGTTACGTGTTTCAAATACGATATAAAGTGCAGTTCAAGGTAGACATTATATCCCAATAGAGATGAAATAAAAACTGAAATACCACACTAGGTTAGCTACTTCTTCTCAAATAATTCCTTTCAAAACTAAATACTTAACCCTCTGTACTTGACACGCTTAAACCTGTTCAATTCTCTATCAATCCTCACAAAGTAATGAAACATAAATGGAATTATTTTTACGTCACGTCAGAGGTGACGCCCATTTGAAATATGCACGCTTTAAGTAATGAATTTTAAGTCTCCCGTTGGAGATGCTGGATTTTGATAATATTTTGAACATGAAAATACACTTCAGCATTTCTTTGATAGTAGTTCGGGGATTTTATTCATCGTTATTTCCTTTAGGTGTGGATAAAATCAGATTGCACAAAACCTTTATCAATTCGAATATAGGCATTTCAAACATAGTAAAACATGTGTTAAGTCAGTTTTAAAACCTCAGCTTTCCTGGTCTGTCAGTAAATTATCGATGGGGACTACATTTGAAAATAATTTTCAATGTGTAGATACAATCTTTTGTTAAGTGTTTCAAAGATGATATAAAGGGCTGTTCAAGGTATACAATAGGTCCCAAAAAAGATAAAATTAAAACAGAAATTCCACACTATTTTAGCTGCTGCTTCTTAATTCTGTTCAAAACTAAATACTTATCGCGTGGCAGTCGACACGTTATAACCTGTTCACCTTTCTATCAACCCTCACCAAGTAATAAAGCATATACGGCATTGTTTTTAACGTCACGTCAGAGGTGACGCCCAGAGGTGACGTCAGAGGTGCAATAAGCACGTTTTAAGTAATGAATTTTAAGTATCCCGTTGGAGAAGCTGGATTTTGATAACACTTTGCGCTTTAATATAAGTTTAAATATTTTGGTTTAGAGTCTATTTTGATGATGTTGCTCTTAAGTTACATTTAATGCAAATTATTTGTCTAGCACATGAAGTATGTTTCGTGTGATCTTATTTATATCTATGTTTAAACAATACATTATTTATTCATAATTAACTGGTGTGCATAATAGATTATACTTTAACTCATTACAATAGATATTCAATAACATGAATGAAATTATTCATTGAATAAAAATGGGTATTCGAAAGAAAAACTCCATCTAAGGATTGTATGTTCAAAGTTGATGGGGGCATTGATGTTTTGAATCTTCTTATGGTGAAATACCTTTTAATTTTCTAATTTTTATGTTCAAAAGAACGTAGAAAAATTTTAAAAAAAAAATTTTGTTGTTGTTTGCTTTTAAGTTTATATACAAAAAAACTTTTTTCAGGTAGTGTCTTCTAACAAAACTACCACGGGTAATTAACGTAGGATTACTTATCGTTGCTTACCTCTTTTAAATGTATATATATGTTTCTATATACATTGGAATCTCGATCGATCGTTTTCGGATCCATCGTTTTTCCGTATGTGTCGTTCATTTTATGCAGTCCCAACGATCATATTGCTTTGTTATGTATCCGCATCTATCGTTTTCCCGCATTTATCGTTCATTTCAATCGGTCCCTTGAAAAACGATAGATCGAGATTCCACTGTATATGAATTTCAAATTTTGACGCATTTTGGTACTTTTCGTTTACCTGTTTACTGCTTGCCCAAGCGCTACAGACTGTGTCTGGTGCTCTGCCAAAATTATAACTCGCGACGCAGGACATCTGAAATTTTGCTTTCAGGACGACCGTTATGGAGGAACGTAATCCTACGTTAAAAAAAAAGTCGTTCCGATCAAGCAACTTATTGCAAACTTAAAGTATTTTATCACATTAAGTTACAAAATAAAATATCGTGCAACAATCCTGAATATCATAACCAATTGACCAATGAAAACATAGGTATTTTTAATCAAATCTTAGAATTCAACTGCTCCAATATATTTCGTTTAGTGGGATTTATTGATCGGTCCCTGTCTTTTTAAAACTATAGGGCTAAAAGGGTATTTTTATTTAAACATCTCTCACACAATCGATTATTTTCTTTTATCTGGATACCTACCCAGTTAGAAAAAATAAATTAGCACTAAAATACTGGGTAATAGTAGGGTGATGGTCTCAGTCTTCCAATACGAGACACGGGATTTCTGAGGGTGTTAGCAGGCGGTGAGAATAGGAGTTGGATTTGCTGAGCTCAAAATCATTCCATGAAAAAATTCTTTCCAACCATTGCCGACATGGATTTAAAAATTTAATTTTTAAGTTGTAATCTGTAATAGAGAAGAAAATATTTTACTCTGCTATCTTATTCATTATTTTAAAATTTCGTTTATTTCGTTTATGAAATTATTTTCGCTTAACACAGAGTATGCCCCATTTTGCCTCCGGATAGCTCAAATTTTAAAATATTATTTGTGTTTCTTTTAAAGAATGAATAAAATACCCGATTAGAAAATTTATTTCTCTGTTATTAAGCGCAATTTAAAAGAAATCTTTAAATCCAAGTCAGTGATCATTACAAAAATCGTCTCCGTAGGTTAACACTGAGCTGGGCGAATCAAATAGCTCTACTACCAGATAGCCTTAAGCCGCTTTCTGTTAGAAACTTCAGTCCCACACAGAAAGCACTCCTTGTCAGAGCCGTGGTTGTTCAGTACTCTGAAAAAAAAGATATATATATATGTATATATATATGTATATATATATATATATATATATATATATATATATATATATATATATATATATATATACAGTAAAACCCCGATTTTATGTTTTTCTTGGGACCAGTGGTAAGAAACGTACGAAACGGGAAAACGTAAAGTCGGAATTAAAAAAAATCTAAGCATATCACTCAAAAATTGACACTTACCGGATGAACTGTTGGAAAAAATGTGTAATCTTTACTTGTTTTTTGATTTTAGATATAACTTCAACTACAGCACGTTCAATACTAACAATTTTGGAAATTTGCTTCTTGGTTTACATATTGGAATATTTTAACATTATCGGTATAGGCAAATTTCACGGACCAGCAGAAAATGACGTAGGAAGCGAGATAACGTACGAAACGGACAACGTAAAATCGGTGTTCTACTGTATATATTAAATATTATGCCCTCCATTCTAGCATTTAAGCTTCCTTTCCTAAATCCAATCACCAGATATATTCAGTTATCTCTCTAAAACCCTTAGACACAAAATTTCCCATGAATCGCATGCCTTTGCATTTCTGCACATGTATATCTCCAAATTCAGAGAGTTAGGATCGCGAGCCCCAAAATTTGCTGACCCTACAAATAACAGCCACATGTTTTTTTCGCCCTCTCGTGCTTAAAGTTGAAAGGTGATATTACTTCCGAGCCGTCTTCTGACATGAACGAATGTACTTTTGTCGCTCTAATAAACGATTCGGCCCGACTGGTTCCAAATTTAATTTTATTCCTTTCAGGCGGAGTCTATCTCCAGCCATGTAAATATGAGCTAGTTTTTCCTTTCAGGTTATGATTTAAGGACGTGATGTAATGGGTATATTACACACTCACACACATACACATATATATATATACATACATATATATATATATATATATATATATATATATATATATATATATATATACACACACATATATATTCATATACATATATATATATATATATATATATATATATATATATATATATATATATATATATATATATATATACACACACAAGTCCTTCTTGCAATATATATGTAAGGCGTATTACATAAAACTACACATATTTTTGTACCAGAATAAAAGTTAATTCATATGTTTATTGCGGATGAGTTAAAGGTGGTGATAATTAGGACAGTGCTTCCAATGAATAATCGTGTAATTTTGCGTTTCGCACGCATATTGCGTCCCGCAGTAATTGCTTTGTTTATTAAAATAATAATGAAATATTTATCTTCTAGAAAATAAAGTATTTTACGTGAAAGTTTAAGACTGAATCTTCCTTTTAGTATCACAATTCACGAACAACCTTTTAAGCTCCAGTGGTGGGGAGAAATTAGAAATAAACTCATCAGTTTATTAAGATTTGGTTTATGAATAAAAGTATGTTGACAACCCATGTTCATTAATATATTTTAGGACGAAATTCAACCTTTTCGTCGTATTATAAATGGTGCGAGTTTGTATTCAAGAAGCATAAACCATTAGCCTTAAATATAAAGCTTAAATTAAAAGTTAATCCATTAGGCTAACTATAATTTGTCCCCGATATGAGTAAGTTTCGTTAACTTGTTGTTTCTCTTCGCATTAACTATGAAAGGCAATATAACCTTTCAACCACTCTGTCGCGGTATTCTATAGGCTGCTACATGAAATTACCGCATACCGACACATTTCTAATTGCTCTAAGAAGCTCCTTACGCGTCGATGTCATGAAGCATTGCGATAGATTTTGCAAAAGTTTCAACAGAGGTAGGAATTTAAGTATAGAAAATTTTGATTTCTTCAAGAAACTAAAAAATAAAGCTTAATGACGTGTAGCAGAAACAATAAAGAAAACAATGTATTGAAGTCATGTGACTTTATAATTTCATGAAACATTTTATAAATAATTTCCGATTATATTGCTTTTGCAGCACAAGAAGACTCCAGCATTCGAGCAAAAATGCGTCCATAATGGTTGACATTTTTTTTCAAATTAAACCTCTCATCTTGACAAGTAAATAAAAAATATTACGACTTCAGGGATTTGGACGAAAAGAAATGAAAATATGAAAAATATAAACATTCTAAAAATTTAAACTTTAGCAGGGCTTAATTTTTTTTTTCCAAACCTTATCAGTTCTGCATCACTTTGTCCTCATTTTATATATGTAACAAACTGGAATTAAAAAATTGTTATACGACTAGTTTATTATTGGAATCTTAACTGTAGGATACACGTCGATCACAGCACGGAAATAATAGGATATTTATGAATTACGAAAGGGGATATTCATGATACAAAGTTTCTGAGGCATGTGAAACTTCTCGTGAGATCAACATACCACTCAAGAACATTATAAATGACAGGTGATTTCTGCTTTTGTAAATTTAAGTTAATCATGGGAGCTTGAAGCTATCTAACATACCTATCACATTCGTTAAGGAACCTCAATTGTATTCGTAGTAAAACTCAGTTGCACATCATACATCATTTTGTGAGACAGCCGCGGTGCAGTTTTTCCATTTCTCGACACTTTTTCAAATAGTTTTTGCGTGTCGCTAAAATATTTGATCGCCTGCCAACGAAACGACTGCCAATAATTATTTTACAGTGTAGAAGTGCAGGGATAGGACTTTGAATGTGGATTTGTTTCAACATCTCTCTCTCTCATTATTTAGCATAAAAATAAACTATTACAACATGTACTACATTCTACTTTAGCCAAATCAAAGAAATAAGGTTGTCCTAGAAAAGGAAAAAAGCTGTCATCAGTTAAAATTGTACACAAGCATTTAACAATGTGGCAGATATTTTTAATGTCTTGTTTTTATTAACGTTACACGGTATAGAAATTTTATAAAATTTTTACTGCTGACTGACAAAAAAATTCATGGTATGTAATACAGAAAACATGTTCTTTGTGTTCTATTTAATAATCTAGAAAATTTCTTATTTTGATTTTCTTGTAAACAAAACAAATAGTAATTGAGTCAACTAAAATCATAGGATGCTGCCAGTCGCAAGATTTTAGGATTAATTCTTAGTATCACAAACAATATTTCCTTTCCACACGACTTGAATACACTACTAAAGGAGGATAATCAAATCTATATTTGATAAGAAAAATGAACTTGCACATACTCCTACCCAAATAACTAACGTTATTATGTAATTTTTTGCACCAACCATAATAAGCCGGTAGCAATTTTAAATACAAAGAACTCATTTATGTAAGGCAAATTACTTCTACCCTTGGCTAGAACTTAGAAAATTTGTTCTGTTTGATCAGAATCTGCATCAAGTGAGTCTCCACCGATTTTCCAGAGCTGAAAATATGCTCGACTCTTTTACTCCGTTGTTCGTTCTCCGTTCCCCGTTTGGTCGTTCGATGACAACTTCTTTCCTTGATCTTCATCGATGACAGCGCTGAAGATCAACATGATGTTAAGAAAGTTACAATACTATATAAAGCTAGAAAAAAACGAAGCAATCTGTAGAAAATAATAACGTAATTACAACATTAAAACATTGAAAATATTTTCAACATTGAATTATTTTGTGTCAATTTATAGCATTGATACAAACCCGAATATACTTAAGAAGAGTCTTACAAACATATTCTATAACTACATTTATTACAAGCATTATGTAACTGCAGATCCGATTATGTACAGCACTCCACGTCCAATCCCCGGTGTGTGTCTGAAAAACACAGATAGGACAATATGACACATGTAAAGCAGCTCCCTCTCATGATTAAATAAATATGTTACACATATACTGTCCTCCTCTCTCTCTCAATATGTATATATATATATATATATATATATATATATATATATATATATATATATATATATATATATATATATATATATATATATTTATTTATTTATTTATTTATTTATTTATTGGCATAACTAATATGTTTAGTCGGGGAATGAAGGTCTTTCCTGGGATAAGGATTTTCTTTCCAGACGAAAGAAATAGTCGAAGTGAAAACGAACCCAGGAATTACGTTTATTTTTCATTGATTATTCAGATCTTGGATGTTTGACCTTTACCCTATATCATGATTACGTCTCTGAAATCGTATTTAAAGTTTGAGAAATCACCTACGGCTCTATGATAGTTTAACTTACCCATTTTAGTAGTTTAATTTCGAAAATAAATCGATTTGCTAAAAACGGGTTCTAGTAAATATTAAATATTCCCATTTAATTTTATAAATGATAAACTACACATAATTATTTTTAAAAATATACTATGCAAGAGAATTTCCTATAGCGTATTTTTAAAACTACACATTTTATTTATATGTCATGGTATTATTTCTAAATTTACTGTCCCGTATGATGTAAATATATTGCAGCGATGCACTAAAAGTTGTGTTTTTTTTAAAATAGCGTATATTTTGAGAAGCAGGCTTTAAATTACATTGGCTCCGAGCACTGAGACTGTCATTTTGATCATTCTCAAACTGATTTGTTTTGAAAAGACGTATTTGTGCCGTAAGGAATAAGATCTTACATTCTTTTTTTTCTTGTAATAAGACTTCTCACCAACATATATAACAAAAGTAATTACTTTAGAGAGCTATGTCACTCACACTATAAATCTGACACATAGGTCACGATAGGAAAACTGTATTTATTCCCGAAAATCAATAAATTGTTAGATCACCGACTATGGGCTAGCCATCGACCGAATTCTGGTATGTGTATGCTGGGATTTATCCCCATTCCTCGTTTAAACCTTTTGCCAGAGAACTATTAAAGGAGACCGTTCTCAGTTGGAGACGATTTTGGGTTCTAACTATCCCCATAAGTGTTCGATACGTTTGAGATCGTGACTCTGAGGCTACCAATTTCCTTTTGGGATGTTTTGTTAATCAAAAGAGACCTCAAAATAGCTCGAAGCTTCAGGGCAGACGGAAAGTAAGAAGATTATTTCCTGAAGTACTGTTTCGTTAAAGGAAGTGCGAAATCATCTTACTGGTTATACACATCTCAGTGTTCATAGTTAAAGACAAAAACAATCAAAGGACTAAACCCTTCCCTAGAAAAACAGGCCTAAACCATCACAAAGCCACTTCTGAATTTAAAAGTGGAACAATGCTGCCAGAAAGCAAACGCCTTTGCAGCAAACACCATTCCGAGACACGTGAATTTGTTTGGAGATGCTTAAACTGAAATTCACCCCCCACATAACCATTTCCCAGTGTATTTTTGTCCATAAAAGATGTACAAAAGCCACTGGAATCTCTTTGTGGCACCGAGTGTGGTATTTTGTGGCTTGAGTGCAGCTTATAAGCCCTGTTATCTGAAATTATGTAGTTTCCGAAGAATATAAGAGTGCTGTTATGTTTCTTTGACTTGGGACTCCTCTAAAGCCCCTGCAGTGGAGCAGCAATATTTCTTTAGAGTTTCCACTAAGTATCTTTTACCTCTATCGTCCACTTTGCGTGGCCACTCTTGTCGGAATTTCGCTCTAGTAGTACTGTCAGCCTTCCATCTTCAAATTACGTCTGATCTAGTTGATTTTGGTATTCCCAGAAGACCAGTGCAGATGTACCCTGTTTGCTTAAGTAGCATCCTATATCCATACCTCATTGAAAATCTGTTAGTTTGGTTTTGCACTCCAAGGCTCACCTCAATGAAATTTACAGTTCTACGCGATCATGTTTGTATGCACTACCTAAAAGGCACTTTCCATCTTCATTTTTGCACGCGAATTCATCTGTATTTACATGTTCAGAATAGTATACTTTTGGGAATATTGTGTATGTGTGATATAAATTCTTGCGGAAAAAATGGAAACAAGAACTATTTACAGTCTAGCGAAGAAATAACGATAAGGTGTAATAAACATAACGTATTATGGGACCGAAAAAGCAAAGTATTGTATAAGAATGCTAGTTGTTACTAATTAAAATATGTAGTGGATAAGCAACCCATTTATCGTGATATAATGTATTACATACTATTAGTAACGGCACTATCCTTAAGGGAAAGGTGTAATTTTCTGTATTTATCGATGATTCAGATGATGTCAGGCTTCATCAACCAGGCTGTCAAACGTCACAAAAATACTTGTACGAAACCCTTTTACTAAGTGTGTGAAAAAAAAGTAATATAATCAGGAAGACCTACATGTAATGTGTACGAAGCAGTTAGTAGATAATAGAGCTAGAGTAAAATGATTTTAAGTTAACGTTAATGTGTTAAAGAATGGGATATCGGAGTAAGAGTATTTTTGCAAGCTAGGTGTATTTGCAACATCGATCTGATGTATTCTTCCTTGTGCAGCGGAAAAGGAATTTTAGTTTGTAATTGAAACACGGTTTCAATTGCTATTGAACCTTGACTACTGCAAGTTAGTAGATAGGTTATAGAGGTAACTATTTCTTTACAAGTTTCTTACATAAAATAAATATGGAATTATCGTTACAGAGATATGAATTTTTTCTGGAAACTTATGCACTATGTACTATTACTTGGTCAGAATAATACTTAAATTGCCATTTTGGTGCACGAACATACACACACACACACACACACACATATATATATATATATATATATATATATATATATATATATATATATAACATTTTACCCCTTATGAATTATTTCATTTTTTTAGATCGAAGACAAAACAAGGAAATCTGAATTTTTCACACGTACTTTAAGGATAGCAGAAAAGTTTCAAATATTGCATGATGAAAAGTTCCAGGCCAAAATTTCAATTTTTATTTCAGTTTGTGGTAAACATTTCGGTCATTTTTGAGCATTTCGCATTCTGTCTCAGTTACTTTCTAAAAAAGAAATTAAAGTAGAATAGCGGTGCGTAAAGAAATTCAAGCCATAGGAAAATGGCATTACTATAGGCATTCCTTTTCGTAATTAAAAGAAACAATAAATGATGTTCTACGAAATTTTTATAGCTTTGTGTTATATAGTTAATCCAATGGGTAGAAAATCCTCTTGGTAACAACATTGGTCCCAGTTAAAGTTAATAGAGCTTTACCAAGAGATTTCGCCTCAATCTAAAAATATCATTAGCGTGTTATGCAACCGTAGATGTGTTTTTCTGTAACTGAACAGTAAAATAGTTTAGTACATTCTGTAACAGACATCGTTTTCTAAAGAAACTATTGTGAGTAAAATAGGAAAAAGATAAATAAAGTACTAACAATGACTGTAAATATCTGTAAAGATTTCTAAACATTTGTAAATATTCTCCTTATTTTATGATTCCATTGTATTAAATACAGTTTACTTGTTGTCATGGAGAGTTTGAGAGATTTCAATGTTTCATTTTGGCAACATTTTCTAGAATTTTTTAGAAATTTGTGGCAAATTTGAATATCTAGCTTCCGGAGAAAATATCAGATTTCACATAGGTGGGATCATTATCAAGTTCCGGAATTTTCAGTTCTGGAACAATCGAAAATGTTTCCAAGGGGTATTCGATCGTTATTGAAGGGACCTATAGCCCTAAATGAAAATATAGATGCCGGAAGATAACAAAGAAATATTTTCATCGGGACTGGATGAAATAAACTTCACATATGAGAAAACGATTATTTGGGGAACGATCTATCGACTTTCCACTGCATAAGCATCCCAAATTCGGCTTCTGAGGTTTTGATTTATTCCTTTCTCAGTTAGAGCTGTGCTGCTCTGTGGGAATAGCAGCCCTGCTATTGAGCATGTGTGTGTATTATATGAAATGTGAAGCCTTTAGCTGAACTTCATTGCAGTTCTTAGAGACTTTGCCATAGTTGTGTAAGACCGAAAAGCAAATACACTTGTTTGCTGTTATATGGAGTTGTCATTCACAAATATTGCCGAACAAAATGTCACAATACGATAATTCTGAAACAATAAAATAGCTTATTATCTGTTTTTTTTCAAAGGATATTTTTTTCTAAGAATTGGACGTCAAGAAATCCCAACATAATGAGTTTGGGCAAATTAATATAAGTATACTACTGACTCAGTTCGCTCTTTCAAAGACTTTCAAAGGATTTATTAGTTTTAGGACAAGGTTGCTGTTTTAAATATTTCGCTTTGCGTCACCGTGATACGATGTCAAATGAACATATACTGTCAGGTTGGCATTGACTTCAATAGCAACGACCATCGTTCCCTCTGTCAGTTATGGATAGTTTAGAAAAAAAAAGCCGAAAGATTTAGTGTTTAGTGCATGCGCATCTAGAAATATACATTTTAAACAACGATTTTATTTGCCTTGGACAACTTCATTGTAGTTCTTACAGACTTGCTACAGTTGTGTAAGACCTAAAAGCAAATACACGTGTGTGCTGTTATAGGGATTTGTCATTCACAAATATTGTCCAATAAAACGTTACAATACGATATTAATGAAACAATAAAATAGCGTATTATCTGGTTTTTTTCAAAGGGTATTTTTTCTAAGAATCGGACGTCAAGAAATCCCTAACATTAAGAAGTTTGAGCAAATTAATATAAATGTACTAATGACTCCGTTCGCAATTTCAAAGACTAATATGAACAGAAATTAAACCGATTAATAGCATACAAATTATGTAAAAACCAGGTCTCGTCTAAAATTCATTGTGATAAATTCATCCCCTTCACGACATCATTAGCATTTATTTAATTTGATAATAGCTTTCAAATTTTGTTAAGAATTTTCTCTTTAATTGACTAAAATGCTCCTGAAAGAAACAAGATTCAATTATGCTAGGCGGGAATGGTAGTAGCTATAGAAACAAAACAATATAACAATATGTAATCTTAGAAATTCTCGAAATTTGCCAAATGCGAAAAATAATTTCACCGCTTTTATGTAAAAACGTCTGCATGCATATGGAATGTATTGTTAACCGAAATTTTCTTATCTGAAAAGACAATATGCAAATGAAATTGAATCTTTTCTACGGCCGTTCATGAATAATGCAGAAATATTCTTCTGTAAGTGCTTAACAGAGACATTCCTACCTCGTTGAATCATTATAATGCCAACGGAAAATTAATATATACGTGTTTTGTAATTACCCGCTAAGACAAAAGTAATAAAACATTTACGTGATGAAGTAAGATTTATTTTTCTAAAATTCAAAAGTAATTCAGTCATTTATAAGAAAAGTTAATTTACAACTCAACAACCTAGCACATATATAATGCATTTTCTGTAATTCAATAAACTTAAAATATCATCGTCTTCAGAAACATTTTACAATCAGTATTTCAGCATTTCTAAGAACAGTCCAAATGAAGGACCTGCAATTCAGAAGAAAGATGTTGTTGTTGTTGTTTCTAATGCCTCGTGGTCGGAATTAGTCCAGGCCAGGTTCATAAGGGCTAAGGGGTGCAGCTCCGGTTTATAATATCCCCACAAGGTTCGGAGTCCAATTTAGCCAAGTGAGACTTCAATTTTCACCGAGAAGCCCTCAGGGGCGACGTCTTTATGGAATGTATCCTTTCCCACCATCCTTGTCATCATAGACGAACTTTTTGGTCTACGGCTTTAACGTGCCCTTTTCCGGCCAAGACACGGGGACATTTAACCCCTTAACGATTGCATAATTTTCAAGGAAACGGTAATAAAAGTGTCTATTTTTTCCGGAGGATTCCATTTATTTCTTGATCTGCCACATCTAGTTTAAAAAAAAAACCACATTACATTATAAATAGTCATTTTTTATTCATTATATTATTCACTACACATTTTTTCATTACATTATAAATAGTCCACATTACATTATAAAAATTACATTATAAATATTCTGGTGCTGCCATCTGTTATTTAAAATAAGAAATAAAAAATTTTCAATGTAAATGAAATGGATTGTTTTAATCTTTTTCGTGCGTTACTTTTAAACACTCCAGCCCGGAAATATCACCGGCACGAGAAATAGAAGGCGAAACCTCACCCCATAATTTTGACGGGAGCGAGAAGGAAGGGGTTAATGGTGCTTTTCGGATTCGATTCGAGCACCCCCAGCACCAAAAGCCGACGAGGTACCACTGAGCTACCTCGGGTTCTAAAAAGATATTACTGGAAATAGTCAGCATTTACAAAATTAAACATGTTGAGCTATTTTTTTCTTATATCTTACTTTTAAATTAATTATATCTTGTTTAGGAAAAGTTACTTCATTACTCAGCCACTTGGCACAAACGTAATACAAACTCTGTAATTTAATACACCTGAAAGATCACCGTCGTAAGGAAAACTTTGTAATCAGTTTTTTATATGATATCAAAGAACAGACCAATGAAGAACATGAAAGTGAAAATGAAGGTATTACAAAAGGTAGCCAGTATTTACTAAAAAGGAAATATTTGGCTATTTTTTCTTAAAGTGGTTAAAATAATATGCCCGTAATATGCGTTTAAACGTTTTAAATCACGAACTTACTAAAATATTAACACCGTTTCCACAACAAGTGATACTCTCTGACCCTTAAATGGGCTTTTTTTATTGTAAAAATCTGTAAGTGACTTCTGTATACAAAGAACTTAAAATGTTTCTGTCATTTCACTGGATTTATTAGTTTTAGGACGAAATTGCTGTTTTAAATATTTCGCTTTGCGTGACCGTGATACGATGTCAAATGAACATGTACTGTCAGGTTGACTTCAGTAACAACACCCGTCACCCCCTCTGTCACATATGGATAGTTTTGGAAACAAATAAAGGAAGATTTATTGTTCAGTGCATGCGCATCTAGAAATATGCATTTTAAACAACGTTTTTATTTGCCATGGATAAATTAGACACGATATCAAGACAGCTTGACAGCTTTAAAAATGGTTTTTCTCTTTTAAAAGTGCAGAGAAAAATATGTTATTAGTCGCGTTTCAATTTGAAAGTTGTCATTTGCTTTAAAAAAGAAATTTTACATATATTTTCCTAATAGATGTTAATAATGTGAATTATCAGAACGCCGTTTATCTGAATAAGTTATTTGTATTCTGCATGCCCCCTTTAAAGAAGTGCATTGGGTATTCAGTTGCATGTTTTAGTATTATGTTTGTTAAATCTTCGTAGTACTTTATATTTTAGTTGCTATAAAATATATTGATAGAAAATAATAATGCTGTTGTTTGAATGATTGCTTTTGCACCAGGCTTAAATGTACTTGAGATTTTCAGGTGCTTGTGGAGTCATTGTTTATTAGTACATCCGTCAAAAAGTAACTAACTTTTAATTAAAATCCTAACACTAGAATGTATCGGGGGAGTGAGTGCATTCTTAGATTAACAAAAATATTTTAATATTTATATAGAGAGTGTCTCAAAAACCTTGACACATTTATAAAAATTAGATAAAAAAAGTACTCATAATACGAACTAGAAATTCACATGTGTGTTACCTTATATATTAGAGTTTTGTTTAGTATAGTCAATAAATTTTAATATGAGCACCTTTTGTGGCACGGAGAATATCCAATCGGTAATCCATTTCAGTCCATGTGCGTTCCAAAATGTATCCCAAAACAGCAGCAATTATGCGTTTTTTGAGTTCTTTAAGATTTTCCGATTTCGTTGATTAAAATTCGTCTTTGTCAAATCTCCAAAGAAAAAAGTCAAGAGGTGTTCTATCTGGAGATCTAGGCGGCAATTGGATGGTACCCCCTCGTCCAATCCGCCTGTTTGGAAGTTCATCAATTAAAAAGTCTCGTACAATCATACCCCAATGAGGTGGTGCACCGTCTCGTTTCCAAATGATTTTGGGATGTAAATAAGAAATTTGTGGGAGAGCAAAATATCCATTTACATCTTCAGCCATTTTACAACTTTCGCTTTCACGGAACAACTAGTGTCCTCTGTTGCCTCTGTTGAACTTTTTTAACACAGAAAAACTCTCATACATGCGGTAACATATCTGTGAATTTCCAGTTTCTACCTTGTATACTTTTCTTTATAGATTTTTAAAATGTGTCTAGGTTATTTGAAACACACTGTACATTACGAGCACTGAGTGACATACGCCTAAATGTGTATTTACATTCCTCGATGTGTTCCGATCGAAAATGTAAGTTCTCTCAATTCTAATTTATCTTAGAAATGACGGCACATAGCTTTTATATACTTTAATCTGCGAAAAATGCTACATATCGTGGAATTTTGCGTTGTGCCTTTTCCAGCTATGAGTAGTGTCTCAAAACTCACAGATTTTGCGAGACTTTGCGAGTACCCTGTAGACAAAGAAATGCATTCACATGCACAAACGCAAATGCATATATATATATATATATATATATATATATATATTAAAAAACTGCATTTAATATTTAAAAAACTTAATAATTAAAAAACTGCATTTGCATGCCAATCATAATATGCGATTATTACATATATATATATATATATATATATATATATATATATATATATATATATATGCAATAATCACATATTATGATTGGCATACAAATGCAGTTTTTTAATTGTTATATATATATTTAAAACTACAAATCTATGTATGAGGGTTAATCATATAAGTTATAAAAGCTAGAATATAATTTTATATTTATTTATGCCTGTTTTCAGTCATTCAACACAAATATAAAAAACAGATGAATTCCTTCAATGATTAAAACAATTAAAAAAATATCTTTCAACGATCTTTCAAGGATATACATTCAGTTTCAAATACACAAAATTTCTTATGTGTATTCTTTTTTCCATCTCATGAACAGTGGGCGGCAGATGTTGGACTTAATCTGATTAATCTAATACATTTTTTAAATAGTCATTAAAAAGCTCTACATGAAATATACTGATTGACATAAACCAAATAGTTCCATATGTACATGAAATCCAGAACTTTTCCCGAAAGTTACTGATTTTTTAATATTGTTATTGTGTTTCTGAAATCGATTATCGATCCTTAACATTCTCCTATCTTTTCTAAGATTGATATGTTTTTCTAGACAAATGTCATTTTGAATTCAAAGGCATCTTTGAACTGCCCAAGTAAATTCTTTTGCCTTTATCGATGGTTTCATCTATCTTCGATTTTTCTTCTAAAGTTTAAAGGCTATTCTCAAAATAGTATGATTTCGGTGTTAATAAGAGACAGAATGTTTTCTTATTATTTCTTTTTGAGGGTCCAGCGAAGGATTTTGGTAAAGTAAAAATGACATAAGCTTAATTAAATTGTATAACAAAATTTAATAATAAAGACTCGGTAAAATCGTAGATCAATATTAGTATAAAATACTTCAAATAAGATGTAATTACATTTGTACTGGCTTTATAAACATATGCGAAGAATGAAAAAACAATAATATATTACAAAACCAAAGTTTGATTGCCATAATGTGGAGTCAAACCAGAGGAGTCGCGGAATTAAAAGATTCGAAATTAAGAAAAAAATTACTGATGTACATTTTGGCAGTTTCGTGCCATATCCTAAAAAAAAAAACATTTGTGTTCTATCTAAAATCTTATTATTCTATAAATAGCAAAATATAATCTACGATTTTATGATTATCGTATACACTTTATCATATTAGGGATATTCTAAACAATGCAGGATTGTTTGGAATTAATTTTGACATGTTTCTAACTGTTTAAGACTAAAATATCCAGGCTTTGTGACTTTAATATAATGTAATTAAACCTTTATAATTATTTCCTAACTACTATAGTACTGTATAACCTGTGGGCGCAGTGACCCAGTTAGCAAGAGAATCTGAACGTCCCTGTTTCGATGCTTGTCGCTGAAAATCCACCGCCGTGTTCCCTAATGGTGGCCGGGGCACGTAAAATAGTTCATGTCTGCAATATCCTCCAAGTTCTCAAATTTACCTCTGGAGGTGCGGGGTCAAGTGTCCCGGTCTCGTCACTTGACTCGGTTCAAAATTATGGGACCGGCCATTTAGCCAAGTTGGACTCCTACCCTTGTGGTGCTAATTCAAAACACCACAAGAGCCGCCCCTTTCAGCCTAATACCCTATTAGGACCTAGTGAATGGAACCTCCAACCACGGGGCATTAGCAACCACAACAACTGCATAACCTTCCTATCTACTATACTTGTTTTATAAAGATTCTTCTCCTACAGTATCATAATTTATGAGAAATATGAATAGTATCGGTTACAATTACATTACATGCTTTATTAACAGCGATATTAACATTTTCTCAAGAGAGAAATTAAAAATATCTGCGTATAATGTTAATCTCGAGTCCTCAAAGTTTCGAAAACCATGCAATCCGCAGGTTCTAAATCAGCTAACTGTCCCGAAAATAGACAGCGGCATAGCCACATACTGGAATGTTGCCAGTTTGTGGAACTGGCCAACTGGAAGTTTGCTACAAGTAAAAATCTAATAATATACAAACAATGCTACTGTTCGAATGTTTTCGCGAAAGCTGTTGGACGGTACACGTTAAGAATTAAATATATTTATCTTCATTTTAATTTTAAATTAAGAAACTGAAATATAGAGTTCTATCAAAATTCAATGCGGAAAATATTTATTTATATGATTAGATGATATTTATTTAGCCGATTTACGTAACAAGCATACTGTGTACCGTAGTATTTATAATGATGTATTTAAAAAATATATTCTGTCGTTTCGGACTGTATACTAGGCATACAAATGTGCAAAGAATTGCGATTTAGTTCGAATGAACGGAAAGAAAATTTAATCGATTGAAAATCGATTACCATCTCAAAATAAACAACTTTAAAAAAAATTCTTTCACAGAACTTTTATCGCAAAATTGGATCATGTTTCAAATAATCTAAATTTCAGGAAATTGCGGGAAAGAAAATAGCATCTTTCGAAGAGAAAATATAAGGGATATATATATATATATATATATTTATTTATATGTCCCCATATATATATATATATATATATATATATATATATATATATATATATATATATATATATATATATATATATACAGGGTGTCTAGTGAAGAGGTCCCTGATTTCAAAATTAAAAGTCTCGAAAACAAAGATCTGTAGAAGAATGCAACAAACAGTATTTTTATCGTGAAAGCTGTAAGAATTTATACACCAATTTTCGAAATAGTTACAAAAGCTGCTAACAGATGGCGCTCTACAACTCGTGTCAGCATGCATAAATAAACTCGTACTCTTTGCAAGCAGTCTTTGCAATCACTATATCACAATCTTTTCAAAATGGCCACCATTCGCTGTACGGAGGTGGCTTAAAATGAACAATAATATTTGCCATCACACCATGTAGTGTCTCAACAGAAATCGATTCAGCTGCCCAACAGATCGCCGACTGAAGCTAGTCCAGAGTGGTGGGATGGGTCCTGTAGACAGTATTGTAACGAGGAATTCGTTCCAGAAATATATAATTTGGTTGAGCTAGTAACGCACGTTAAAATAATATAAATTCTCTACTTCTGAATAGTTGTTCCATAAAATAAACTAGTGTAATTTCTACACCGTTCCCTCGACGTGTGTGTTCTTGAGAACTTAGCCGTTGGCCTTTTCTCTTAAACCGTAAAAGCTTCTACTATAGTATTTAGCCAGGTGTTAGTCTCCGGATTCCCTTGTTAGGCTACGGCCACACGAGCGATTTTTCCCGGTACGGCTTTTCCCCGCGCTTGAAAATCTACACCAGCCGGCCACACGTGCATGTGACATTTTTTTCCCCCGCTCGGACTTTTCCCGCATCTTGAAAATCTAAACCGGCCACACGTGCGGTTTCTTCATGCGAGGTGGGTCGTTTGTGCTTTGCAGTAAAGCATGAATCCAGTTTCAATAAATGAAAATGCTGTTAACGCGTTATGTGCTTTATTAATTGTTCGCCGACAACGTCGCCGACGTCAAAGAAAGTACTGGGTACATCCTCTTATAAGTGAGAGATCAGTAAAGGGAAAATTTACACTTCTACACAGTAAGCTGAAAGGATACCCAGACAAGTTTTTTGAGTATTATAGAATGTCGATATCTTCATTTGAAACTCTATTATCTAAGGTTGAAGTTGCAATTAGAAAAAGTGATACTGTAATGCGGGACTGTATAAGTGCAGAAGAAAAGCTAGCAGTAACTTTAAGGTGAGTACTAAGATTTTACAACATAGTATTTTTACAATTCAGTTTATTTTTTTATAAAATTAAAATCAATTAAATTTAAATATTGTAAAATGATAACAATGAATCTTCTTCTGTCTGTCTAATTGTAGATGTGGATGACAGGTCGGAGTTAGCAGGGGATGGAGTTGGTAAATTAATACTCTGGAAGGAATTAATCGGAGTGGGGTTACTGAATTTTTGAATAAGTTCCATAAATTGAATTTGGAACTGCAGCTTGTCACTAGTATTCATTTTTTTAATAATTGGCAACTGTGAGAGCAGAAACATTTCATCTGGGTCCTGAATTGTTTTGGGCTGCTGCTCTAAATTCGCCTTCAGGACCTTCAAAATTTCTTGCTCGAACGGATCTGATGACTTCCGCTTCTTTGGCATGCGGGAACATGGTCCAGCAACAATAGCTGGTTCTTCTGTTCTTACTGGTGTTTTATTCCCTTCATCATTGATTTCTTCGGCATTCATGTTTCCCAAAGTCCTGACCAAAAAAAAATAAAAAAAAAATCAAATAACCTCGAAAGAATTAAAAAAATACATCCAAAAACTTAAGAAATGGCTATGTGAAAACTTTCACAAAATAAATAGAAATGTATAAAGTTTTTAAATTTTATTATGGTTTTAAAAGGAAACATGGCATACATTGAATATATATACTCTGAACTGAACTTAAAAAATTGTTTGACGCGAATTGAACCCATAAAAATTTAACATCAAAATGGTTAGAATTTAATCAAAAAGAAAAGTCATGAAAAATCAAACAAACAGGTCCTGGTCCTATACAAAATAAGTAGACAAACCGATCAGTTTTAGTGTTAAAGCAGAGGTTGAATGTGTTATTTTACTTACTCTCTTTGCTCATAAACTGCTTGAAGAAAGGTCATTTGTTTATAGTATACATAAGGTTTCTTTGCCTTTCTTGCATCACCACTTCTTCCTACGTCATTTCTAATGCTCCTCAAAAAGCTTTCCTTCATATTCTTCCATCTTTTTGTACTTCATTTCCTGCAACATTTAAGGTATAAATTACGAGATACTCACTACTCCTAAAATTTCTTTTAGGCATGCGACATCGAAAGTTAAACATTCATATTTCAAAACTGGTTTGAAAAAAAATCAATGATAAACATCAATAATCAAAAAACATTAGTTAGGAAAAACATCGATGTTTCTATAACATTGACATGGATTCACACTTTCTTTCAATAGGGTGGGCCGTAGTGGCCTTGTGGTGCAGCGCGCTGGCATTCGGTGCTGAGGGTGCTCGGATCGAATCCCGGTGAAGCGCAACTAAAATATCTCCGTTCATGTCGTCCCTTCATAGGGGTAATGCTGGTCCGCCTTTATGGTGCTCCCATAATAAAATGTGCAGTAAAAAAATGCGGCGAACATAGACGAATGTCTATATGACAAAGTGCCTCCGCATTGGATAAAAAAAAACTTTTTTTTGACAATGGGTACACTTTAGTCGGGACGTAAAGCGTAACCAAGTATATTTTATATCTATTAAAATGATTAAATAATGGTAACGTTTTTTTCAGGTACTTGGCGACTGGAAATTCGATTCGCTCACTACACTTTGAATTCCTTCTTGGTCGCTCAACGATTTCTTCTATTATTCGAGATACATGTACAGCTATTTGCGAAGTGATGAAAGGAGAGTACATGAGACAACCAACTGTGGAAGAGTGGAAGGCAATCAGTGATCAATACGAAATGAGGGCAAATTTCCCTCATTGCTTGGGGGCCATTGATGGCAAACATATAAGAATTATAAAACCGTGGGGTTCAGGGAGTGAATATTTTAACTACAAGAAGTTCTTTTCTATTGTATTAATGGCTGTAGTAGATTCTAACTATTATTTCCGATATATTGATGTAGGATCTTTTGGCCACAAGGGAGACTCAAATATATTGAAAACAACTAAGCTAGGTAAACAAATTTATCAACAAACTTTAAACTTGCCACAGCCTGTACCTTTGCCAAACGATCTGTCTGGACAACCAATGCCCTACGTTTTTGTAGCTGATGAGGCTTTTGCTATGTGTGAAAATGTCATGAGACCGTATCCTGCAAGGAAATTGACTTGGCAACAAAGAGTTTTTAACTATAGGCTGTCCAGAGCCCGGCGTTACGTTGAATGTGGATTTGGCATATTAGCAAATAAATGGCGCATTCTCCATCGACCAATCGATGTTAGTATTGATATGGCCGACATCATTATCCAAGCATGCTGTGTGCTTCACAATTTCGTAAGACACCGCGATGGTTACAATTTTGAAGACACCCTGTCATGCCCACTAGAAAGTATTCCTGCAATTGGAACAAGAGGAAACAACATTGGAGTTGAGACCAGAGACAGTTTCAAAAGTTACTTCTGTTCTCCTGCAGGTTCAGTGCCCTGGCAAAATCGTTCTTGCAACATTGCAGAATAGGAACTTTATTGTTACGAGTACACAGTACAAGCTACTAACTAATAACAGCAATAATTTTGTATCAAATTCTTTAAAATTGTATACTAGTAAGTTTTGTATAATGCCCTCTTGTTATAACAAGACAGTGGATTATATGCACTTATAAATGGCAAAATATCCATGCAAATATACACTTAAAAATATAAATATGCACTTCAAATAGAAATAGGTCTAAATATTACTTATTGATCTAAATATTGATCTAAATATTACTTACCTGAACAAAAGAACATATTTAAAATAAGGTTTCTGTTGTTGTTCAGATGTGTAAAGCGGGGATATAGCTTTTACATAATATATTTTTTCTGAAGCGAATGCAATTTTTATTTATAATATACTTAATAGAAAGACACATGCAAATCAGAAAATATTATATGCAATTGTATATAATCCACGGTCTAGTTATAACTATCACCTACTTACAACTTAGGTTATAACTTGTAACTTAAAAAATAAAATTTAATTTGTTTTACTACTTACCAATTTTATTTCTTCCGTTTTCGTCCATCTGGTCCCATTTTTCTCCAATAACATTCTTTGTTACGGTCATCCATGTTTCTCTTTTTAGTTCCCGGTTTTTGAAATCCTTTGTTCGTGTATCATAAAGACATGGATATTTTTCTATTTCTAAGATCAAAAGTTCGCTATCCAAGTAATAATCCATGATATTTTAAATATAAAAAAATTGAAGAATAAAAAATTACTAGAACACACGAATATAGCAGCAAGAGAAATGGTTATCTTTCCGCAAACGTCTTGAATACTACCAGCGAGTGTTTTCACGCCACGTGTGGCCACCGATTTAGCTTGAAATCCAGCTAGAAAAAATAGATCTGGTTCTATCCTCCAGCGGCCGACCTTGAGAATGCGACAGACAACTCCCCCGCTAAAGGGAAAAACAGCTGTGTTTGGCCACCCCTATATTACAGAAGCTGATCTATATTTTGGCGCTTGTTTTCCAGCTGTGTTTCTCAGGGAAAAATCGCTCGTGTGGCCGTAGACTTAAGCTTTTCTAAGATGCACATTTTATGGCTGGTAATTGCAGGATGTTCTTATCAACATTCAACTAGCCTTTGTACAGGGCTTGCCGTTTTTACGTCTGTCCCCATAATTGGACCATAAAATCGGCTCTCCCTTGTTCGAAGTTGTTTTCTTACGAGTGAACTTGGCGTCAGCTTCGCGAGAGAGCGCCTGGTTCGACCCCTGGTTCGACCAATCATGCAGAGGCGCGAATTTCGTAGTATCAGAGCTAAACCATTCACGTGCCTCCATTTCGGCGGCGCGCTCGTGTGCTCTCCTCTTGGCGAGGTTTCGGCATAGCCGGGTCCTTGTTTTTGGCCATCAAGCGCTCGCGTAGTTATTACTGTATTTGTTTCCTCCGCGCTGAGGTAAGCTTCCGTACGCTTGGCACGGGTGGTCTTTCTTTGTTCACTTTGGCGTATTTCTCGTTATGGTAACCCTCGTTTTACGTGTCTGCACTACTGTCCAGAGATGAGAAAAAAGATAGAAGAGTAAGCGATGTTTCTTTTGGACATAGAGAGTTGGCTCTTATATTTTTGAGTTTAAGCACCCCATCAGTTCTGGCCCTGCCAATTCTGCATCTGGGGGCTATTTCTTTTGTGGTTCATTTTTGACCTAGATGGTCATCAAGTATTGGAGCTCCGGTAAAATTCGAGCTTCCTCTTTTTTTTTAAGAATGTTGTGAACTTTGATCATCATCACGTGTAAATATATTTAATATTTTTCAAGACATGCTTCCTGTTCACTGTTACTGAATAAATCTATTGTAAATAAAAAAAAGAAGACTTTGGAAATTTTATTTAAGTTCCAGCTGCTTTTCATCTATATTTAAGATGACGGTGAGTTACCTGGAGTTGTTGTGGACAGCCAATGCCTTTACGATCCGGCTTCATTGAGACGAGATATGCCTTTTTTTTTTGTTTTCCGAGCGTCTAGGGGTACAATCGAACATTCTTCTAGCACCGTTGCTATTATTTTTACGACAGTTCGTTAAACGGCTACACCACTGACCGCGCGCCTGCTATTCTGCAGAACGGTTTCCAGTATTGGAATTCTTCATTTTCTTCTGAATAATTTTGGGGTTATCAACTCCTCCAGATATCTTAGGGACATTTATTGAATTCTAAGATTTAGATTTGATATCTCTACTTATATCAGACTTATAGTCATTCCCTTCGTCATCTTTCATCAACAGACTATTAATCTACAATATTGACTGATGCCTCTTCAATGTCTTCAAAATTCTTCTTAATAGACTGATTCGTGACATCGCCATTTTAGGTAGTGTTACAGAGGCAGTGTTATATTAGGCAGTGTTAAAGTCCGTGTTACAAGTATCTTTTAATGTGCTCCACAAAAAATAGTCACAATGACTCCGGTCTGGCGAATATGGAGACCAATCCATGCTTGCGCCAGTAAATTTCAGTAAATTTGGCTAACAGCGCAATCTGTTAGCAGCTTTTGTAACTATTTCGAAAATTAGTATATAGAATTCTTACAGCTTTCATGATAAATATACCGTTTGTTGCATTCCTCTACAGATCTTTGTTTTTGAGATTTTTAATTTTGAAATCAGGGACTTCTTCGCTGGACACCCTGTATATATAAATTTGGGAGCAAACAGTAAAGGTGCAGACTCAATATTTTTTTCAGAGACAGATTGAGTTTCATCCGCCATTTTGCCACTTAAAAATGTATGTTTTATTTACATGCAGAAACTTGTCTTCCTCCATTACTAGCAGAAACAAGAATAAACCGATTAAACTAGCTGTCAATCACAGACTAAGCGTGCAACCTATTTTCGCCACTATCGCCAACAACCTATTTTCGACAAAGTGCTAACAATTTTATTGCAGTGACTCCATCTCGCGGATTTTTGGACGGTCTTATCAAACGACACTCGATAATAATACCGAGTATATAAATTTTTATAGTGTTATATTTCAGCAATATATTCTATTCTTACGGGCTGTATATACTTAGAGTAAAAACTTGCAAATATTTCATATTCCGTGAGAAAATGTAACTTAAGAACAAAATTTAAACTATAAGTAGATTACCCTCGAAAAATAAATATTTTTGAGAATTTCTTTGAGAGAACTGCGAACGAATAATGGAATCATATTCTAAAGAACTTAGATTTCAGAATTTTTCAGTGTATAAAATAACATTATCACTCGCCCCCGTTATATAGAAAAAACGTAAAAGTTAAATTTCAAAATCAAATGTTTTCGACATATAGTTGATTATTGATGAATATTTCTAATTAAATACATATTAATGTATTCAAGTATACGTCGATCATTCTAAACGGAATTAATTGTCTCTAAATTTAGAAGCGAACAAAGGAGTGAAAATTTTACGTCAGTCTAATGTAAACGATCGCAACGCTGTGTTAAGTTAGACGCTCTAATAGTTCCAGCGGACCTGTAAAGCAAGAAAACTTGGAACATCTTGAAAAATCTATCTATCAATCTATCTATCTATATATATATCTATGTGTGTGTGTGTGTGTGTGTGTGTGTGTGTGTGTGTATGTTAGTGTTTTAAGATGACTTTGTTTGCTTATGTTTCTTTAAAATAATATTTTCAATGTAAGAAGTACCCAAGTCTGTACAATGGTTTAGAAAACACTTTAAAGCATCGGACAGACGTGGGTACTTCTTACACAGAAAATAGCATTTTTTTAAAGAGACATAATCAAACAATGTCATCTTTGTTTACTTATGTCTGACTTAGGCACTTCTTGTACCAGGCCACAGATATATATATATATATATATATATATATATATATATATATATATATATACATGTGTGTGTGTGTGTGTGTGTTAGTTAACAACCTTGGGGTACGTGCTGGACTGTTCAGGGGTACGGAAAAATTTTATCCTAATGGCGGAAAAACCACCTTCTAGTTATCATCAGTACCGCATCACTTATTGCATCATTAAATGTAGTAAAATGGGCACCATTGCTAAAAATTTGATTTCTTCTTGTGTTAAAGATGACGTTCTACGCACTTTTCGAGAAAAATATGTCAACGAAATTAACGCTATCCCATATTCAACAGATTCAGTTTCTCGTAAAATACGGGATATGGCGATGAAGCTGAATTAACCTTCGGTCAGGCGTATCCAATCTAATAGGCACAAGTCTCACATCCCCCTTCCTCTGCATTCTTAAACTGCAGAGCCACAAGCGCCTTCGGTAGCTGTTTCTTATGTTCTGTGTAAGTCAATTTACTGAAAATCTTCCTCAGTTCGGGCATTGACCACAGTGATCTATCAGGCACATTGCGCCTGATCTCGCAATATTTTCTAAGGTATTATTTTAAATATCTACCAACAATTTTCTCATTTAAAAAAAAACTCATTTCATAATTTAATACTGTAATTTCAATAGTTATAACAATACGTCTCCTTGGCTATCAGACACAGAAAGTTGAACAAATTTCAAAATAATGCTTTTGTGAATAAAATGCCCTTATTTCCAAGGAACTATAATTTTCATTTGCATAAAAAAACAGTTTAAAATGTTGTTTCTGGATGATATAATTAAAAAAGGGCTTTTTGTAGTTTCAAAAAGCTTATTTTTAGAAAGTGCCTATCGGGCTCTTTACGCCTGCTTTTGAAACTTCCAACATTGCTCCTGCCCGAAGGTATATAGTGATAGGTAGAACTAAAAATATTTAATCACTTTAAATAAAATGAATTAAACACAATTTGATTTGATTAATCTCTTCACGGGTTGTTTGGACCCCGTGACCCCGGGGAATACTAATTGAAAAGTAATTACCAAGCGGAAAACAGGGTTAGAAAAATAATGAGAAACACTGGCGGCATTTTACAAATATGATGGTTTCGAGGTTTACAAACTAGACTCGAGGGTTAAAAACGAGACTTTTCAAACAACAGCACCGCCCAGGTGTTTGCACGAAATGTTTCGGACGATGTACTGTCTGAAACAAGAGTAAAAACCTCCGTTTTATTGGAAAATAATGAAAGTAACATCTTTTTCTTTCAAAATTCCAAAGAATAAATATTTATTCATTCTTGAAATAATGAATAAACATTTATCTCTCTATTCTAAAAAAAAACAACTCCCTCTACCGCTGCCGCCACTGTCAAAAGCTTTTCACGCTATCTCCTCCGAAACCGCTGGGGGTATGGGGTCGAGACCGATACCAATAGATGCAGAAAAATGTTCGAAACAAAGTAAGATATGTCTCATCTTCGTCGGACTTTAAGTTTTTTTTATTTTATGTTTTGTGGGAAAATATTGACTTTTTCATCTTCAGATTACGATATCTCGCCAAAAAATGATCGCAGAATTTTGATCTTTTTACAATCTAAGACTACAGACATTTCTCTTTCAAACTAGACATCATTTGTTTAAAAATATTTTCAAACAGACTAATGTTTTCATCAAAAAATGAAACACAGATGTTCAAGAAATATCGTCCCCTATATGGATATAATATCTATGCTCCTCGAGTTTTTATCTTACAAAGAAAATATATACATCATCTGGAAGCTGAAAGCTTTCTTATTCATAAAAACCTCACTTCAAGTCTATATCTTAAATTTTCTATTTTTAATTGAATTTTAAAGCCGATAATTCAATAGTGTTGAAACGCCCTTCGCATTAAGGGTGGCAACAGTAAATGGATGGAAGCTGTTACATTGCCCGAGAATCACCCCTATGTATCTCGCTATTAGCCATAACAGAGGTGCGAGTGTAGCGAGCCTAGAGGCGAAGCCCCTAGTTGTTTAAAATAATGAGAATATGAAATAATGATATTTATTTTCCGATAAGCATAATACACGTTTTTGTAAATTTATAAAATGATATACTTTTGAAATATACTGTATTTCTTTGGGCTGCATGCTGGGAGTAAAAATGCGTAAATAATTCCTATTTTGCTCAGAACGACGGAAAGAAAATATAAACCCAAATTGATTACTATCAAAAAATAAATAAATTTGAGAAATTGCATTGTGAGTACTTCGATATACTATGAAAGGATCTCATTTAAACAATGTTAAATTTCTAAAAAAAATTTTATGTGAAGGAATAGTTTTAGAGAGGAGAAAATTCACCAATCTCTTATCAACACGACACTCTTATTGTAAAAATTATAAATATATATATATATATATATATATATATATATATATATATATATATATATGAATGTGTGTGTGTGTGTGAGAGAGAGAGAGAGCGTGTGCGTGTATTTGAACTAGAAATCCGTCCTGATAATTGCCAAAGACATCACCACCTTGCGAACGAGATGCTTGAATGTCTAAACTCTGAACACAGTATTTATAGAGAGCCATCGCCTCCGAAGTTATCCCGAAATGTTTCGGACGATATTTTATGTGAATTAGTATTTACCTCTTATTGCAAATTAATGAATAGAAACATATAGTTCTGCCGAAAGTCAACAAAATAGATATTAATTCATATGTTTGGGGGAGATTTATTTATCCGATATACATAGTTGGCGTACACAAGTATGTTTATCGAATTCATAGTGACATAGTTTTGAAATATACTTTGTTTCCTACTGTATACTAGGAGTATAAACGAGTAAATAATTCTGATTTGCATAGAAAACGTAGAGAAAATTAAATTAAAGTCGATTACCAGCGCAAAATAATCAATTTTGAAAATTGCCTTAGAGAACTGCAGTCAAAGAATGGAATATAATTTTAAATAATCTTAATGTCAGAAAATTCGTTATAAGGAATAACAGTTTTATGTATGGTAAAATTAAGGGGTTCATAATAACATTTTGTACCACTAAGACCCTCTAATTGAAGAAAGGTTATATCATTTCAACATCTGCTATTCTCTACATGCAAATAAATATTGGAGGTTTTGTCTTTTATTGTGGAGGACTTTTATTGTGGAGTTACAAGGAATATATTTTTAGCATTGATTTATCCAAATAGAATAGCATTAAAATAAGGATCATCAAAATATAAAAGAACTTCTACTTCAATTTCTGGTATCTCATTAATATGGTCTAAATCCCGTTCTATCTCAAGGCAATACAATAAAGCAAACAATGCGAGATTTGAAAATACCTATATGCAGGGTCTGTCCAAAAAGTAATGAGACTGATTCCATAAAATTAATTTATTTGAAGATAATTTTATAGACACTTAATAGTCTTCAAGATAGCCTCCTCCTGCATTAATACACCGTTGCCAATGACTCTGCCACCCATTGAGGCCCGCCTGGAAGTCTTCAATTGGAATGTTGTTCAGAACGCGCGTTACGCTTTTCTGCAAGTTCTCCAGATTGTCAAACCGATGACCTTTTAAGCTGGATATTAACCAAGGGAATCAAAAAAGGAGGCGGTGACAGATCGGGCTGTACGGTAGACCGGCGCATTATAGGGGTGCAGAATCCAATTGTTTGTGAGTTCCAGGCGGACGAGCGCAATTCGATTCTTCAACAATTGAAGCTCTTCCCTGTAAAAATATGCATTAACTGTCTGTCTTGAAGACATCATTTTGACACTCATCCGATGATAAGAGTCCAAAAGCGCTTTAATTTTAGCCACATTGTCTGACGTTCGAGAACTTGATTAAAGCCCAGCGTGTTATTCATCATCAACGTCTTCTCTTCCATCTTTGAAGGCTTTGTGCCACCTAAACACTGGAGCCTTGGACAAAGTTCCTTCCCGTGGGCTTCTTGTAACATTGCAAGCGCCTCAGTAGCTGATTTGTTTAGTTTTACACAAAAATTTATGGCGTATCGCTGCTCGACACAAAGGTAATCGTTTTGACAATCTGGAGAACTTGCAGAAAAACGTAACCGCGTTCTAAACGTCATTCCAGTTGAAGACTTTCAGGCGGGCATCAATGGGTGGCAGAGTCGTCTGCAACGGTTTATTAATGCAGGAGGAGGCTATTTTGAAATCTATTAAGTGTCTGTAAAATTATCTTCATGTAAACGAGTTTTATGGAATCAGACTCATTACTTTCTGGACAGACCCTGTACCCTCTTAAAAATATGCTTACATTCTTTAATTATCAATTTTTACTTCATCGATATTATAACTTTATTATATTTATTTGCAAATCCAAATTATGTATTATCTTGAATTACAGTGACTCTTAAAGAGTTCTATTTACCATCCTATTAATGTTGGAAAGTAAATAGTAAAATTGTTACTCTCATGATAAATGTTCTGGTTTAGCCATCTTTCATATTATTGAACTGTTATTTGCTTGGCAATTTAGCTGTTATTTTTTCTATAGAACCGAAATTCTCATATTTAACAAAGAAAAAATTGTCAGAAAATTAAAAAATAGTGTACACATGCCGTTAGCTATAAAAGAGATTTCAGTATAGAGGCAGAAGTTACACAAATTCTAAATTTCCCCCTTTCTCCTTGATTATCATCAGCATTGTAGCAATATAAACGTGATGATGCAGAAACAGATAGAATTTAATGCTTATTGGCTTATAATTTATTAATTCTAATAGTTTAAATATTTGTTTCACTTACAACAGCTATAATTTATTAATTTAATACTTTGGAATATATGGTACGTTTGATTAACCTGTGAGATAAAACTGCATACATGTCATCGTTATATATGATAATTCTTTAAAATATACTAACTAAATTGATCGTTAAAATTAGATATTTGTTTTGCACATCGCTGGAACAGGTCACTTAACGGAAGAAATTCTGTTATTGATAATTTTTCAAAATTAACGAATGTCTGCTTTAACAATTGCGCATTTGCTTCTTAAGTAATTATACAGTAGAAAATGGAACATTTCATTATGAATAATCCCAAGAAAAACTACATCGTTTTATATGATTATGCTTTAAAATAAACTAACTAAATTAATAGTTAAGATTAATTATTCGTTTTGCACATTGACAGCACAGGTCACTTAACGGAAAAATTCTGTTATTGATAATATTTCAAAATTAACGAATGTCTGCTTTAACTATTGTGCAATTGTTTCTTAAGTAAAGGAGAAGATGGATCATATCATTATGAATAATCCTAAGTAAAACTACAAATATCCATCCATAAACAACAAAATAAAACATCAGAAAAAAACCAATTCATCTTGTGCTCAGGAATAATTTGGAAATATCTTTTAAATGACTACATAATGAAAGGGGAAAGCTATTTATTTGGATTTGGAAACCATCCATCAAAGAGTTATGCTGAAAAAAAACGAATAAAATACAATGCAAACATTTTAATATGCCGCGAAGAATGCAGAAAATCAAGAGTATGATATTTAAAGAAAGAGTTTGTGTGAGTCCATCTATAGTTATTTTATGTATTTTACAAGGTCCTACAGACCATGGTTGCAAAATTTGGTGCAGATAAACAGGTTGGAAACGACAGAGATATTTTTACCTAAACTAAGTTTAGAGTTAATTTCTTTTATGAGCCATACCTTTACTGATATTTTAAAAGGGTCTGATAATATTTTGTATTTAAAATGATTTGTTTTAAATAACCATGAAATTGAATCTAATAGAAACACGCTGCAACTCTTTAAAAATTCATTTTGTAAAAAATGGGTGCATCAAAATATGAGTCAGAAAGCTTCAGAAACTGGATTCATATTTATAAAGAATATTCGGATTGTTTTACCATATTAAACGTGCCCTGAGAAATGTATATGAATTTAAGAATAATATCATTTGTAGCATATCGCAAATATTTTATAAATTGATTATGCATTTCAAAAACTTAGAGAAATAGATCAAAAATAAACCCGAAATGAATTTATTGAAAAGAAATTTCTTTTCAAATTTAAGTGTGAGATATTTCTTTCACGATACAGTAAAACCTATACACGTAAGGCTTGACGGTTGCCTAATTTTAGAAAAGTAAGAAGAGAAAAAAACCCTCTTCAACTAGACTTATAAAAAGGAGATATGAAGTAAGTGTAAAGTCGCTCTCGCATAACTTTTTATAGCGCTTCAAACACACGCTTCTCGAAATAACATTTCAGCATTGTATTTCAAATAAAATCTAAAGAAATATCTTCAAAAAGCTCTATTGGCACATAAAATAAAACAATTTGTTTTGAAAATATTCCAATAAAAATGAAAAATGATTCTTCGGAAATATGGTAGTTCTGTACTGCATCCTTATCATCAGAGGCAATGCATTTTTTAGTTTTCTTTTGAAAACAGCAAAAGGAGAAGTAAACATTTTCAAGAAATGCAAATTTTAGACGAAACACATATTTATGATTTAAAGTATATCGCAATTTCTTTTGATCAAGGCTCGAACAATTTTTGATAGCAATGAATAACACATGGCTTGCTTACTAGCACTAACTAGCACACACAATAAAAGCAATGGTATTATTTTCTGTTTTGAGAATTCACGTATACATATTGATGGTGTTTACAAAACAGTAGGCCTACACATTATCTTTATATACTTGAATACAAAAAGCTCAATTATGATTTTGATCTTAAATTCTGAAAACTGATAAAATATTTCCTAAAGTTATATAATAATAAATAATGTAATTACGTATTTAGATACGTCAGCGCAAAACATAGCGAGTTAAAATGTATACTGGATATTTGCTTTTTTAATACTTATAGCTATCGTTTATTTTCTTCCAGGGAAGAGAAAAAATGACCAATCTGTCTTCCATTATCACTCAATTTCGTTTGATATAAGAATGCACTCCTAACATTGTTAGAGACATACGAGTGCATATAAATGTAAATCCATTGTTGCTGGGAAGCTGACAGGTGCATCTGAGATCAGAGGAACTGAAATTCTACATGTTGGTCAAACTCTCTAAAGTCATATCAGCATGGAAGTGGACATCATCAATTTGAAATGATCACACTTGCTGCGAAAGAGCTAAGTTGACGTACTAATGTGTCGGTGTTGCTTATTCCACTTGACCGACAGTAAAATCAGATCAATTCCCGAAGGCTATGGGTGAAGAAGGTGCGGCTCTTGTTTTGGCTGACATCAGAAGGGTCGGAGTCTGACTTGGCCAAAGGACCAGTCCCACAATTTTTTACCAAGTCATGTGACGAGACCAGAACACTTGACCCCACAAATCCAGAGGTAATTTTGAAAAATTGAAGTACATTGCAGCTACGACAGATTTTACGTGCACCAACCGCTATTAGTGTACAAGGCAGTGGATTTTGTCAGCGACGGTCGTCGAACCAGTGACTTTCAGATCACTAGCCCGCTTCCCTTGTCAACTGGGCTACTTCGCCCCTATTTACTAATGTACTATGAGTGTTCTTCACCTGAGGAAGAAAATAAAGAAAAAATATTATATAACATTCGTAAAAAATTCATTGAAACGAAAACTTTGTGGCAAAATCTTTTCTTGTTTGGCTACAACAATTTGATTAAGTTTTTGATCAAACCTGTCTCGTTTAGCATTTTGACGCGGACTGGGAATGTTACCAGGCTTTTTTTTCAATATGTATTATCATCTTCATAAATATTTTGCTCACTGTCTCAGGGAGTCACTTATAGAAGAATATAGCTTTCACCAATGACTGAAAAGTTGTAAACAAGTAATTGTGAAAAGATATTGCAGTTGTCTTTTCTGCATAACCACCCTTTGTTTCTATTCAAAGCTTATAGGATATTATAGGGATTGGGAAAATTGTTGCCACCTCGAAGGAAAAATATCGTACTGATCCACTTTTATTCAAACAAACAGCATAACGGTTTTTCAGATGAGTTCCCAAGAAGTACAAAACTTTCGTCTTCAAGTTCTTGTATTACAAACGAATTTTAAAATAATGGAAACATCCCTTTGAAAAGGCATGCGGACTGCTGCGTATTCATGTCACGACACGTCATCGAATAGCAGGGTATATTGTAAGGTGTAGTACTAGAATCAGCCATCATCCAATAGAAGTACATTAGATGTAGAATAAGTTGTTATGTAATTCATGTGCAATATATTGGATCTGAGTGACTTTCAGAATGGTATGATAATAGCAGTGAAGATTTGGACAGTTTCTGAACAACAGAGACAAATATTATCGATGTATCATGAGGTATGGTATTATTGATTACAACAAGTCACAGAAATGAATAAGGTGTTGTCTCTCTACACATAAGCTACTAATTACTGCCTCCAGTGAAAGAAAACGTGCCAGGTGGTACCACGAGCAGAAAAAGTGGAGTTCGAATGATTGGTTGTAGTTTAGTTGGATGAATAAATCTGCACATTAATTCCAACAGAACATAAAGCTTGGAGAACGCCTTCCTTACCAACTTCTCTCACTGCTTGGTGCTCACTGCCAAGCATGGCATTGGATATGCTGTGGCAGATTGATATATCTTGGCATTCCCTAAGACACTTAATTGTTCTTCAGAATCCTGTGACATCGGAAATCTATGAAACATACTAGCAAACCACATGATCTAATGGTGCAGGGGTTACTACCATATATCCGTCCGAGTTTCAAAGACGAAAATCCAGCAATGCGTCAAAAGAAATGTGTCAACTTGCAGTTTGGAGAATATGAGGATTAAAGTTCAACAATTATCATCGCCATCTTCGTATCGAAAGACTTAAGGCCGCCCGCACACGGAGCAACTCAAAAGAAACTGATAACCGACTCCAATCGCAAACCAGTTCGTGATGAGTCGTAACCTATGTAATTGAATGGAGCCACGCACACGGCGCAACTGGTTACAAACCCGTCAACAACGCGTTTGTAATCAGTCGCAGGCAACTCAACGTGTCGAGTCGCTAGCAACTTCAGTCGCCAGTTTCTCTTGCGTTGTGCGTGTTATTACACAATCTATGTTACAGCCGCTCTTTTGGCAAGCTGCCAAATGACGTACACGTGACTTCTGCCTAGCGATGAAATGAAATTATAACGTTTTTTGTTGTATGGAATATGTGCGCCCATATATACAGTCCATTTTTAAACGATTGATCAAAGACAATCTATTGTGACGATTTTTTAAAATAAATTAATTTCTGATAATAATTTAACTAAAAATAATGCCCGGAATAATGATGTTCTTCCTCCCATGACAGGTCGCAAACTATTGATTTGAATCACTTTTGAGTCGGCCCGTGTGCGGAGCCGCATTACTAACGAGTTTACAACCGATAAGCAATTTCAGTCGCTAACCAGTTGAATTTCCTTTGAGTCGCTCCGTGTGCGGACGGCCTTAACGTTACTGAAGACTTTGTGGAAGCATTTGAAGAGACACGCTTTATCCTCCAACGTGATAGGAAAGGTTTGGATATATTTTGCAGCACCGATTGTAACCAATTCCAGTATCTTACGTACACGACTTCAATCATTCCAAACCACTTGAAAATCAAGGTGTATTTCAAGCCAACGTGAGCTAGATATTAGAGGAGAGGAGGGTATTATGGAACCTACTAGTACACATGTGACTTGAACATTGATGTTAAGCATAATGTACACTAAAAGAATTGTAGTTTGTTATAATGTGGTCGTTTTTTTAGACGCTGAATGTATCTTCTGTAACGAAAAGTTCTCCGAAGATCAATGAGGGGATATTTGGATTCAATGCTTCAGGTGTTCTCTGAGGGCTCACCTTGACTGTACCAGAGCAGAGAAAGAAGATTATATCTGTGACTTTTGTAAATAGACTAGAATCAGAAATGACTTAAACATAATCTTAAAAAATATAGCTTTTAGAGTTAAAAATAACTATGTTTTATGAAGTCTAATTAGTTTTTCAATGGTTTAAACCGCCTATTCCAAATTACCCGACTATTTCATATTAACCTCCATTTGTAACTTTTTAAAAAATAATTTTTTTATATAACAACAAAATGAATAGTATTTTTTTACAAATGACAGTTCGTTACAGTTAGTTATAGTATGTACTCATGAAGATTTTTGGGATTTTATTCAAAATCCAGTAAAGTTATTTTTAGAAATGTAAATGTAATTCCATAATACCCTCCTCTCATCTATCAATATTGTTTTTTGCAGAAGCAGTTCGTGGTTTAATTATTTCGATAACCTTCCCTATGTATCCAACGTTGCTCAGCTCTAAATTAAAAGAAAAGAAACAAATTGCTGATATAATATTTTCATCTTATGTATTAATCAAGGATTTATTATGAATAAAAATTTCGCGTTTAGGAGGAGGATATTCGCAAAGTCACAGAGTAATGAAATAATAAGCGAGTAGTTCTGTTACAACCTCTCATCTTAGTAAACCACCAGATATTAACTTCCAGGACTATACACATAGACATTTTTTCAACATTTTCAGGGGCAAAGCAAACACGCTCGTTGAATTCTAATTTGTTGATTGACAGCAAAATATCAAACGTCTGTGAATACAATGAGACGAAAGTTGATGTCATTTCGTAAAATAATGAAGCCCTATCGCAATTTTTTCCAGTGTACTACCTTATAAAATCCTTTGTAGGAAATATATTTCAGGTGGAAATGGAACAGTTATGTTTAAGAAATAGGTGTGAAATATATATGAATCACCAGAGATATATAGGCATAGCGAAAATGAAATTCCCAAAAGTATAACTTTTCCCTTAAACATACGGGAGCCATCGTGTATGAAATAGTACTAAAGTGGTTTTAGCTAGGCTGTCAGTCAGCAAAGATACAAAATATATTCTTACTTGAAAGAAATCTTTTAAGGGAAGCTTTAAATCGAATATTATAGAAAGTTATAAAGCTTTGTCATACTAAATGTTGCACAGCTAATATTAGAATTCTTTAATATGCATTTTCCAACCTTTAGTTTTCTGTAGGCCACCATAAAAACAATAAAATGGCAAAAAATATTCAAAAATATCAGGATACAGTAAAAAAAAAGGGGAATATATTCTGTCCGAAATTCTACCGATATAACAGCACAAAGCGAGAGCGACGCAAAATATAAATAAAACAACAAAAGCAGTTCAGCCCATATGACAGCATTTTTATTCCCTATGAAACCATCGGAACTGTTTCACACAATCTCGCTTGAGGCGGGTAAATCCAAGCGTTGTATGGTCTTTGCAAAAATATGAGAAATGATGTTTTTTTCGGATACAAACCCGTTATCGCTTCTCTGTTTTTATGGCTCATCATCGGGTTTCTTCCGATTCTCCAGAATAAACTCCACACAACACCAATCCTGTGTGTGTGTGTGTTTGTTTCAGAAAATGTGCTTCGTTTAAGAATTGTGCTTTCATATAAAAGAAATCTACTGCATATCGAGTTTCCATGGGATGAGTGAAGTGTAGAATAACAGAGTAGTTAATGAGTATGTAATTTTATCTGTGGCTTTTTTTTTGTTACTCAAGCGAAAAATGAAACAATATTTTAAATAATTATGCTTGTAATAAACAGGATTTTGTGTTACTCAAGCGTAAAATGAAACAGTATTTTAAGGGGGTAGGGTCACGATTTTCAACAAAAAATGCATTTTCCAATTTTTGCATTTATGAAAAGTATGTAATCTTGTGCTTCTGATGACATTTACATATTTGTTCTAGCTGCACTAGAAATATTTTTAATATTATTTTCAAGACGATTACCATATGTCAAAACAACCTGGCGTCACACCCTCACCAACCAAAACAAACTGCTCGCTGCATTCATAGCTGCATTTTTGAAATTTCCCGTACTCCAACCAAAGCAACCATTTTACCAATATTAGTACTAGATTACATTAAAAACAATTATGGAGATTTAGCAGATCCTGATCTACTTTCCAAATGTCTGTATGGGAAAACACAAAACTGAAATGAGAGTGTAAATAGTATAATCTGGTCGCGGATCCTAAAGAATGTTTTTGTGCAGGTAGAAACTTTAAAAACATGTGCATTTTAATCAATTGCATCCTATAATGATGGAAATATTACGAAGTGCAAAGTACTTTCAACGTTAGGTATATCTTAAGGTACTTATACTTCTCGAGAAAAGCAAACAGCTGATCCGACGAGATTAATAAAAGCTCAATATGATGTTTCACAGCAAACCAAGGAAGCTAGAATAAATAGAAGATAGAAAAAGTGTAAATTAGAAGATAGTCTTGCTGATGACCGAGGTGATCCAAGCTATGGAGCTGGCATGCATTAAGCACTAGTGAATGTTTCACTAAATGTTGATTTTCTCAAAACAGTATTTTTTGCCAGTTAAGGAGCATTTTTTTTACAAAAACTATTGCTGTGATTATTTTAAAACTTTGCAAATTTAATAAATGCATAATATTAAATATTTTAACGAAGGAATTTTAGGAAAAATCAATTTTGAGTAATTTAGTAACATAAAACTTGATGTAATTTCTGTGTTTCTGAAAAAAAAATGCATATAGTAGAAGTTATATATCTTAAAAAAATAGCAAGGTATTTAAATTATAAAAGCTCTGGTTAAAGTATTTAATATACGTCTGGCCATATACAGTAAAAAAAATTAGAAACTTACATTGAAAAGGATTTTTTTAAATGTTCCTTAAAAATGAGTAATTTTAACACTACTGACATAGGGAATCTGGATCGCGACCCTTTCCCCTTAAATAATTCTACATGAAGTAAACAGGAATTTTGTGTTACTCAAGCGTAAAATGAAACAATATTTTAAATAATTCTGCATGGAATAAACAAGATTTTTGTGTTACTCAAAAGTAAAATGAAACAATATTTTAAATAATTCTGTATGAAATAAACAAGATTTTTGTGTTACTCAAGCATAAATTGAAACAGTATTTTAAATAATTCGGTATGAAATAATCAGGGTTTTTGTGTTACTCAAGCGTAAAATGAAACAATATTTCAAATAATTCTGCTTGAAATAAACAGGATTTTTGTGTTACTCAAGCGTAAAATGAAACAATATTTAAAATAATTCTGCATGGAATAAACAGGACTTTTGTGTTACTCAAGCGTAAAATGAAACAATATTTTAAATTATTCTGCATGAAATAAACAGGATTTTTGTGTTACTCAAGCGTAAAATGAAACAATATTTTAAATAATTCTGCATGAAATAAACAGGATTTTTTTTATGCATACATAAGCCTGCTGTGTACTAACCCCATTGGATTCGCTGACCTTAGTATTAACCTATAGAGAAAATTTGTCTACTATTTACAGTCACATAAGCGCTGATAATCAAATAAAAATGGTACTTTCATATAGCCTGAGCTTTTCTGCATGTTGCAACAGAATTCATTTTATAAATTTCGTCCACAAAAGGAAGTGTTTAAAAGACAGTATAATAGATTTTACCCCAAATAATTTAAATTTCAATATATAATTTGCATTTTTTTCAAAAACAATAAATACCCAAAGGTGTAAAATTTCTTTCTTTATTGCGGAGTACAATTTTTTTTAAAATATCAGTAAGTCCAAGTTGGCAGTACTTGGACGCATTTTCTCCATAGATTAACATTAAAAGGTAAGTAAATCCAGTAGAGTTAGTACACAGCAGCCTTAAGGTGCGAAGAGATCTCCAACCTCATTTTTTTCAATTTTCAATATTTTACTCTGTATACAAAATGAAGGCCTTGTTTAAATAGTGGTCCAACTTCATTCTTGTTCATTTTGAGATACAGATCCTCAAAGTCTAATGATTGCTGTGAAATGACTGCTGAAGTCTGATTTGAAATGCTCTCTGTTGGCAGCAGAAATAATCTGGAGGTGTATGAGTTTTAAAATAAGATAGAAATGACTAGTATGAACATAAAAGTGAAGCTAACTCCATTTTTTTTTAAAGTGGAGTTGGACCACGATTCAAATAAGGCCTTCAAATGTGAATAATAAATATTCTTTTATACTTTAATAAAGACATTTAGAATTCACGAATAAGCATTTTGGGGAAGGTTTAGAGCAGTTTTTCAAATCAGTATTAAAAAATGCTTCCATTTTTCAAAATGCTCCATGCGCATTCATTGTTCTCTGATTTCTTCCTTACTTAAGTGTTCACTTAAGGGCAAGTTTCCACGTGATACGTGACGAGTTGAGTAACAGAGCAGATAATGAGTATGTAATTTAATTTATGGCGTTTTGGTTACTCAAGCGTAAAATGGAGCGATATTTAAAAAAAATTCTGCATGAAAATAACAGTTTTTTTGTGATGCATATTTAAGGAGATGATAGATCTTCAACCTCGATTTTTTACGTAAGATTACGTTCCTCCATAACGGTCCTCCGGAAAGCAAAGTTTCAGATGTCCTGCGTCGCGAGTTATAATTTTGGCAGTGAGCGAAATCTAGTTTGTGCCGTTTGGGCAAGCAGTAAACAGTTAGACTGAAAAGTACCAAAATGCTTCAAAATTTCGACATACATACAAATGCACACACACACACACACACATATATATATATATATATAAATACATACATATATACATAAAAAAGGGATAAGCAATGATAAGTTATCCTACATTTATAACCCGCGGTAGTTTCGTAGCCAGAAAACTGTGCATAATTGTTTGAAACCGCATATCTCTTTCAAATTTATAAACCATGAGATAAAGCAAAAAACATAAGAAACGCGGACAGATTAAAAAATTATTATTTATGGCTTTAGATTCAAACACACACAAAAAAAAACGTAATGCGCAATTATGTTTATGCATATACGGTAAACTTACACTGTTGCCCATTAAAATTTCATAATCATGAAGGAGGGATAATACAAACCTAAAATTCGCATGAAAGGAAGAAGATGCTCGGATTTGCAAATGATAAGCATTTAAGCGCAATCGAACAACTTAGGAGGGTGAAACTGCATGTCAAACTCTTTATAAAAGGAAAGTTAGGCAGCGGGTTTCTCAATCGAAAATCGCATTTGAATGTTGGTCGTTTGGGAGAAGATCGTGTTATGCCTCGTATAAGAAGGAGAAACGGGTACCAGCATGTGTCGAAATTGCTGCTGGATCGTAGCCTATCGAGAGTGCAGTTTATCGTTCCCCGATATTGCAACTCGCATTGGTTGGAATCCAACGATTATCATGCGAATATGGAATCGATGAGTTGAAGATGGTCATACTGAACGCCATGCAGGATCTCAACGGCCTTGCACCACTAACGCCCGAAAGGACAGGAATGTTGTCAGGTCATCCTTACAGGATCGCACAGCCACATCACGGAACTAGAGTCAGAAAATGAGTTTGTTTGCAGGACGACAAATATCCACACGGACAGTGTGACGACGTTTGAAGCAACACGGATTGTCTGCAACATTGTTGCAACTTCTCTTGACATTGCAGCGTAGAGACGCGCGGCGACAGTCGTGCGCCCAACGACAAAACTGGTCACAGGAGTGGCACTCCGTTGTCTTTTCAGACGAGTACTGGTTCTGCGTGCATCATAATGGACTTATCCGTGTCTTGAATGCACCGAGGAGAACGCACGTGGCCTGCTTTCATTCGATATCGTCAATCTTCCCCTGGTTTGATGGTATAGGCAGCCATTGCGTATACGACACCTCTTGTTCACGTCATCAGTAATCTGAACAGCCAGTATTACATTTCTCAGATCTTAAGACCGGGGGTTGTGCCTTATCTTTGTGGCCTCGGAAACGTCATCATTCAGCAAGATAACGCAAGACCGGATTTTGCCCGTCGTGTCTGACCTACCTCGACAGAGAGGGTGTTCGACTGTTACCCTGGCCGGCACTTTTTCCAGATCTTTCACCTATGGAAAACATCTGGTCATGGGGTGCTGAGAGACTGGGCCGCTACTGCTCTCCAGCCAATACGATTGACGAAGTGTGGCGTAGACTTGAAGCAGAATGGAAAGACTTGTCCTTATCTGTCATTCATGACCAGCTTGACTCGATGCCTAACCGGGTTAGAGCCGATTTAGCTGCCTGGGGCGGCAGTTGTGTGTACTATTTTTGGAACCTGTATACACCCAAATTGCTTACAAATTTAGTCATGTTTACTTCCTACTTTGTTGTATATGTTCGATAAGTAAAGTTTTGTTATTGGCTTTTCTTCCTAATGTTACAATTTTAATGGCTAACAGTGTATATTAATTTTTTTTAAAAGATTTCGGATGTGCATTTGAGACTTTTGAAAATTGCTATTATTTTTGAAAATATTTTGTAAAACAGGCATTAATTTGCCCAAAAAATCCTTATTTTGAATTCTAAGATTCTTCAATGTAGTAAAAAAGAATACAAATTATTCTCATTTTGTACACAAAGTAAAAAATTGAAAATTTAAGAAAAATCGAGGAAGAAGGTTCGTTGTCCCATTAACATGAGGTTGCGACGAGCGTACTCCGCTAAAAATCACTGTAAATTGGAAGGTTTCAACATTATTTTTCTTCAACAAATTCAAGATTATTCAAAAGAAACAACATTTTTGCATATTTCGCTTTCTTTGCTATTTTCTTTTTAATAGGTCGTACCATAAAGTGAGTGGTATGCAATAATAAGTTAAACTAAAATTATTTTTAATAAAATGTCATCGAAAGAAGATTAATGTCTGCTTTTGCTTTGCCGTTAGTGAATTTGATTTTAGCAACATATAACCATAAATTCTAGTTAACAATCATTGAATCGAATAATTTCCAGAAAAATAGAGATCTTTAAAGATGTTTATTTTATAAAATAAGAACGTTTTACTTAGTTACCATTTAGAAATAAATTAACATTAAAATCTAAAACTACATCTTTAAAAAAATAAACAGGATTATTTATCGTTAATACTATTCTTTTTTTAATGGGAATCGATGAAATGAATTTCATACAAAGAAAGTTAAAAACAAAAACAAAAAAAAAAAAAAAAAAAAAAAAAAAAAAAAAAAAAAAAAAAAAAAAAAAAAAAAACACCGTATTTCTTTTTGTTATTTAAGTTTGGTAATCAGAGAATGTTTGAATAAAATCAAAGATGCTAAAAGGGAAACACAACTGTAAAAAATATTCATAAATCATGCTTTAATATTAAAATGATATTTTAAATTTTTATTCTTAAGAAAAAAAATTTCAACTTAAAATCTCAAATGTATCAGAAGATCCTATCTTGATTTAGAAATAATATGAAGACGGTTGTAATAAATTCTAGTGAATTTTTAATATGTTCTAAGGTTCCTCTTGGATTGTTTTTAGTGTATTAATAATTATTTTAATTTTACAGATGTTTTAAAACTCATAAATTACTTTTATCATTCAGACAAATTTCTTTCCAAGCCTTTAAGAAGGTCGTGTCAGTGCATCTTTATTGCGTTAAATATGCAGAAGCAGGTACAAATTTTAATGCATGGGAACAACGATATACTATATCACACAGAATAATGGATTTATATTGTACATGTTTTACAAAATGTAATGCAGAAACTTCAGCAATATCATTTTATTTTGGTCTTGCTTACATTATTGTACAACAAGTAGTTATTTAATGAACTGTATGAGTTGATTTCTTGAATTGCGGTTTGCTAATGCCGATATGGATCACTAAAACAATATTTATTTAAGAAAACCCATATTTTATTAAGACTTTATCAAGAAAAATAATCTTTTTTCTTCAATCATGAAATAAAAACTGCTTATGAGTTGATTGCTTGAATTGCGGTTTGCTAATGCCGATATGGATCACGACAACAATATTTATTTAAGAAAGAACCATATTTTATTAAGGCTTTATTAACAAAAATAATCTTTTACTACAATCATGAAATGAAAATTGTTTCACGTTTTACAACTGATTTTTCCACGCTGATCTCCAACTAATTCCTGTTATGCTACATCACATCATAAAATTCATCATTTAACATTTACTCATAAAAGTATTTGAAAATTTGTAGATTGGGAACACTTGGTATCCACAATGATGGTAAAATTATAGATAAATTTTAAAGAATTGTTTTCTTTTATTAATCTCCCCGCTTCTTTATTTACGTTACATAGGCAGTATATATGTTATATTCGTTAAATATAAAGAAGAAAACTACTTTATAAAGGCTGATGTGTACTAACTCTATTGGAATCGCAAAGCTTAATGTAAAATTATGGAGAAAATTTGTCTACTACTTTCTCTACAAAAGTGCTGATAATCAAACAAAAAGGATATTTTCAGATAGCATGAACTTTTCTGAATGTTCAAATAGGATTCATTCTATAAATTTCGTCCACCAAAGGAATTTAGGAGCGTTTAAAACACACTATACTAGATTTTCCCCAGAATAATTTAAATTTTAAAACAATTGCATTAAAAAATATGCCACAAGGGGTAAAATTTCTTTCTATCCAAATACCTTTCTACTGGAGTACAATTAAAAAATCATGAAATCCTATTCTGCAATCCTTGGACAAATTTTCTCTGTAGGTTGGCATTAAGGTGAGAGAATCCAATAGGGTTAGTACACAACAGCCTTAATGATATCGGATATAAAATTACTCATAATTTGTGAAACACATAGCTTAAATACGTACCTTTTTTTAATTTAATCTTTTATTTTGTATGAATTATTCTGAGTTTGTTCTATTCAGTAACCAATAAATTTTGCTATTTGTATACGACGCAAGTGTTGGAAAAGGTATCCGTAAATGTAAAATCAAAAGAAAAATATTTCTGGCTTGAAGAAACTTATTCTTACTATGCATTTCTCATCTATATAAACTCTTCCACTCCCCCGACATATCCAAATATTATTTTTAAATTATAGAAAGTCATATTTGGGAAGACAATAACTGAATCAATCATTGAATACATCCTAATATATTTTATTCAGATAAAATAAGGCTGGATGTGTTCAAGATAAATGTTTACAGACTAAGAATGAATATGTTTCAGGAATCTAAAAAAAATATTTTTTCTACAACGCTATTTGTATATCAATACTAGCACTCTGTCCGAATCATTTTTATTGATACAGAACAGTGTTAAGAATTCAGGATTGAAGAAAATATGATTCTCTCAATATGTCTCGAGAATTTTGATTCACATGAGAAAGGATTTCCTTCGAATTTCCCTAGACTTATTATAAGATTTCAGGAAAAGAAAAGATTACTTATGAAAAGTCGTATTCCCGGTATTTGTGAGTGTTTAGCAAATTTACTTCTTGGGAGAATGTTGCAAAATCTGAATTATTTCACAAATAAATACGCATTATAATGTAGTTATTACCAGAAAGATGAACGGATAATCTGATAAAATTTCAAATATAAATTATTCAAACTTTTGGAGTTTTATAAAAATTCTTATTCTGAAAATCATAAACGATGTCCGATTCTTTTAGCACTTAAAATAAAATCGTAGGAAAATATACTTTTTTTTATCAATATTTTAAGTATTGGTGTAAGAACTATTTTTTCATAAAGGAACGTTAATGCTGTATAAAGCATATGCATAATCTTTTCTTGCTATTTTTTCTTTATATCAGTGAAATTCTTTAAAAGGCAGACAGGAAAACTCTAATTAGTTTCTCTTATATGCCTATTTATTTCTGCCAAAACTCTTTAAACAAAATGTCATACATGCATTTAGATTTTTGATTTTCAGTTTTTACATAACGGAGTAAATAACCATTCATCGTTAAGATTTAGAATTTATATTTATATATATATATATATATATATATACACACACACACACACACATATATATATATATATATATATATATATATATATATATATATATATATATATATATTATATACTAGCAATCTCCATCAGACGTTTTTTTATTCGATAAAGGGCAAAGAACTACATCTCATGCATTTCGAAGATATAGATTTGAAATTTTCTAAGGAAAATACCACATTATTATTTTTTTTATTTAAAGTAAGCCATGTTGCAAAAATTTTCGTTTTTAACTGATTGAAATACTATAAGAAAGAATCTTTATCTCAAATTTGAAAAAAAAAATCTGAGATTGCTAGTTTTGATCCTACACCAATGATATCTAAAATAAGATCTGTGGAAATCTTCATGATATGATGCATACTTAAGCAGACATTATTACCTGTGTGACACTATCTAGTATATTACATACAATATACCATATCATACTAATTTTAGATAATACTGTCAGATATATTACAATATTTCATAAATTAATATTATTATCATACTCGTTCTAAGATAAATTTTCGGGTGAAGACAAATTATCTCGTAATTGCATAATAACCCATAAGATCGTCAAAATAAAAATAAAAATCTTTCAAAGTAAAACTTTTGTCCCGTTTCCTATTCATATCACGAATGTCAAATAGCTTAATTAAAATCTTTGTGAATAAGTAATTACTCATTTAAACCCTCCATTATTCACATCACTAGTTTTAGATCTCTATGGCTGGGAAGCATGTAAATCGGTGTAATATGTAAAGTATTTAATAGGACGGGTGAAAATTTAATTAAAAAAAGAAACAACTAAATTTCCCACTGGTTGTCGACAACAGAAGGATTAGGGGTTATGAAAATTGCAAGTCTTATTATTATTTTATTAGTCTTCCTCTCTTTATATATATATATATATATATATATATATATATATATATATATATATATATATATATATATATATATATATATATATATATATATATATATATATATATATATATATATGTATATGTATATATATATATATATATATATATGTATATATATATATATGTATATATATATATATGTATATATATATATATATATATATGTATATATATATATATATATATATATATATATATATATATATATATATATATATATATATATATATATATATATATATATATTAGGGTGGGTCGAAAAACCTTTTTTTTTCTTTTTCGGAAACAGCTAGTTGAAAAAGTTGTTACACTTATAGATAAGAAAACCGTAAAAAAAAATTTGTGAAAAAAAAAATCTTCCGATCGCGCATTCAGTTTGAAATATTGAAAAAAAATAAGAAAATAAATTTTCTTCAGTAATTTTTTCAAAAGCTCTAATATAACGTATTCCCAATACAATAGTTCACAATGTATAGTAAAAGGGTGTTAAAAGACAGGGAAACATTTATATATATATAATTATATATATATATATATATATGTATGTTTAAAACATTTTTTGTAAAAACAAAACATTCAAAAGTACTAGTTTTGAAAAAAAAATAAAGTATTTACATAAGATTGCTGCAATAGTTGTTTTTACTGTACTTTTTACTTTCGTCGTTCCTATTACGTCACATTATTGATTGTTGAACTCAAACACTTCGAAGGCAGCTTTTGAAGAAAATTCCGGCATAACTGACCTTCACATCAGGGTGCTTCTTATGTAGCCATCTCTAGCTTCAGTATCGCTCACACTTTGGCCGTCTTTGGTGACATGTTTGACGCAACGCTCCACAGCTTGGGTGTGACATGGAAATCTATTGAAATCTGAAATAAATGGTCTGCCAGTTTTGATCATTTCTTCTATTATTTCATCCGGTACATTCCTTAGCAATGGTCGAGGAGTGACATTACAAACATTCCACTTAATCATGTCAACGTAATCGATCGCGTTGAAGTCAAGTGTTGGCACTCTTAAGTCTCTAATTGTTTTCCCCTTTACCCGAGCATTGAGAACTCGACGTAATCCTAGTTGTCTCACATGCTGTCTTTCGTTCATAACCATAGCTACAATTAAATTTTCGGGATGTGCAAAATATTAGTTTCTTTCTATTACTGGGTCGATTATTTTTCACAAATTTTCAGGGAGGTATCGTGTTAATATGATTGCCTCAAACACAATCTTCGAACCTTCAGAAAAATAACCACTTCCTTTGATCCGGAACCACAGTATAATGTAACAGTGCAAACTAAAGTGCACCAGCTGCTTCAGTTCATCTGAGGGGTTTTCTTCACTAACATATAGTATGAGTACTCTATTTGCCGATGTTACCCATCGTGAATGTGCTAATGGACCCGGTTCTCGAGCTGCCAAATCATTGGGCATTGACCAAATTTGATTGCTGCGGAAATATCTAGGATATACAGCTGGTCTTTGCTCAGCTCTTTCTTGTCGGCATTAGTAGTAGTGCAGTCAATAGGTAAAAATTCTGGCATAGGAAGTTTTATACATGCTCTCTTTTTTCGACCAACTTCACCACTAAAGGATGATGGTCCTGCAGTAGCTCCGTCCAAGAGATGGAAAATATGTCTGAATGGTAACTGGTTTAAATGTTTGAGGCAAATACACCATACAAACTTTTAGCTCGATTACTTTTACTCGATTCTTTTACTCGATTCTGGTCTACAAACTTTTAGCTCGATTTGACGAATGACACCATTTCTCCAGCCAGTGTTAGTGGCCGTTCCGTCACTTCCAATTAAATCGAGCTTCTCCAGAAAAATATTCAGTTTAGCCAAATGTGTAACAATTTCCACAGCAATGTCTTTAGAAATCTCAGTAGTGGGTTAAACATGGCAAAGGAATTTTGAGTCTGGTACTTGAACCAAGGAATAATGTTTTTCTTTCTGTATCCGACGATAACGATTAGAACCAACCATTTAAATCACCACAGTCCCATCCTTCCCGCCATCAAAGTGAAGATCCCGTAAAGGTACATTAATAGCTTTGGACTACAAATGATGTCTGTTACTATTTTTTTCTTTTCTCACTTTGTTCTTGTCGACAACATGAGACAAGTCTTCCTCGTTTATCATGCCGAAGTCTTGGAGCACACTAGACGTAATCACGGCTGTTCCGTGGTCAGATACCCCGTACCGATCACTTGTCAGAGTTGTTGCTTTAAATTCTATCCTCATTTGCCAGAGCTTAGATGTTTTCAGCTTTCTCTCATCTGGTTCGAAAAGCTCATCTCTTTCAGCTTCACTCTTATTGTTTTCTTCTTCCTGTTCATTTTCGGGCTGCTCATGCTCGGTGGTTTCTTTACATTTATACCCAATTTCGCTCGAAGTACCTGTACCTTGATTTATTTTATATTAATCAGCCAACAAGGTGTTTCTACGCTGCCTTTTCTCCAATTTTTGTGTTTCCAGTATGTCTACAGACCCTGTTTTACCCAAATTGTACTTTCTTTGACGATATATGAATCTCAGTTCAAGAACTGGTATCCTTTTGGCTTTTTCGCACTGATACTTTAAACTTATTGGATACACACACATATCCGGGATTTTCTTACAAGTACATTGCAAAATATAGGGCATTTACATGCGGCTACATCAAAAAGAAACGTGGAAGAACGCTTTATTGCAGTCCTTCAAAATACGGCTTTTACGCTAGATTTCAAGGCAATGCGCGAACAATTAATATTGAATAATCAAGGGTTTATTTTTTTTTCACGTATATATATATATATATGTATGTATGTATGTATAAGTAACGTTAAAAGTTTGTTATTGTTTAGTCCCTTTCTTCAAAAGCAATTGGAGAAATTTTTAACGAAATGGTTGTTTGTTATAAAATTTATTAATAAATTTATTTAAAATTAATCTAAAAGGCTTATATCTTTACATTCTGTACACAAATAGCAGCTTCTAATTGCATGTTACCATGCTGTTACATATGTGTTCAATTAATCTGCATATGTATAGAATCACCTTAAAAACAGAACGCAGTTGTTTAAAGAATGTATTATAGGTACCTTCAAATACTATGCAGAATGTGTGTGTGTTTGTTTTTCGAAACTTTTTTTCATATTTTACTTTGCTTTATGGGTAAAAAAAGGCTTTCACATTTTATGAGAAAATATGTGATTAAAATTATCGATGCATTATACAGGGTGAACCTGAACAAGTGGGCAAAACTTTACGGGGTAATAGAAAGCATCTACTATCATAGAGCAATATCCGTCATAGAAAGTATGGGAGGAACGCAAACAGCGAGGGGCTAGGTGGCGCTGTAAATGGTACCCGTATGCCACAAGTCCTCATTCGTTCCAGCGGCGGTTTTCCGTAAATGTTTGGGCAGGGATCCTCCATGACCATTTCCTTCGCCCATACCTCCTGCCACACCGTCTGGACGGCGAATCATATCACACATTGTTACGAGTGGTGTTGCCGGAGCTGCTACATCCGACTCCAACCCCCATCAAGGCGAGAATGTGGTTCCAGCACGACAGTGCGCCTGCACACTTCAGCTTGGATGTGCGGAACAATTTAGATGCAACATTCCCAGGGCGATGGATTGGTCGAGGTGGTCCCATTGCTTGACCACCAAGATCACCGGATCTCTCGTGTTTGGACTTTTCGCTGTGGGGACATATGAAAAGCATAATCTACGAGTACCCCATTGAAACCAATATGGAACTAGTCGCCAGGATCGCCGTTGTGCCGGCGATATTCAGGAAATGCCTTCGCAAAAGTGCGTCAGTTCCTATCCCGCAGGTTTACAGCTGACGGAAGCTCTTTTGAGCAATTTCTTTGACCATGTAAATCAATTACATTCCTGTTAATAAAATGTTTTCTTCGGTATCTCCTCTCATTCTTGTGTTAATTCTTTAAATGTGACAGTAGAAAACTTCCTTTTAACTTCTCACCGTTTGCATTCCCACCATACATTCTATGACGAATATTGCTCATATTGCTGTGCTCTATCACCCCGTAAAGTTTTACCCACTTGTTCAGATTCACCCTGTATTTAAATCCCAACCAAATCCTATCTTGGGTTTAAATTCTGATCTCTTTCTGAAAATATATTTTTTAAGTACTGTATTTCATTTTTATTTGATATATTTATAAAATCGGGTGTATCTTTTTTAACATTCGTGTCTTTACCAACTGAAACTGGTTTTTTTTAATATTTCTTCCCTACTCTTTTATATTTTGAATTCGTTCATAAGTAGGTAAGAAACTTAATACATAAGTTCAGGAATTCCGAAATTCTTTTTATATTTTTTTTAGGATTTTTCAGGGGGGAACTGGGGACATAACCACTAGTAAAATATGCCAAAACGCAAAATAATTTGCTATCCCTTTTGACTCCATAAATCAATCCGCAGGGTTGAGTTGTAAGAAATAATGACCTTATAATGAAAAGTTGTTTACTTGGAAAAAATAAATGGCGAGATTGAAATCTTTCTCTGAGAAATTTTTTTTTCAAAAGGAATGTTATTTTTAGAAAAATAAACCTTCCTTTGTGACAAAAATCTTCTGCAAAAAATAGTTTGGATGTGAATATATTTTCCGCTCCTTTCATGAATATCACACTCTTATCCCTATAATATTATCCATGATCTCTAAATTTTCTGCATTGTCGAATATTTTCTTCTTGCAGCGCATTAAATGTAAGAAATAATAAGGTCGAAAGTTATTAGTCTGCTGTTTATTTAGTATTTTAATTAAAAATTCCCGGGCAGAGAATTAATAAATGTTAATGTATAGAACTTCCTTACTCATGTATTTTTACGACTGGATTGACAGTAAAAAACAGACTTTAAGACTAGAAACAGTTTTAAATCTCTATATTTTTAGGGCCTTGTCAGGACTCGGAAAAAATATCATCGGCTTTCTGGTACCTCATATGTGCCTGTACAATGTTAATTAAGCATTTATATATTACAGTTGTTATGTTTGTGGGAATAATACAGTATTTTTCCTCACTATCGTTGCATGAAAAACCAATATGTGTTAACAATAGAAAGACGACTGCCGTCATTTTGACGGTTTCGGACAAACTATTCTGCTCTATGTCTGTATTTATGTCTTCAGGCTTCTAAAATTTTATGACTTTTTCTAATTTTTCTCGAAATGTGCTCACAATTTTACAAAATTATATTCGATCGTAAAAAGGTGGGATAAAATGTGTTGTATACCTACTGTGACTGAAAGCCGTCAATTTGACGGCAATATAGAAAACAGGCAGAAATCTTTAAAATAATACCGGAAAAATGTTAGTCACTTTTCGACTCATCCCCTTTTTGTAAATAACAGAAATATTGGTGTTGAAAAATAAGCACTGTACAAACCATGCATATATTTTTACGGATAAACCATACCAGGTTGTCAGTTCGGCATACCTGCATAAAAAAATCTAAATATATACTAATTTATTATATATTGGTATGAAATAGTTCAAAATTTAAAGTATTTAACGATTTTTTTAAAAGCATTAAATATATTAAATTCTTGATTTTATTTTTAACCGTCAAATTGACGGCGTTCAGTCTTTTTAGTAAGAAAAAAATTCTCATCTTTCTAGTATTAAAAATCGACGAACTGTAAATTTTTTGTACACATTTACTTTACGTAACAGCAATAAAAAAATTCTTGCTTCCCTTCTGCACATATTTTTGACAAATCGCATGTTACTAAAACTTTATATTAAAATATTAATATGTATTGTTATTTCATTTTGGTAAATATTAAAAAAAATTAGAACAAAAAAATATATATTTCAGGTAGTCTCCTCTAACGAAACTACCCTGGCTTATTAACGTAGAATTACTTATCGTTGCTTACCTCTCTTTTCTTGACGCATTTTGGTACTTTTCTGTTTAACTGTTTACTGCTACTGGGTTTGGAGCGCTGCCAAAATTATAACTTGCGACAACGCTGAAATTTTGTTTTCTGGAGGACTGTTATTGAGGAGCGTAATCCTACGTTAAAAAGATCATGATTTAAAACTACTGACATATTTATAGCAAATTTTTTAATTAATTTATTCAGTACGATATAAATTTACTTCAAACTATTCGCGACCGTGTTGTGGGTCTCGACCGACTGTTTATGCACCACTGCTCTAGAGCAGAGCTCCGCAACCTTTTATCTTCCACGGCACAACAACGTTTTTTCGATAATTCCGCGGCACACCACAAGAAAAAGATTGCAAATACATAAATTACAATAAATACGTACATGTTTTTATTAGGTAAAAAAACACAATAAAATAGCTCTATGTATCAAGATAATTATAAGTATTTAAGTTTTATATAAATCATTTTGAATTCTGCACCAACACAAGAACAAAAATATAAAGTTATAGTTTACAAGTAAAAACATTGTTCTCTTTAAATTTTTATATTAAAAATTTTATTTTGGTCTTTACTTAAGCCTAATAAATCAAAGTTAATTTAAACATAACTTATTTATTAATGATATATTTGAGCTTGTTTTGATGAACATATGTACGTTTAATATTTGACTTTATATTAGAAGAGCTACTCCAAGTTCATGGTCAAGACACTCGTTTGTCATTTTTAATTAGAACCATTGTCGAAAAACTTTATTAGCATAAGTATGTCATAGAAAAATGGAGCAAAATTGCAATGGCCTTGTCATAAATTTGTGGATATTCTTTCTTAACTAAAATCCAGAAATATGACTCTCAAGCATACGTACAATGTAAGGTAACATGTTTTTGTTTTGTGTATAATTTCGACCCAAAGAAATATTAGCAAAAAGTTAGAGGGATATTTTACTTAGAAAAATTTCTAACTGATGCGGTGGTTAATTTTTTTTTATTTTTATAATCAATAAAATCCCCTATGCACAGTCAAGATCACCTCGCGGCACACTAGTGTGCCACGGCACAGCGGTTGCGGAGCACTGCTCTAGAGAACTGGAGCAGCGAATGGGGGTTATCAAAATTTCGGAAACACGACTTAAAAATAGAACGTGGGTTGTGGCGTATGTAAATCATAGTGATGACATCAATGGCATGCAAAGAAATATAAAAGGTTTAACTTTAAGTATCAGATATTACGCAGTGATAGTACAAGTGATGTAGAATTAATGTGCAAAATACGATAAATGGCGTGAGGCTTGCAGATGCTTGTGTAAGTGAAACGGCAGAAAATGTCAGTATATCAAGAGGCACAATATCTAACATTATGAAACCGTAAAGAAAAAGACAAAGCCTTGCTAATAAACGCCAAAAATACGGAAGACATGCGAAGATGTCAGCACAAAAAAATCTTTATTTCACAAGCATAGCATATATATTTATACTGGTAAATTTCTTGTATATAAAATGAATGCCTTATTTGAATAGGGGTCCAACTCCATTCTTGTTCCTTTTGAGATACAGAGCCTTGAAGTCTAACGAATGCTGAGAAAGGGCTGCTGAAGTCCAGGGCCCGATTTTGAAAATTTTTGACTATAGGCTTAACTTGGGATGGGGGCTCCGTAATACTGATATGGGCGTAAAATTTCCAAAATTGGCACACAAAAATATTAATCATGAATCACTGTTAGAGGACCATTTTACCAAGAAATGGTTATTTGAAGCGTAGAATCCTAAAACATTATCAAATAACAAATATCAATACAACATATTAACTTCATCATTAAAACACCAATACAATGGAACCAGAAAAGCTTATTAATTCCTTATATACGCTATAACATATATATGATGAACTATACATATAACTATACATATGATGAACCAATCAATCAATCAAATTTGAAAGAATATATAAAAAATTGCTATTAAAAAAGGTAAATAAAATAAAAAATTTAATAGGGAATTTTTCTTTTTTCCTTTCAAAATTAAAATTTTGGACCCCCCCCCCCTCCCAACATTCGGGGGTCCCTAGGCCCGGGCCTACCGGACCTAATCAGGGTCTGCTAAAGTCTGATTTGTAGTGCCCTCTGTTCACAGCAGAAATAAGCTGGAGGTGTACCCGTATAAAAATAAGATAGCAATGACTTGTATAAACATGAAAGTGAGGCTAACTCCATTTTTTTAAAGTAGAGCTGGACCACTATTCAAATGATTTTGTTTATTTTAAAATAATTTTATAGTTTTAAAAACATTGATTTAAAATAACAATAAATCTAACACAAAATCCTAAAGAGAAATAAATATTTCCTATTTTTTATTTTGCTTTATATAGACCTTTTTAACATTGAAAAAAATCCAATTCCTACAATACTCTATGACACGAATCTGCTGTATTACTGTCAAACTCACTATAAGGCAATCTGGACTATGAATACAGAATCAAAATAGGACGACAAAAAACTCAACAAGCTCCTAAGAGAGATTTATGTTACCACTTACATCAAAACGTCAATTGTTTAAATTCATATTTTTAGTATAAATTTCATATGCATGACAGATGATATATGATAGAAACAGTACTATAATGAAAGATGATAGAAGGATTTTATTATAAGCCAAATCTTCTATAAAAATATTTTTTCCAATATCGTATTCTAATGTTAGGAAGTTTTACCGAAAAATATATTCTAACGTGTAACAAAATAAAAGTTTTTGAGGTGGAACTGATGTTCCTGTACCTTGATAAAATATTCCTCAACAGATTTGAGTATTGACATATCGATAGTGGATCAGAATTTCTACTTACCTAAAAACTAATATCTTCTCCATCAAATCACGTTTGTTCAGCCAATTTTTCTATAAAACATTCAGAACTAAAAAAATTGGATGCTTTTATCTGTATATTTAACAGTTTTTAAAAATCTGTTTACTTTTGCGATGAATTCTGAAAGTAAACAAACTTGAATGTGAATGAATCAAGTAGCTCAAGTATTCATATTGCTTAGTGAGCTGTAAAAAACTGGATGGCAGTCTACTACTCCAATCGCATGAAAAACTAAATAAATAAAAAATAATGAAAGGGTTTGCTTTTACAAGGTGTGGATTAAATGCAATATTGTTAGATAATTCGGGATATTTTTTAACTTTCATATACTTTTTTCATTATGACGTCATTATTAGTATTATGACGTCAAAATGACGGGTTACCTTCTAGTGATATAATTATAATAAATGTTAAACCACCATCAGTAATAGTTAATAACTTTTACAGATGGTGTCGGAAAAAGTGAGGATTTTTTAAACAAATGTTATTTAACTCTATTCACTCGTAGAGCCACTCGTAGAGGTTTCTTACCAGTAACAAGGAATAGTATTTGTTATTACAATCCTATATGCATGCCCGTATAAACATCGTATTAGAAATATTCAAGGCCTAATTTACTCCACTTATTATGACATAAATATCTATGACAGTAATTTGGGATTCTACAACAGCTAAGATGAATAAAAAAACTTTTAGGCTTCTTAAAATGCCTAATCTACACTTAAATGTTCTTGTGCTCGTTTGAAAATTAAGGAAAATTAAGGAGTCTTAAAATACCGCTTTTTCTTTTGGACCTGAATATTTTTGATCTGATAAATTTTGCAAATCATTTGAGCTGCAGGAGAAGCATTGGGGCATTTGTCATCGTAGTAGAAATAAATGGGTCAATGGTTTGTATTGTCAGGTAAATTACTGCATGAATCATCACACGAAAAAAAAAATCTGTAAAATTTAAAATATAACACTGCTTAAAAAAATCGATCTTTAAATGGTATAAATCTAAGGCTTCGTATTTTTTAAAAAACATAAACCTTATTTTTTTTTTGTTTTCTTTTTAATCTCTATTCAGACTTTTTCATAAAATGTAAATTAATCATAAAAATATTTGAAGGTTATACACTAATACCATTTGATATTGACATCGGGGAAAAGGCTGGCATATTATTTTAATTTTTCTCCAATGGTCTTACTTCAATGATATATTTCAAATACTCCATTTATGACAAATGACTTTTTGCGAGCAAGTTGCCATATGAGTGAGTTATTATACTCACGAAATATCAACCATACCATCAAACAATCCGATAAATACGGGTGTTTAGAGGTCAGTATGAAATGTTCTTAACGGATATTTGTATAGCAACCTTCAATTTTAATAACGATTCTAAAATGGAGTTGATTTTGTTGGTTCCTATTCACTCCTTAGTTAAAATAAAGGCCTGAATAATCAGGCATATATGAATTATTTTTCAATCTACAATGAAAAATATAAAATAATCTTATAATTTATTGTGTATTTCAATAAGCTTTTTATTTAAGTGGAACCGTAAAACTTTTCGCGCATGCCCAGAACCACACTTAAATATACCTATATCTTTCTCTCTCTGTCTTTATATATATATATATATATATATATATATATATATATATATATATATATATGTGTGTGTGTGTGTGTGTGTGTGTTGGTGGGTGTTAGCCTTATCTATGTGTATAAGCAAATATTAGGAAAAATATCTTTCTGAACGATGTACCTAAATTATACATAATTGATTAAAAATTTTCTTTGATATTTCTTATTTGTTTATAGTTATTAAGCGGTATGGCATTTTTTCTCTTAAAATAGATATTTATATAATGTTGTTTGAAAATAGCGGAAAACTCTGTCAAATCACACACCGAAAAAGTTTCTTCCATAAAATTCACCTCTGGTCTATTTTTCTGAAAATATTTCATCCATGATGATAAGTTATGAAGGACAAGTGCACAATAAGGTATATAGAAGACATCATTTTTCATTTCCTCCTAAAATATCTTGAGTTCAACTTGTCTTCATTTATATGCCCTGAATGCGAATCTTAGAAACATTTTGGCCCTCAGTTTTTATGAAATGCAATTCTAGCGAGTAATACATTTAGGTCGCAGATGCAGAAAATATTTTTCAGCATAACACACGCAGCTTAAACGAATTATATTATGTACATTCCTTCAACATCATTTCTTTCAGCTTATATTTTGGGGTATGGGTTTCAAAGGATTACGAATTCTTAGGAAAATTTTAAAAGAAACCTTCTAGCTTAGCTTCTTTTGGAGTAATGTAATTTACATTCGAGAAAAATGAGCTTGTTAGCAGAAAGATGAATAAGAGAAATGATATGAAATACAAATTTAATATTACACTATACATAAGACATATTAAATTTTAATGTTAATTATACGTACTGCTAACAAAGAATGTTATATATATATATATATATATATGTGTGTGTGTGTGTGTGTGTGTGTGTGTGTGTGTGTGTGCGTGTGTGTGTGTGTGTGTGTTAGTTAATATTATTAATAATCTTTAATTGCCATTTCTGAACTTTATTTTCCATGTGGTAACCTTTCTGACGCCTTAGCGAGATGCTCCAACTATGCCAATACTAACACCCTCCGCCCATTCCTGGCAACCTCTTTGACCTACTTCTATTTTCGCGCGCTACGTGAGAGACTCGAGCTGGCTCTGAGATGAGTAAGATGTGTTGCTCTTTTCGTAATAAATCCCTTTGTTCCTGAAGCTGACTTTTATTATTTTACGGCCACGATATACGATCCTATTTCATTAGATGACCATTCGGGTTATTTCATATATATATATATATAAATACATACATGCATACAAACATATATATATATATATATATATATATATATATATGTATATATGTATATATGTATATTAAACGATAAACCGTTCCCTTCAGTAACTTTGTCTTACCGCAACAGAACATTGTACCTCAATTTGATTTTGATCTAGGTACTCCAAAGTAATCTATACGTTTTCCCCTTAAACAAGCTACGCGCCTACATGTTATTTAACAAGGCATGTTCCAGAAGCCTACCGCAACCTCGTCCGATGTGGCGTGATGAGGTCAGGTTTAACTTTTTAACCAATTGAAATTTAGCACGCCTGTGCTTTTCGCAAAAGTCAGCGTTACTCAGCGTCTCTCTGGGGTTCTTTTGTGTTCGACCCCAAACAGTTAACATGTAGAGTTTTTAGCTTTTCGTCCGTATCGTCGCAGCGTTGCGCTGCCGGGGTTTTTTCCCCGATATTCGCGATGTCCGTCCAAAATCCAATTGATGTTAATGGAAACTGTCAAACAAGAAAGCATCTTTTAATAAATATTGGAAATGTGATTGACACCTCGTCTCTGGATTTGGTTTTTACTTTCGCCTGCCTCGGTTACATGACTACAAGACTACGGATAAACCTGATGTTACCGGTTTACATTACAAAAGTAATCAAAATAAGGAATAATGTTCTGTTGCTGTAAGACAAAGTTACTGAAGGGAACATACATATATACATATATAAAGGTTTTTATACAAAGATTTAGAGGTAAATGTTTTTAGAAAAGTGTTTACTTAACATTAGGTAGGTCATTCATAGCATAACAAAAGTAGCTTTAAAAATGTAGTAGATTGTGTCCGACTGCCATCAAATGGAACTATTTCCTCGTCGAAATTTCAACGGATACAATTACTGGATAAATAGGGTTTGAAATAGGACCATACAATAAATCTTCAAACTTAGGCAAATACCAGAAATCAAACAAAGGGTGGGTTTTTGGAGCAATTTTCGTATACATTTGTTAAATATGCATATTTTTAATTTTAAAAGTTCGATATGAGCATAGTTAGACAATCGTACGTAGACATAATATATTATTGACCAAACATGAACCATTTTAAGCAAAATCTATATGTGTTACGTCATTCTTGCAATTATTTGCTTAGGTATCACTGTAAAGAAGAACCTGTATGAAAATTGATGAATAATCGATAAAGACTCTTGAAATCAACTGTTTTATTATACACTTCAGCAATACAGGTAACATTGTTCTGTAGCCATTTTTGATATTTAAAATTCGCATATTACCCAAATCTTGCTCTTTTATATTCCTTTGCCCTGCGCACTTTCCTCTAATTCATTCGAAATGGTACTGACTTCTATCCCATTTGTTCTAATTGGGTGTTTTACTCAAATCATGTTTTAGTGTCGTGAAAAAATAAAAGTTACTTGATGCCAGATTCCAGCTTATTGGTGGATGGTTAAAAACTTGAAACTTTACACGAATTTCTTCATTTCTTCAATTTTAAAGTTTGTCTTCGAGCCTTTTTTGCCTCTCGACAATATCTCTTTAATCTCCCTCTCTCTCAGTATATAATATAAATATATGTGGGGCGCGGGGTTGGAGTAAAAACATCCACAACATAAACTAACAACCATCGTAAATAACAATGAACAATTAAAATTTATTTACATTTAGAATTGAAAAAAAACGTAGTCCGTCTACGACGGGATCCAAAGCGGGAGTCTTCATGTTCTCCCCAAACAGAGTAGAGGGGTCGTGATAATGTTCGTGCTAGCGGCGCCCTCTTGCGCCAGACATTATATGCGTTTACAGATAACATTTTAGGAAATTAATCTTCAGTTCATAGTTCATAGTTAATTAATTCATAGTGAAGAGTTCATTTCTGCTTTCTCTCTCTCTCTCTCTCTCTATATATATATATATATATATATATATATATATATTTAAATAAACACATCGTCGTGTGATACACCTCCGGCTTCTCAATCCCAAATGATTTTGAATTCCGATTGAATGCACTGCAGTTATACGAGATACATTAAATTGCGACTCCTTCGACCATGGACTAAACAAGAAATTAATCATTTGTTTCAGAAAACAGTATTAGTAAGTCTCCAAGTGAAGGGATCCGCAATAAGGTGGGTTGAAAAAAATAAATATTTTTTCAGGAATGCTTTAGTGCGGAAAAGTTGCCTATTGTAATAAGAAGAAAAACGGCATAAAAAAAAATTAAAATCGGTTACCATCTTCCGTTCGCGCATCGTACTTAAATTTTAAGAAAAATTGCAAAAATTTCGATAATTTTGTAATTTTTTCTGATAGTTAATATATTTAAAATAAACACGTTTTAGTTTTTTATGCTTTTTTCATGGTTTAAATGACCTAAATAAATTAAATTTTGGTCATAAATCTAATTCTTTCAGTTCGCGCAACGTCTATGAAAAAACATAAATTTAACAATTTTCGCAATTTTCACTGTGCAACTCTTTGTTCGATTTGCTGGAACAAAACGACGCAGAACTCACCACGCGAAGGTGGTTGCACGTCGAGTACCACCCATATCCTACCTAAAGAACCACGCAATTGTTGGGTGTGGTATTTACATTATATTTACATCTATTTACAAAGGTTTTCCATAGAGTAGGATTCTTTTGCTTACTCTGTTCTTTACTTTTTCTTTTTTATATCTATACAGATTCAAAGTCTGATTTTTCGGAGAAATAAGACATAACCGATCTAGACTTCAGTGTTGCTCGGATATAGCCATCTCTAGCTTCATGGCCACATACTTTATTCGAGGCCTCTGTCTTAATTTTGACGCACCTCTCCACAGCCTGGGTGTGACAGGGAAACTTTAGCATTTTTTCTGATGGGCGTATTGTAAGAATTTATGAATGATTTAATATCGTCTTCACTTAGGTTCCGCAGCCTTGGGGGAGGATACACGACAAAAGAATTCCAATTAATAATTTAAATGTAATCGGTAGCTTGAAAGTTTACCTTCAGTGGTACGAAATTTTAAAGTCTTCTTCTTTAGGACGGTTTGTTGTGCTTTTAAGATCCTGCTGTAACCAAGCTCCCGAATATATTTTCTTTCATCAACAAGCATTGCCAACAGAACATTCTCTGGGTGCGCAACAAATGCATTTCGTTGAAATACTGGATCGACAACTTGAAGTAATTCGTCAGATAAATACCGTGATGTTTAGATTGCTTGAAAGACAGGTTTTGTTTGGTCAGTAAAATATTTGCTCTTTTTCATGGCAAACCAGCCAGGCATATATGATTTCAAGATGAATCCAACTATTTTTTCTGGATGGGTTCTAATGAACTTATATACAACCTAGGGACTCGGTTGGCCGTAGTTAGCCATCTGGAATGGGGCAAAGGACCAGGGTCCCTATTTTCCAAGTCTTCTGGACAATGTCCCAAGGTGATTGCATTTGAAATATCCAACAAATACTGTTGATATTTGCTCATCAAATTCTTGTCTATATCAGGAATCGAACAATCTATGGGTTCATAATCAACCACAGGGAGTTTTTCCCAGCAAGGGATCTGCTGCCCAGTCGGCTCACTAAAAGAATTAGGTACTGCAGTTTGACCGTCAATATGTTGGAAAATGTGGCAAAAGGAAGCGCATTAAAATGCAGGTGGCATATACTCCACTGTAGCGGGCGACCTACATGAATTTCTAGTCGGTGGATGACACTGTTCTTCCATCCAAAAAGTGATCTAGATTTAAGTTTAAAGTCTTCTAACCTAGCTTATCTTTATCACGTTTATATGACTTAATTATCTTAATATGGGAATCGTGATGCACATTAATAAGTTTTACAATTCGGCATTGAGATAACGAAGGAATGGATGCTTTATCGTACAAATATTTGATTTGTTTCGCTACCGTAGAGGCTACTATAGAGAAACTGACATTTTTTCTTTTTGTCACGAGTGACAAATTATATCACTCTTTGAAACAGCATCTAAGAACACATTCATACGTTGGCAGTTTATTTTGGAGGGAGCTTCATGGTTCGCCAAATATAGCGTAATAAAACTCCTGTCTAGAGTCGGCAATCGCACTCCTAGTGAGTATAGTTTGTGACTCATTCATCATTAGGTAATGTTGTTAGGATAAACATTGAACAAACATAACACAAAAAATGCACAGTCCTACACGATGGAGAGCACACAGTCTCACAGCACCAAAGCGTGTACCACTTGTAACAGACAGCGAAAGACTCAAGTGAAGGCCTTGGTAGTGAGTAGAGGCCCGCGTTGGTGGTTCTGGTGGGGCGGTACGGCAGAGTAGGGAGGGACCACACTAAGGTTCAATCAAGTTCAAACTAGTTCAATCTAGTTCAAGCCAGTTCAACCTATTTCAAGTGAGTTCTAGTTCGTTTTGTTCTAGCAAAACGAACGAAGAGTAGCACAGTAACAATTGCAAAATATTGATAAATTTCTGTTTTTTTTTAAGACTTGCGCGAACTTTAAAAATTAGGTTATTGATCAGAATTTAATTTATTTAGGTTATTTAAACCATAAAACAAGCATCAAAACTGAAGTGTGTTTATTTTAAAAGTTTTAACTAACAGAAAAAAACTACAAAAATATCGTGATTTTTGCAATTTTTCATAAACTTTAAGTATGATGGGCGAACGGAAAATGGTAACAGATTTTAATTTTTTTATGCCGTTTTTCTTCCTATTACAATAGGCAACTGTTTCGAACTAAAGCATTCCGGAAAAAAAAAAAAAATATTTTTTTCGACCCACCCTAATCCGCAAAAGATATGTCCTTCAAACTTGAACTAGGGGAATTCTATTAAATATATCAAGTTTTGACACTATCCAGATTATTTTAAAAAAGGTATAACTCAACAAAGTTGCTACTTTAAAGATAAAAGATTCACACAGTTCCAAAATCTAATCAGTCAGTCTATATGACCTCTATCCCACTAGAATACTGTGGTCATGTCATGTATATTTTGGCAAGTCTTTGTAAAAATAAGATTTGCCTATGAAGAACTTATAAACTGTAAAATTGGGTAGAATCTTAAAAGCCTGGCTTGCATTAAAAATACAATTTCCTATAATACCACAAAAGTGTTAGTCTGTCTGAATAAATGTATCATATAAAAATGTGATGTTGATTTATAATATTTCTTTAAATTTTATAATATTTCTTTAAAATATTTCTTTAAATCCACACACACAAAATTTTGAAACACCAAGATCGAATTAATATTTCGTTCTTTCCTCTAAGCAGTCGATTTCTGACCAACAACACATTACTTAATTTTGCGCTTTTAAATTTATGGCATGGAATTACTCTAAACTAAAGGGAATATACTATCCAAAGTAGAAGACCATATATGAACTGAACGAGACATCATATATAGTCATCATAAATTACATATTTTCAAACTATCTTTCCCCATTAACTGCCGAAAAGGATTTATTAAGATTTACAGAATAAAACTGGTGAGTTGCGTTCCAAACGTTATTTCAAATAGCGATAGAATAATAGGCTAGGAAAAGTTTTATGAGTTAAAATCTGTTAAAAATTATATTTTATTACGAAGAAGAATTCATGTATGTTGGTTATAAATATTGTTAATAATATAAAGTGCGGTGGAGAATGGAGGGGTAGTATATACCATCACCCGAATAAAATGTAAGTACACAAGTTTTGTTATTAAATGTGGCGCTACCTTATTGAGAGATTACGCTATTTTTGGAAGCATTTGGAAGTTAAATTGTTCAATTTATCTTATGATGAAGTATTACTACAAATACTTTATCTTAGCATTACAAGACTATTAAATTGCCATTGAATTGTTTGGATAATAAAGTAATTCGAAATGTAAAAGTATATTCGTTATCATAAGTAAGGTATGGTCTTAATATTACAAAATTACTAATATATACATATATATATATATATATATATATATATATATATATATATATATATATATATATATATATATATATATATATATATATATATATATATATAGATAGATAGATATATATATATATATATATATATATATATATGTAATATAATATAATATAATATAATATAAATGATTTTGAAAATTAAAGACAGTAGACAGTAAATGGGTTTAATATAGGAACAACCGACTTCTTTTGAGATTTTAAAAGGGTATATCTAGGCATTACTTCTTATGGAATACTAAAATATTAGAATATCAATTATTTCAGCTCAGTAGTGGGCTTTAAAAATACATAATCATCCATATTCATAGTCCTATATTATTTTTCTTCTTAACCGTTTGTATAATGCGAAAATCAAACCAGAATGCTCCACTTTTCAGGAATTATCCTTTATAATTATTATCAAACCCTGTTTTCAACTTACTAATATTTTCTCTTCCTTAAAAACAATCATTCTTGAGAATTCCAGAAATGTTTCAAGTTGTACCGTAAACGAAAATTTGAATTTTCTATTCCTTTGTTTCTAATTTTATAATTCCCAAACATTACCACCCATTCACAGGATTGAAAATTTTAATTCAACGCATGACACGTTTCCAAGCGTTCTTAAATCTGTGTCGCTTCAAATATCTATATCTATAAATAAATTATTATAATTAAATGAAGATAGGAACACTGGTTTAATTTAATTTCTAGATCACACACAGTAAGCGATAATGCACTGAACTGTATTCACGAAATCAGCAGTTTAATGCAACTATTCAATCATTAGGAGATTTAAAATTGACTGTAGTAATGGGTTTATAAATATCAGTAACGATGGAAACGATCTGTATTACTTCAAATACTTCATCGTCGCGTAAATAGAACTCGATTACAAGACCCCAAGATTATGAGTGAATGGTTCAGATAATAAAGTAAATCAAAATGTAAAAATATATTACATTTCTTATCTAATTTACAGTCTTGTGAATACAAATTACCTAATATATATATATATATATATATATATATATATATATATATATTAAATAAATCTTGCAATCTTGCTAAATATTCTAAACCTCCTATTAGAATAATTTTATCATTCACAGTAAATATTTAAAGTAGTAATTAAAGTACTAGATATAGTCATAATTATTTTGAATAAATTATGCCAGCATGGGACTAAAATCAAACATGTGAAATGTAAATTGAAATTTTACTTACATGGACTTTTTTTCAAATAAGCAAAATTAAATTATACTTTAATGCAAAATTGCTTCACTCAATGTAATTCCAAATGCAGTTGTTATCTGCATTACTTATATATGTATGGATTGAATTTTTATGTATTATACATTAGCTGTGAAATTTCATTTTTCACTAACATCAATTTACTGCCGAGGATTCAGATGACTTTCATGGGTAATATTTTAAGCTATTTTTACAAATGCTCCTATAAATGCAATGTTCTTTATGAAAAATCATACAGAAATGAAATCATTCAATTTGACAAGAAAAGTTAGTAAGAATTCCTTTGACGAATTGTTTAAAAAGTGATGTTTACCAGAAGTTTCTCAAGCGACTGTCTACTTTGGAAATAAAGAGTGTTTTAGAAATTTCTAGAATTCTGCAGAGACTCAGTTTACTTGAAGCCTATTTACAGTTGATACTGTAGAATACAATTTATAGGTATTGAAGCCTGTCTTAAAGAATGAATCTGTCCACTTTGTCCAAACAATCATTGTTTTGGAAACCATGCTTTCGAGGTTTACGGAGAGTGTCCCTCTATATATACATGGTGATCAGAAAGTGAGTATACATTTGAAAAAGTAATAATTCACGGAATAATGTAGGTAGAGAGGTAAAAACTGACACACATGCTTGGAATGGCGCGGGGTTTTATTGCAACCACAAAAAAACCCTTCAAAAAATGGCCAACAGATGGCGCTGATAAGAGAGCTTATGTGATAAGAGAAGCAATAATTAGCATAACAAATTATGGCAAAGTAAAGACGATGTTCTTAAGAACAAATGCTCAACATGTCGACCGTCATTCCTCATCAATAGCTGTAGTCGAGGGACAATGTTGTGAACAGCACTGTATATCATATGCGTATTTATGGTGAGACAATGGCATTGGATTTTGTCTTTTAGCATCCCTATTGATGTCGGTCCATCGTGAACTTCAAAATCATTCTCTTCACAGCTGCAATTGTCATAGCACCTTTACCCGTTCGAATACACTTCTTATGGCGATAGTATCGTAAAGCTGCAGTAGCAGATTCCCTATTATGATAGTACAGCTTCACTAACAGTGCGATTTTCTGGTAATGTCAACATGCTGTGATTGCTGGTGCATCTGATTCCCTTTCAGTTCAGGTATTTCAACTTGTCGGAGCTTCAAGGTCTGTAGGTCTTTATCTCCAACTGTAACATTATGCATCAGAAATATATTTGCTCAGCAAGTAATTAAATATTATAAATTGGCCCTTATCAGTAAAAACATATTACATGTAAAATAAGTAATAGTAAAATAAAAACAAACGCCGGGAATCGCACCCGGGAGAAAAAATTACAAGGTGCACTCGCATCCACTGGGCCAGAGTTGCCACAGTCGTTTAAGAAAAGTGAGGAAGATATTCGCACTGAGATTATAGTAAAGTTCTAGGGGGTTGGTAAAAATACAATAAGGAGGAGTATAAAAATAAGAATAAGTAAGCAAGATAGAAGAGACAGTGTTAGCTCTTAAGAAGATACGCCCGAGGGCGTTTGCGGTTAGCACGGTGGGAGTAGTCATAGTCGGGAACTTCAGCTATAATCTCATTGCGAATGTTAGGAATATTATCAAAAAAATTCTTAGAGAGTTTAAGGGCAGTTTCCTTGAAGGAAAGGATGCTGAAGTCTCGTCGTATGGTTTCATTATACATATAACGGATCGCTCGGCGAATAACACAGAGTCAAGTACTGGATACCCTGAGATGACTGGATGGTCTGAGAGTCAAGTACTGGATGACCTCCAGTTTATGAATATGAGTATTCGCAGCGTAGAACCAGCCCGGTGTTGCATAAAGAGCTACGGGGAGAATAACTTGTTTAAAAAGACGGACTTTGTTTCTCATGGAGAGATGGCTGCCGTATATTAATGAGGGAAGTTGCATGGTAACACCGTTACATTTTTGTACTAGTTTATCGACTTGGAATTTCCATGTCAGCCTGCGATCAAGTGTCACACCAAGATAGGTCTCAGTGTTCTCCCAGTCAATAGGCGAATTGTAAAGGTAAAGCCGGTGGGTATTACAGTAACGATTGGAAAAGAAAATTGCGTGGCACTTAGAGAGGTTGATTCGAATTTTCCATCGCGTGAACCAACTCTCTAAAGTGTCGATATGCCGTTGGATCTGACTGGCAAGATAATGTTGTGAGAGGTAGAGAGAATAGTTGTATCGTCCACATAGAGGGCAAGAAGAGTAGTAATTCCTCTAGGAATATCATTTAAGTACAAATTAAACAGGGTCGGGCCGCGAATGCTACCTTGAGTAACACCTGCAGAAATATAGAAATTACGGGAAAGATCGCGATTAACACGGACAACAAAATTACGATTATGGAAATAGTTATGAAGGAGGTGAATACGAGAGTCGAGCAATTTAATATCGATAAGTTTTAGATGAGACCAGGGTGCCAAACCTTGTCAAAACCACATTTAATATCTAGAAAGAGAGCACCAGTGGGTCTCTTAGCAATCAAGCTGTCACTGGCAAATTCCAGAACATAAAGGTGTTGAAGGGTAGTACTATGCTGGCCTCTAAAGCCGAATTGTTCAGGAATAATTATGTTATTGTCATCCAGGAAGTTAGAGATTCTATTAAGAATAACGCGCTCAGCAATTTTACTGAGATAACACAGTAAACTAATTGGGCAGTAATTTTGAGGAAGATTGTGATCAGCACCAGGTTTAGGTATAGGACTAACAATAGAGGTTTTCTAACAAGTGGGGAAATATTTGAATTTAAGAATCGCGTAAATAATGACGGTTATGTACATAATAATGTTAATAGGGGGATATTTAAGGACACGGTTATTCATGTTGTCATTACCCGGTGCTTTTTGGATTTTAAGGTTTTGAATAATGTTGGTGAATTTAGCAACGGAAGCCGGATCAGTATCTTGGGTTTGGTGGGTAGAAAGAAAATTTTGAACAGTGGTGAGGACAGTTCTGTCATTTTCCTCGTTCACAAGGTCATAATTAGGAGAGAATTGCTCGCGATATGTGCTAGCAATAGTATTAGCTTTGTCCGCGTCTTCGAAGACAACGCCATTAGGGCCTTGAATGGGTGGGATGTTATAATGTTTAGATTTAAGGGTTTTAACGAACCGCTAGATAGTGTTGTCTTGAGGAGAGAGACTTTGGAGAAATTCAGACCAATTTTGTTGTTTAAATTTACGTATATCACGGCGGACACGTGCGCAAAGGTAGTAATTATTTTGTCTATTCTCTGGGAGGCGGGTGAATTCGTAGAGTTTGGGGGCCACTTTTGTTTGATTAAGGTAACAATATTAGCCGGGAGGTTTAGAAATCTTGGTTTTTTAAGGGCGTGCATAGAGCTAATTTTGGCGTTGATAATTTTGTTAGTAAGAGTTTTGGTGGTATGCTCGATGTCCTCGTGGCAACGAATGGAAGGGTAAATAAGATCGGAGCGATTTAGAATAATCTGAAACTGGTCCCAGTTAGTGTAATTTGGGGGATTGGGATTCTGAATATTAACCTGCTGGTCGAAAGTAATTAGAACAGGAAGGTGGTTCGAGTCGAAGACATCAAGAGTTTCAATAGTGAAAGTTAAGGGAATGTTTTTAAAAAGAGCCATGTCAATAGTAGAGGATCCATGAGAGTATAGATGCGTAGGAGAAGTAGGGATAAGTAGTTTAACATTCGCGATGTTAGAGACGAATTTCTGAAGGGCTCTACCGGAAGAATTAGTAGAACGACAATTCCAAGCAGTATGATGCGCATTAAGAGCGCCAAGGGCAATACAGAAATTACTGAAGCTGACAATTTTGTTAAAGCCGGACACCAGGAAAATTTTATTAGGAGGGATGTAGACAGAAGAAATTAAAATTTTTGGTGTTTCTATCTGGCATAACCATGATAGAAGGGTTCTCTGCTCTTACCGTTTCAATAGATATTTTGGGGAAGTGTTTTAAACCTCTGCGAACATAAATAGCAATACCACCACACCACCGGGATTCTTATTAGAATTTGGCAAGGGGGGTGGGCGGTCGTTACGAAAAAGGGTATAATTTGAGACATTCAAGCACCAGGGTGATGTAAATTTAGTTTCCTGGATAAGTGTGAGGTCAATATTAAAATTTTCATGAAATCCAGAAATTCAACAATTTTATTGGAAAGACTGTTGGCATTCCAGAACAAAACTCTCAGCGAGGGAAACGAAGTTGAGCTAGACATGATTAGGGGCGGGGTTTAAATACTTAGCAACAATTTCAATGATATCAAGGAGTCTTTGGACAGGATTGTGTTTATTTTCTTTGAAAGCATGAGCAATAGATTTAAAAAGTTCAATAATATCAGTAACGTTAAAATCATTGATAATTTTTTTGATGGTTCTAAAAATTTTGAAGATTTCAGCGAAAGTGGAGGTTGACACAGGAGTAGACTTGGGTGTGTCAGTAAGCGTGGAGTTAGTATCAGTAGCCGGGGAGGATGCGGCCGAGTTTTCAGTATAAGAAGTGATCGAATTTTTCTTCGATTTAGACATTGGTGCTGGATTTTCTAACTTTATTGGAGCGGGATCCTTGGAATTTGATGAAGACACGACGGAGGAGATTTCAGCAATATGAGAAATGTCCTCGATGTTGATGTATTGTTTATTTCGTGAGATATTAATTTTTTGGTGTTCAGAGACACCTTCCAGGCTGAAGTTTTCGGGGGTTTGGAGGGGATAAATTCCCCTTTCTTGTTATTATTGGAAATGACCTTTGGGACTTTATTAGAATTTTTTGTCATATTTGGAACAATTTTCACGGTAGTTTTTAGTTGATTTTTTTTCTCTATTTTGCGGGTTTAGGGGGCTACCGCCGTATTTGGCAGTGTGATTGTCTTTGCAATAAGCACATTTGGTGTCCGCGTCAGAGTTGTTGAGAGTGTACTCATTAGAATAATGGCCTTCCCCGCATTTTACACACCTGGGCGAAAGCTTACAGGTGAGTGAGGAATGGCCGAACATTTGGCACCGGTAGCATTGGCTGACACCAGATTGCTTAAAGTGCTCAAATGTTACGCCCAGATAATTGATAGTTTTAATTTTATTAAGATTACCTATATTAGGAGAGGGTTGTAACCGTTAGTTATAGTGGTTAGTTATTTCGAATAACAGATAGTGATTACTCAAGTGTACTCTAATCAATCAATTTATTAAATTCAACTCATTATACACACACATATATATATAATCACTTCATATTGATTCATATTTTATGGAAATTAACATTTCAATTAATACTACCCTGTGATATATATCTATCTGTAGTTAACAATCAACATTAAGTTAACCCCATCTAACTAACTCGTTCACTAATACGTACTGGGAATTGACAGAAAAGCAAACCAAAACTCTCCTACCTTGTTTTGAAGATTCACCGTCACAACAATAGATCCCGCTCCCTTTCAACAATAGATGCGCTCCTTCGGGGATTCACACAAAGGCGAGGCTCCTCATTCTCATTGGGTGAGTCAGCTCACCGGACATCATCGGTACTGTGTAGCGGGATCCTCTCGATGCAGATGCGGCGTAGCTCAGGTGACTTTGCCCGTCGATCCAAACTCTTTACGGGACCCTCTCGATGCGACTGCGGGCTAGCTCAGGGGACGGTGCACGTCACTCCGGACTCGTCACGGCTGTGCGCTGTTAGATTTCGTTTGATCAGGTCCTCTCCAGTTGTCGGCATGGGAAGCTTTCGGGTGTACTGGTACAGAGGACTTGCAACTACTTCTCCAGAATAACTTCACTGGCACTTCCACTCGTCATCTGTCGAGCTTTCGATATCATGCTCTTAGATAGCTGGCGTATACGACGGCCTTGGTTCGCTTGGGTCTGCCCGTAATCAGCTCGTCATCTCAACTTCCGTCGAACTCAAATTCGTCGAAACAATGCGGCTTTATCTCCTCCGGGCGCACTCACTGCGGCCCTCTGTGCTCGTCTTAATGCTGAATGCTCTCTTTCTAGTTCTCAAACTAATCTAACTCTTCTCTCTCTCTTTCCATACCGAGCTAAAATTTCATAATTTCTTATTCAGGCCTCCATTGGTGGCTCTTTCTCGACCAATGAGCTAAGCTGGGTCTCTTATTATTGGCCGCCCATATATTTTTTATACTAATATTTTCTCCAATCAAAATTGAAGGGGGTGTCAGCCCGTGCACCATTCTGGGTTTTCTCAGACTCCCAAATTCTCACGCGATTCTCCGACCTCCTGCTGTCCTCCTAACGATGTCATCATCGTAAAACTACCTATCTCTCCCCTTTCAATCTTCAACTTTGGACCCTTCTTTTTCACCCTTTTGCCTGCACAGATCATTAACTGCAGCTGGTCCCACTTTCTTGTATTCAACTTTCAACTGCCCCATCTCAACCTGTCACCTCTCGTCTTCCCTTTCACCTACGCAGATCATTAAATCCAGCTGGTCAAGGCACTTAGTTGCCTGTTTTCCTCAAGTTACATATTCTCTACTCCTCTTAATGTAGTTTTCCGCATCTGCGGTGTTCCCATCCCTCTTTTCTGAGAACGTGTCGTGTCTCACCACTACAAGGGTCTCATAGAGATAACAAATAGAGGCATGGGCTTTTTTGTTTTCATACTTGTTAGGTAGGCAGTTTTAATGGGTTCCAAACCGACCTCCCTGATAGCGCTTTCAATATCGGCGGTGTCAGTGCAGGAGGGAAGGTCCCTGACTACAAATTTCCTTGGAAGTTCGGATCTTGGATCCATTGTCCGACAGGGAATTTTTAAGCTATCTAGGCATTTTTAGATGACTCGGTACGAGTCAACATTATTAATATTTACCTTGATAAGTGTGCCAAAAAGCACGGCATCAACATCCGGGTGGTAAGTTCTTTGATATTATGGAGCATAGTTCTCCAGTTACTATCAATATCCAAAAATATTGGAGATTTATAATTTTTTACTTTTGGTTGAGTTTTATCAATAATTTCCTGATTGGGCGTATCCATATTGTCCGTAGTCGGCGCCAAAAACGGCTGAATAGTAGGAAAAATAATTAAGAGACTCGGCATTCTCAAGAGTACCGAACATATTAGAAGTTGGCACTTTGGCGTGCAAAAGTCAGTATTGGTAGTTTTGTGCCTTTTAGTTTTAGTACGCATAATATTAAGAACGTTATTTACGCGCATAATACAAATATTTAGATGTTCAAGTGATTTATTAAGTTCATCATTAAATTGCTCGTGATACGAGGAAAAAAGATCGAATTTGAGAGAAACATTAATATTTGTGCAATGGCTGCTGAGCAAAATAAATAACTGATGACAAAAGTTACTCACGGAAGGTGAATCAGCCGACTTCTAGATGGCATCCTTGGCATAAAGGAGGAATCGGTATATGGTATCATAGAATTCCCATTCATGGGGGTAATTGCATTCATAGTAGTTTAGTAGTTCTATAATCGAAGGATTATTCGTAATAGAAAGTCCTTGGGCGGAAGCAGCAATCGTGGAAGTTTCAGTGACAGAGGTGTCAGGCAATGGAGCAGAAGCCGGAACGGCAGCGGGAAGTTCACCGGCATTCATGACGAATGGGTGAAAATGGCGATGAAAGCACGTCAGCATGTGACGAACGCCAGGGCTCAGTGACCAGATAACAGCAACACAAGTTTAATTCTTTAAAGTCTAAAACCATTCGCAAAAATAATAAACAGTCACTTAGGACGATAATCAGAACAGATGAGCATCAACTAAGAAAAATGAAAGAATAACTAAATCAGCAGAATAACAACGTCAAACCACACACAATGACTTTGACTCTACAGCACTGACACTGACACTGATAGACACTGGATCTGATTCCCTGTCTCATTACAGCTCCTTTTATACACAATTCTCATGCAGCGTCACTGACGTTTTGCTGTCCAGCGTCATCTGTTGGCCATTTTTTGAACATTTTTTTTGTGGTTACAATAACACCCCATGACATTTCAAGCATGTGTGTCAATTTGTACCTCTCTACCTACATTATTCTGTGAATTATTACTTTTTCAAATGTATACTCATTTTCTGATCACCCGGTATATCTGTGCTGAGATGGCAAAATGTTATAAGAACCTTTTCCTTAAAAAATTGAGCTTTTCAAATTCCGGATTCTAGTCCGCCAATATTTTCTATTTACTGTAACTAATGTAGATAATAGGCAAATATTTTTCTGAAACATTGATACCACATTTGCTCATGTAAAACAAATTACTGATTTTGCATGACATCTTGAATCTTAGAATTACTGTCACGTAAATTTCTTATAACATTTTGCCATATGAGCATATATATAAACTGATGGGTCGAGAGCAAAGTTCTTTACTTACGCTCTCAATGAAGATTTTTTAAATAGTTTGATTATTTTATACTGCTACTGGAAAACATGCATCTACATTTTTTACAAAAGTCAAGGGAATAACCACAGTGTTATTACAACTCAGATGTTATCCAATAGAAATGTGTAACTGTGTTAAACTATCCCATAAACAAGCTGTTGTTAAATCCATAACACGAAAAGACTAGTGCAATATAAGTTACGCCCTTTACTGTCCTTTCCTTATACACATCTTGTCATATGAAAAAAGTTAAATCGACTGTTTAATGGATTATATTGCACTGTGAAATGTATGCCCATGTGCATAGATTAGCAATAAGATGCACCGCAACAAAACAATAATTCACAGTTGAAGGGGCCACAGCTGCTTGTCTAACCCTCTGTGCAACACTGGGGAACTCCAAAGTGAAAGTTCCTCGTATGAAGCAAATCTCATGATATGCATATCCATCACGTTTTGACATGCTGAGAAATTTCTGAACAGGGCCAGCGCGACTGACACGTGGAGGCGAGAGGAATTTTGGGAAGCATTTGTTTGTTTGTTTATTTGCTTGTTGTTGGTCTGCGGATAGAAACACTATCCGCAGAAGTGGGGACGCCATTGCCTCAAGAGAGGTTGGATTTTAATACGTCACATCCCAGTCCGGTGTACATATGAAAACAAGGAAATTGAAACATAAATTACACAATCACAGAAGAAATTTGCTGCTCCCTTTTCTAGACGGTGCTCGTATTTCAGACAGAAAACTGACGAGGTCCCCAGAAAACAACCAAGTCTTATGCGGAAATCGACCCTGCCCCCAAGCGTGGCAGGCGGATACCTTAACCACTTAGCTACTGGGCGACGAAGCCTTTTGTTTTCCTTTAATATGTCTAAATATTTTTTCGTACTGTTTATATCCCTTTTGTAATCTGTCTAATATTGGAAATTATAAAAAAAATGTATATGACAATGTAACCTTTGAATAAAACCCATTAATTTAGCTTTGTATATTTTGACAATAGTGTCTAATTCATTTATTTAACAGGAGATAAGCATATATGAGCTAGAAAAAAGTGAATTTTTTTTAATTTCGAAAAAAAATTTAAGTTTTACAAGTATGACGGGAAAATATTATGAAAGAGAATTCAGTTACCTTTTAATCATCCTTAAAAGCACCACGCATGCAAATTTTTCTGTGAACCGCACGCATAGATTATGATACATACTATCGTGATGTAATTAAATTCATGCAATTCAAAAAATTTTAATCTTTAATAACCTACAGGCAAAACATTAAAAAATGCATCTTTTTCTACATATCTGGGAAAATATTTGCAACTCATCATTTTAAGATAAAAAAATAGTTTGCTTCTATATATTTAAGAAAAGCAATTGTAAATACATCTTGGAAACTGAATGAACGAGAGCTCTATTTCGTACTTGATACATCAGGTTTTCTTTTAATTAAAAGGATTATTTAAAACTCTAAAAGAGTAATATAATAGAAAAAATTATGATATATTTTATAAAGTCTCCGTAAGTTAAGTCAATTCTAAATTACGTGCATTGTCTTTCTTTTACGAAAATCCCAAATACTTATTTCGATTTAATATATATATATGAAATTTGCTGGCAACATTAACTAATGGAATCAGTGTTTGAAAAGTTGTAAAGTTAAAAAAAAACAGAAATTAGATATACTTTGATCTTTCTTTGTACTTTTGAGCAACAGATTTTAATTTAAATAATTCAAAAAATAATGCTTTCAACAAACGAAATTTCCCGGAATATTTATCATAAAAATGGTAAAAATATATCCTATTAATGAAAAGAATTTGTGTTTGTTTTAGAGATAAATTAAGTTATTTTAAATCCAATTAAGTTTATCACAATATCGACTTTTCATGCATTTCACCGTCTAGTTTCAGCTTCATTTATAATATCTGCTGACGTTGTTTTTAGTTTTCAATTTTACGACCAGCAACCTTTTGAGATGTAAATGAAATATTAATAAATTCTTATGACATTGTAAGTAATGAAGTAATTCAGAAAACACAGAAATTTTTCTTTTAAAAGAAACTTCCTTCAGATCGTAGAAAATTTTTACTTAATTGAATTGAGTTTCCATTTCAATAAGTAAACCAGACTTAAATTCATTGATGAGTATTTCATTAGTAGAGATACTATTGAAAAAAATTCCTTTAGATGTAGTTCTTTTAATGAATTCCAAAAATGACAATTACAATGTCTTAGCACTTATTTATCATTATTGTATAACATTTAAAACTTAATTTAACACTTTTGAATATATATATATACAGGGTGTCCATAATTAAAGTCCCACTTTCAATAGGCTGCAAAAAAAGAACCCTTTGTCAGAATGACTTCAAATTTGAACTGAATATGTATAAATGTAACATTTTGGAACTTTTTTTAGGATGCCAAATCGTTTCCCCCTTCTTCCAGTATATTCAGTTCAAATTTGAAGTCATTCTGACCAGTGGTTCTTTTTTTTTGCAGCCTTTTGAAAGTGGGACTTTAATTATGGACACCCTGTGTATATATATATATATATATATATATATATATATATATATATATATATTTATTTATTTATTTATTTATATATATATATATATATATATATATATATATATTTATTTATTTATTTATTTATATATATATATATATATATATATATATATATATATTTATTTATTTATTTATATATATATATATATATATATATATATATATATATATATATATATATATATATATATATATTTATTTATTTATTTATTTATATATATATATATATATATATTTATTTATTTATTTATATATATATATATATATATATATATATTTATTTATTTATTTATATATATATATATATATATATATATATATATATATATATATATATACATATATATATATATATATATATATATATATACCGGGTGTCCCAAAAATGACCGACGATTTGAAAAATGAATTAAATAAAAATGGAAGGCGATAGAAATGTACGGTTTGCTGCATTCTGCTTAGGTAACCAGGGAATTTATTCTCACCAATTTTCAAAATTAGTTAAAAAGTTCGTCAGCAGATGGCGCTGCTGACTGGGAAAACTGTAAAACATTGTTTTCAAAATAACCACCGTTTTCAGCAACAACGGGGCGCAGTCTGACGTCAAAATTCGCAGACGCCCATGCAAACATTTTAGTTTGAATGTTCTGACAAGCAGCAGAGATGTACTGTTCCAGTTCATCCACACTTTGTGGATTGTGACGATGAACCTGGTCTTTCAATTACCCCCAAAGAAAAAAAACTGCATGGCGTCAAATCTGGCGAATAGGGAAGCCAATCCATGTCACTTTGCGCACGCTTCTTGCTTTGAAAACATTATTTTATAGTTTTTACCAATCAGCAGCGCCATCTGCTTACGAACTTTGTAACAAATTTTGAAAATTGGGGAGAATAAATTCCCTGGTTCAGCAAGCAGAATGAAGCAAACCGTATATTTCTATCACCATCCGTTTTTCTTTAATTGATTTTTCAAATCGTCATTTTTGGGACACCCGGTATATATATATATATATATATATATAATATCACTGATATATTTATCAATATTGAATCAATATCCATTAGGTAATATCTTTGATCAGTGAACCTCTATATTTTATGTGCAGTTCCCCCATCTCTTTGGATTACCATCAGACCTACACCCCCGGAAAATAAACAAATAAATAAATAAAATGAAACTGCCCCTTCAGACCTCAAAAACATAATCAACGCTAGAAAAATGCATTATACACATATTTTTTTGCTAACCATACGCATTCCCTCCCCCTAAATGCCCCATACACCTCCGTGAGGATGCGCACCCCTCATGTTAATAAACGCTGCTCTACATGAATAAACAAGACAAGTATGCTTCGCTCATTTGCATATTGTCAACGCTGGTCACTTATTAAGTAAATGAGTCAAGTTGTTTCGATAGAGTTGTTAGAAATACTAATGGCTATACGGGGTACATCAGGATACAAAAACTGGAAGAGAAATCAGCCATCGGTCATGTTTTTGCCACTCTCACCAAATCGTCTAAATCAGTATGTAACGAGCTACAATAGATGACAAGAGAAGGTCCAATTTCAAATGTTAAGTAAGTATGGATTGAGGAATTTCTCAAGATGTGTGAATTCAAAATAGTATTAATTTTAAAATTTTCCAAGGAATTTGAAAATGAAAGATTTTATATGATATCAATAGTGAATGAGAAGTCTTAGGCAATTCAGTTTTCAAATGATATACAGAAGTAGTCTTTTAATTTCAAAAAGACTTATACTCGTTTATTATATAAGAAAAGCTGTAGTAAGCTGTAGTAAATCTTATAAGAAAATCTGTGTAGTAAGCACAGCGCTTACTATTACGCTTTTGGCAAATCGATTACTCAGATTTGAGTAAAATACTTGCTTTACCTTCCACTATGGTTCCCGTGTCTTTCCAGAAAGGTTAAAATTGTAATGGCTAGCCAAGATGTTTTGAGGTTTACTCTGGCAAAATTACTGACGTACACAGAAACACAATTGTACGGGATATGTACTATATATTTAAGTAGCATTTATTAGAATAAAAAGTTGCACTATATTAAATTTTTTCTCATAGAAACTTCTACAAAAAAGGCTTGGAAATTTTATAAGATTAAAAAGAGGTCAGTATTCCATTTTATGAAATATTTGAAACCTTGTTTGGATATCGACATGCGCTCCTTATTGCTGGTATTTTGGAGTGATAATTAATTTGTTATACTGCTTCATTTTACTCTAAGTGACTGAATTAAAGAAATTCACAACAACACTTGAAACAATTCTCGTATCACATGTAAATTCGATTGAACCTTTCTTAAAATATCAACTTAATGAAACGATAAATTAAACAAAAAGTTGAAGCAACACTTGCTGATTACGTTTTGCAATATAACTAAGTTCTTCCTGACAGTAATATACGCACATAATACGCACATAATACGCACTTTATGGATACGAATTTGATAGTTAAGATTTATGTATAAATGTCGTATTTTTTGCTGCGATTTGCTTATGTCTGATAGGCATGGTTCTTGGCAATAGCTCTAGCTCGAGTTTTCCACGAAAGCAAACTTTTTCTTATTACTGTCATGTCAATTTTACCCCACTCCTCTTGGATGGTTTTCCAAAGTCCGTTCAGTGTTCTTGGATGCCGTTTTCCTAAGGCTCGTTTTAATAAACCGAGAGCGCAAGAGTCCATCGGAGAAGCGTCAGGTGATTTTACAGGTATTTCATTAAATGGGATATACTTTATTCCTGTTTCTGATTATTTCTTTGCAAAATAAGCGGCAGCTGATTTAGACGCGTGACTCGAGGCTTTGTTCATATGACGCTCAACTTTATCAATGTCTTTTTCATACAAGGCGGGAATTTCTTCTTCAAAAATTGGTTCTAAAATATTCTGCTGATAGTAGAGTGAATTAATTTTGGCTTTGCTTGACACTTTTTTGAGTTTTAACTTTCCGTTGTAACAAAATCCTGCAACTATCATGAATCCCTCTGGGAACTTTTCTGTACATTGACGATAGCATTTCGTACGGTCAATCCCGTCAGTTGAGCAATAGAAAATTGATCTTTTTTTTATTACAGTCACTTAAATACATCCATCCCTCATCGAGTGTTACAGCAAATTTCCATTTTTCAGCAGCTAGGTGTCTTTCATATAATTTTCTACAATTTGTTTTTCTTTCAGCAATATGCTTTGGCTAAAGCAGACGAACTTTAGGCTTAAACATCTTTTTTAAACTTCAAATCTTTATGAATGATTTTACTTACAGTGCCAGAAGACATTCCTAGTTTCGATGTAATGGATCTTTGAGTTGCGAATTTTCTTTTAGGATCAGATACTTCACTTTCTTGATATTTACCTGCGTTCGAACAATATTACGATGAGGTTTCACGGTCATGTTTTCATTTTTAATTTCAGTTTTTTTTTTTACTTTCAAATTTAATATATTATAAATACCTTTTTTTGTAACGCCCGAACAGCAAATTATACACCGCTTTATAATTTGTTGATGCGAATATTTCTCCTCGGAAAGTGCAGTTACGTAATCTTTGAGCCATCTATCAATTTTAGGACCCATTTTCGAAATAAATCTTTTATTTTACATTCCAATCAAAACAAAACAGTAACAGGTGATTATTCTGAAGGTGCCAAATTTTTATCTCAAAATGCAAATGGCAAAAATTCCATAAACTGCGAACGACTTTCTGTGAGACACTGTACACAGAGGCTTATAAATAAGTAAGTATAAAATTAAATAACATTAAAAATGAATGTAATAAAGCTAGTAAAAAATTTCATAAGTTTTAAAAACACTAGGTTTTAATTTCATGTAATAGCATGAAATTAAAACCCACCCTTTCAAGTATTCATGTAATTTCCTGATTAGCATAAAATTAATGTTTTTGTTTTGTATTTATGTATCCAATTATGCAAAACAAAAGTAATATTTTATGCTAAATTAACATTTTAGGTTATGAGTTTCGGCCAAATATTTAATATTTTTCTGTATATTATTGCGATTGCAAGAGTTATTAACCCTGATAAACTGATAAATTAAAATTTTAATTATAATATTACGAACATGTGTGATGGAGATTTTAAATTTATTGATTTCATATTAGTATTAAAAAATTTTGTTGCGTGATCACAGGTAATAATTATAATTTATTCATAATCTTAGATCTAAAATGTATTGAATTACATTTATTTTTATCGTCACTTGACTCGGTTCAAAATTACGGGACTGGCCTATTGGGGAGTAATGCTGGTCGACCTATACGGTGCTCAAAGAAAAGTGACCAGCAAAACCGCGGTGTCATATGCGATAAGGATAATGTCTAAGAAACCGTCTATCGCATTGGAGGAAAAAAACTTTTATTTTTATCAGTTTGAGGTTATCAGTATACAAATTTAATATAATAAGTCATTGGGCATTAACGATGAAATAAGATGAAATAAGAATAATTTTATCTGTATCTATATTAATAAAGCAAAGTATCTCTATGTATGTATGTATGTATCGTATACAAATCTACATTTCTTGGCGAATCTGGTTGAAACTTCGTTTACTCATATTTTGAAGCCTTAGGATGATTCTAAGATAAGTTTGGAAGATTTTAAATAATTATAAGTAAATACAGTTTTTTAATATTTCATCTCCAGGTGTTGGAATCAATCATGCGATGATTGAATCTGCGCATGAGCACATATTAGATGTTAATTCTGGATAATAATTGGGTTAATATTGGATGTTTCAAGGTAAGTGAATGCATGGATTTCAATTTCTTTAAATATCTTTACACATATTATTGTTATTGAATAGTTATTTGGTGTTATAACTGAAATAAACCATTTTACAGATTGTAACAAGATGGAATACGCCATTTTCAACATCGTACCCCGTTGGATCAGCTTTGGTATAGTATAATTCGTATATTGGTAACTTGGTATACACAGAATTCGTATACAAAGTTTACGCTATTTTCCTTATTGTATTATTTTTTTTATTTATATTTTTCAAAATTAAATTTCTATGTAATTCATGCGATATTTACGATGCGATGTTTGGCTAGGCGACAAAAAAAGTCGCCAATACAAAATATCACCAATGGAGTCCTATATCGGAGCTGTTCCTATTATTTGTATAGATTATTAATTTTATTACTTATTTTATATTATTACTTTGAAACCAAAACCAATTGGGCTCGGTCCCAATACACGGTGCCACACGTTTTTTAGATTTTTGCCAAATTGGCGATAAAATGACAAATGTGGGTTGTGTTTGTTAATTGCTTTTCAGTTAGCCGTTTATTGCTATGTTGGTTAAAGATGTTTCTAAATATCAGGGGAGGATTTTAAGATCGGATGCTATTTTTTGAATTTTTGTGAGATTAGCGGAGTGAAGCAAGGGTATCTGAGCGAAGTGAAGATCCCGTGTGCGCCTACGAGATTCATAAAGCCAGCAGTAAGTTTGTTTACCAATTTATTCGTTTTTTCTTGGTCGCCACATTTGCTTACATTTCGCAGTTTAAGCCTAACAGGTCTCCGAACGGGAATTTGCACCAACTTTTCGCCAAATTGGCGATGGCACCGTGTATTCGAAATTAATCCTATAATTTTTAAACATACTTTGGATTTTAATCTCAGTTTTATTTTAGGCAAACATTTTCAGTTGGTAATTTAATTTTGTTTTTGTCTTTCTATAATTTTAAAACATACCTTTGATTTTATTTTCTGTAATTTTGCACTTTTGATTTTAATCTCAGTTTTAAGGCAAACTTTTTCAGTAATTTATTTATTTTATTTATTTTTTATTCACTTCCCTGTCCGTTTAAGTTTCGCCATGAACATTAACAAGGCACAAGGGCAATCGTTAAAATTAGTTGGACTCGATATTCTTAAACCCTGTTTCCCTCATGGTTAGCTGTATGTGGTTTGTTCTAGAGTTGGAAAAGCTGAAAATCTCTACATCCTAGCTCCAAATGGAAGAACAGTAAATGTAGTAAATGTAGTAGGAATGGAAGAACAGTAAATGAAGCTCTGAATTGATATTTCAAAGAAGAAAAGTGAAAGAAGACTAAAGTGAAAGAATATTGTGAACCTTTATGGTCGTGATCCGAGAAATCATTATCTTGTAGAAGTAATGATAACTGTAGAACCAACTCTTATTTACATCTGGTTTATTGACACATTAAAATCTTGGTTAAATAAATCATTTACAAAAGTTCGTTCCGACGAACGTTAATACACTCATGAGAGCAGGGCTCATTATTCAAAGTCCGTACGAGATCCTCTCTCTCCCTCTCTCCGTACGCGTGGCGACCTTTCAACAGCCCAAGTCTATTCTCTTCCTCATTCGCAACCGCGTCGTTATTTATGCATTCTTCTCAGCCCCTTCTCGAACCATCTCGAATACCGGACCTTTTCCGGTTCCGCCCTCTGCAGACCACCTATGGTGAATTTCTTTCCTGCCGACTTCTCCAAGGGAAAAGCACGCCGCTAATGGGTTTCACAAATCATTCTAAATGACTCGCGTACTTTTACCTGTTACTCGCGTACTTTTACCACATCTCCAAAGGTGTATATCGTTCGACACCTGTTTGCGTTTATTTTGGGCTTATTGAAGACGCTATTACTCACCTTCATCAATTCCACTTAAGAATGGGAGACGAGAGTCTGACAAATATTATCAACGATATACAGGATTATATATATCTTATTTAAAACAAAAACGGTTGAAATACCTTTATTCGTTGTTTTTTAGTGTTTCCATTCTCTGACGATGATTGCTGAAGGGAGCAGGTCCCTAAACCAACCGGCTAGTATTTGAATAAAATAGATTCTTTTTTGAACAGATCTGCCTCGATATATGTATGGAAATAGAATTACAAAAGCACTTGTTGAGTGACTTCCCGTCTAATATCGTACACCCTATGGTTCTTTGCCTTGAAGTGCTCAATCGTAGATGTAGTTGTCAGCAAAATTCAGATGCATAGATCTATGGAATTTACACTAGAATAACTGCATGAAAACTAATTATGCATTCTAAATTTTAAAATATCTATAATAAAAGGGTTTTTAAAGTTTTTTAATGATATATTTAATTCATAAAGATCCTAATAGAATCGTAATTTTTTACATTTGACTTCTTTCCTCGGATTTCCTTTTCAAAAATATATTTGAAGTCCATTACAATGTACAGTTTTGATGAGTTTATGTTTCATGTAATTATAAAATATATTATAACTCGACAGTGCATAGAACTTCCTTTGGAAGAAAAATTTCTTACGTCAAAACTTTAGATATTTCTGTAAAAATGACAAATTAATATGCGACAAGCTTAAATTCGGAGGAACGTATAAAACTGCGTAAAATATGGCCAACTCCCATTTAATTAAAAATAATTTCTTCGGGGAATGATAAAACAGTGAATGATAAAACAGACGTGAATGATAAAACGTCGGGGAATGATAAAACAGACGTTACTGATAACTAAACAGATGCCTGAAGTTATCAGTAACGTCTTTACATCTATTAAAATGAAATATGACTTGCGATAAAATTGAATATGATATTATTTCATGTTTTAATAATTTATATATATTTTAAATTAAAATTCTTATGAATTTCGTTAAATATATTAATTTCAAATGAATTTAGTTTTAATTGAAACTCGTTGCGAAATTTTGTAGGATAACCCATGGCAGATGATACTATTCATTCATCAAGGTTCAGTTTTTATGAGCACAAAATAAATTTTTACGAAGTATAGCACAGTCACATTCAAAAACCATTTCGCAATATGAGGGCTTCAGAATTAATTTTATAGTCTTTTCCCTATTTCAGCATTAATAACAAAATTTTATAACAATTATCAGAGCTTTCATAACAAACAAGTTTTTGAACGTCGCTTATCTATGGTGTACCAGAGATAAGCAGCGTCAATGATTATCATTAAATACATTGGAAAGTTCGCCACTTCTTTACAGTAAAATAATCGATTAATATATCAGGATTTAATACGTAACAGGTAAAAGGTTGCCTAGCAGCGGGTGAAATAATCAGAGCACTCTATTTTCTGTCACCTTAGTTATCTTAAATGTCACTTGTGGTCACTTGAACATTTACAACGGCAATTCAAAATGCCACTAGATGTAGACATGATTATGTTTCCTTGTCAGCTTGTGTTTAACACACGCCGTTCAGAAGTCCTTTTCCTCTGAAATAAAGTTCAGATAAGTTCAAGATACCGGAGGTTGTGAAATTTATGGTTATGACAAAAATGTATCGTTCTTGTTTTCGAAACTGTTGTTTATAGAAACCCACTTAGAAGTAATATTTAAAAAATAATAGGAGGTTACTCTTATGATGTAATTTTAATCAAAATAGTAATTTAGAGTTT